>CM051024.1:55904246-56404770 GCA_027627225.1 Congeria kusceri | reverse complement strand
TGTAATAAAAATAAAGGAATTATACAACCATTGCTTTTTATCATTTGGTTTAACACAAAAACAAATAATATAAAGAAACTCTTTCATACAACATATGCAATAAAAAGGTTAAAAATCGGCGCCAGTGTGACATCTGTCCATAATGGTACACCTAATTAGTAATGTCCTTCGGGCTTAATCCCTCGGGCCATTACTGGTTAGGTGTGACATTATTGACAGATTTTACACCGGCGCCGTTTATTAACCTCTAAATTGAATATGGTTCCGTGTCTTACAGACAATGTGACAAGTGCAACCGGCATTCGATTATTAACTTTAAATACCTTTAACTAAAACAATTATTACTTGTTTCTTACGAAAATGCAATTGTGGTATTTTTCAAACTTTACACATCTATTTCTTATGAAAATTAACAAACGGGTTTATCATCTGTTGATTTTCAGGCAATTAATCTGCATTTAACTACCCTAAAGCACTCATACATCTACAACTCACTGATTTCATATCAAGGAGTACGGTGGCATAGACGTAACATGTGAGAAAAAATCCAGTTATTTGGCTGAATAAATTCACTAGAAATTGCGGCTCAGATAGGAAGAAATTGTTTCAAGATATTTCCTCGAGGGGCTTTTGTGAATTTTTTCAGCCAAATAACTGGATTTTTGATTGGCTAATTATGTCGTGGCCACGAGTTAGGAAAGTCGTGACCACGAGTTACGTAAGTCGTGGCCACAAGATACTAAATACTTTTCTCACATGTCACGTCTATGCCACCGTAAATGAGAGACTTCAATTGGTTTCCCACTTTCAACGAGAAAAGTGTCGGCATGATGGCAATATATTATCATGTTTTTATTAAACCTGTTTTATTGATTAATATTTTGCAATTAGTATTTATTTATGACCCCAACCCCTTTTACACAATTAATTTCGGTCCGTCTGTTCGAACGTCGGTGTGTCCGCCTGTAGGTCTATCGGTATACCAAACCTTGTTTGGGCAACAACTACAGAACCCTTAGGTATATGATCTTTAAACGTTTTAGTTAAGTTATTTATGACTAGTAGAAGATCCCTATTGATAATTGGGTCATTGGGTCAAAGGTGATGATCAAACTGACAAACTAAAACACCCAATAATTGTAAAACCTTGCCCGGGCAATATCTGCGGAACCCTTAGGCCTTACTTCTGCAAAGTTGGTAGGCAAGTTGGTCATTACTAGTAGAAGATCCCTATAGATTATTAAGTTTAAGGTCAATGTCAAACTGATAAACAAACAAACCAAGAGTTTCATTTTGTTAAGAAAAAAACTACAGAACTCGTTGGCTAAATGTTTTAAACTTGGTAGGTCATGTCAGATTGATTATCCCTATAAGTAGTTTTTACACCCCATTTCATGAAACAATTCACCAAGTCAATATCAATGTGCCATAGTACATTAGTTACTGACAGATAGAGTTATTGTTCTACATTGGTGTGGAATGTGAGTTTAATTGCTTGAGATTGCAAACAAGATAACGCAGCTGGTGTATTGTTGGTTATTATACGACTAAATAACTGGAGAGGTTTACATCCTTTTAAAAACTGTCTACAATTTATGTTAATTTTACATGGCAATACATTTTCTCCATGACATCAAAACTGATATGTTTCTTTTCATTCAAGGTTGGTTTGCATGCTTTGCTCGACTAGCTTGCATGAAAGTTCAGCTTATCGTAATACATACATGTATCTTTTCTCTCTTTAATCTTAATTATAATTTATATATTTATATTCGATCAAGTTCAATTTATGTACAGCTTACATCGATAGCTGGTTATTGTGTTGCAACGTAATATTCATTAAAATACATTAAATAAAAGTATCAAACTAAAGACAAAACAAATCTATGAGATGTGTGGATAAACTGAGCTGTAGATAAGTGTATATTTCGCTTTGAGCATATTGGCTGATGTATTGATGTTTTATGTTATTTATTTATTTGATGCAGTTCATCTAGCAGCATTTCAAAGCCATAGTCATATGACAAGCCGAAAGAAGCACACCTTATGAAAATGTAGGAATAATGGATTTTATTAAACGTATAATAAGCAAGTCATCTACCTACATTATTTTGTATACTATACTGTTTTACTATATCATTCATATTCAAATGCATGCTTTGTGAAACGTATTAAAACTTTAAAAGCGATAACGTGTTTTATGCATAGCGAAGATTTGGGCATTTTGTTATGATGAGCAATCGTTTTTCTCACGTATCCCGTTCCTTGACTTCTTTCCTAACCGTTATAAATATTCAAATTCGGTTATTTGCTTGATATCTAAACAAACGGATTGATTATCATTATATTATCTTACAATCGTTCTCAAAATTGGTTAATAACAATACCTTACCTTTTACAACTGTTTGTGATATTGTAAGTAACGAATTCAACTTTAAATGTTTGATCAAATCCATGACAAGCGCAACATAAAATTGGTGATGTGCTCATTGTTATGCACACAACAATCTACTTATTATTACGGAAGCATTAGCAGCAATGTAATAAAACACTATTGTTTCAAAGAGAAATGTTATAATTATTGAAACCATAAGTATCAGTGAAAGCTGATTAAACTGTTTCACAATAATGGTAACCCCTACAATTCCCGTAACACCACCTGCACTAAGCATATGCTTCCATCTCGTGATCGCGCGTGGTCCTGGCACATGGCTAGGAGACTCACTCTGGATATTAAGGTGTTATGAAAATGTCCTTTGGTGATTTCGGAGGTGGTACGTTGGAGTTTATATATTGTTAACAGAAAGGCTGGCTTCTACTTGTGTATAACTTATTTATTACATGTATATATATTTATATTGTAAGTATGTACGTTTTTCTTCAGTATTGGGCCTAACGGCCTCGGGGCAACAGTTCAAAAGTTGCCCCCTGTAATTCAGGATAACTATTTGGCTGTTTCCAAACGCTTATAAAACATCTTTTTAATGTAGCCCTTGCTCCAGTATTATATTGTTAATACCGATGGTCAATTTTTAGAAAAGAGTTTCACTAAGTCAAAGTAGCTAATCACACCCTACACATTTTTAGAATCTGTTTATTTGTATTATTCACGGCCTGTACCCGGATAACCCTAAGGCAGTGCAGCGACCCTAACGCAGTGCCAATATGGCGGATGGAAAGTCGGGGCTACTTTGTTTTATGCATATCTTTCTTATGTACAGGTATGTTTTGGTTATAATATTTCTATTTTCATTCCAATCGTATTGTATAATTTGCTCGTTCACCAGTGACAATGTTTAACGTGTATTTACATATAAAACATAACCATGAAAACCTTTGTTGAAAATCGCGAGCTTTTGCTGGACGAATATATAGTTGGAAGTATGGGTATCGCTCGAAATTCTATCCTGATAGAGTGCCAAACGATTTGCAAAGACAGAAACATCAATTATTTTTAAAGACGATGTAGTATATATAGTTCAAAATAATGAAAGTTTACACCCTTAAAAATATAAAAGCATAGAACGCATTCAAAGTGACCCTCTTGTGAATATATTTGAACGTCCAAAGTTTAAATCTTTATAATAACATTTTTTATTGTAATACCTCTTCTGACAGTTTAGAGGAAATGATTGAACAAGTATATTCATAACACTAAAATAAATTATTTCATATATACAGGACAAACAAATATATTATTTTTCAGTTTGTTAGGTAATTATCCTTTTTACGTTCGCACTTATCCAGCACAGTTTGCTACATCAGTCGGGAATTATCCGCAAGCACATAACCACTTCACAATAAAGATAATGTTTTACTTTAAACTTTGAAATGATTACACATTGTCGTAGAGATGTTCATTTAACTAATATAGTTTTCAAGTAAGGTACTAATGTATTTTAAGATATTTTAACAGGTCGGAAACATAAAAATGTTCTTTATGGGGACTTTTTCCGGTACATTTTAATGACTTCAAGTATCATAAGAGTGATTGTCAAACACAATATTAAGCACATAAACCACTGTACACTATAACTATTAAAAGATTTAAATGTATACTTAACACAAATATAACAACATGATAAAAACATGAAAAATAATAGCAAATTCTGTGTCTGTGTCATTATTTTGGCACTGCGTTAGGGTCGCTGCCTTGCCTTAGTATTATCCGGGTACAGGCCGTGTTATTCGTTTACCGAAGTGTAATGATCTCGTTTCGAAGTGCATTTCATTAAATGAACACACACGTTCACGGTCATATTCATCTATTGTCTCCAAATGTGCTATGCACTGTGTTTTTTTGTCATCGAACCGAAATAACGGACAGACAGACTCGTATGATTGCGTTGTAAAATAATACGGCAAGTGATGTCGACGTTGTGTCAATTTCGCTGACTTATGGTGCCGGAAAAAAATATGAAATCGCCAGGAATTGAAGCTAACGTTGTGTACACCCCTCTACTTTATCACGTTATATCTTTTTATGAATACATGTACACTAAACAACAATAAATTTGTTGTGATTGCTAATGATCAAAAAGTTTGTTTATTTAGATTTTTGAGAACTTAACTATTTATTGAGACATTACTGTTTCAACTCGGAAGAAGTCATTGATTTTACTTGAATTTCGACTTTAAATCATATTTATTCGAAAAGTGTAAATGTCTTTTATGTGGTATATTGTGGCAACGGTATATTGCATATGATCTGAAATCTTTATGTAATATATGAATTTAAAAAAAGAAAACAATATAATTTACAAATATAGGTATATAAACGTATATAGTTAATTGTTTTCGATGAACTTTTGCACCGGTACTGCGGTGTAAGTAAGAGATCGTAGGGGGCGGGCTCGGGCGGGCATGTTTTACTGAATTTGATGTGTATCTTTTACCAAATTTTTAGCATATATTTCCAGTTTTGACCGTTTTATATATGCCCATTAAGTTTTCTGGATGCTTGTTGCAAATATTTTAACACAACTGACATCGGCTGCTAGCCTGCAACACTTCGAGATATTTGTTGAATAAGTCATTTCTGTTGAACCTGTAATGGGAGCAGGTCGCTTACTCTGTTTGCATAGTAGGCGCAGTGTTAGACCGTATACAGCTCACGCCGTATACGCTTACCGTGAGTTGTATTCATTGATTATAAAACCGTATACAGCTTACACCGAATACAGCTCACCCAAACAGTATACGTCAAGATCCTGCATATCGACGTATATAGCTCATGTCTAAAAGATGATCGTCATCATTATTATCATTGTAGTCGCCGTCGTCAGCAAACAGCATCATCATCACCAGCAGCAGTATAAGCACCGTCATGAACACAGTGTTTCGAATGCATGTTTGTAGTTGTGTTGTTGCTGTTGTTGTTGTTGCTGCTGCTGCTGCTGTATAAGAAGTAGTGTAAGTAGCATGTCTGTCTGTCTGACCGTCCGTCCGTCATTTCGTCCGTCCGTCCATCCGCCCGTTCGTCTGTTCTCTCGTACTTTAATCGCAGTAATTTTCATTAGACAAATTACAAGGGTCATTATTCTACCGTGGGTTAGGGTGAGCTGTTAGTATCGTATATGTCCGGCGTCCGTGGTGCGCCCTTCCGTCCGTCCATAATTACCTCAGAGGACATCTTCTCTGAAATTATTGAGCCAAATTCAAAGACATTTGACAGAAATAATATATTCGGTGGTCCTTTACTGAAGTTTGCTAATGTCAAGAATGTCCTTTTTTGTGCTAATTATTTAAAAAAAAAAAAAAGAATTATGAAGGTTTTCCTTTAGGTAGCCATGGCCACCTGAGGTTGGTTGGCCCTTTAAAAATTGTGAACATAGCGGACATGGGCGGGGCCGATAAGGACACCTGGTTCTTAATACAGGTGTTGTCAGTTGAGCGATTTAGTGTCCGTGGCCTGTTGTGTGTATTTACCATAATTTTAAAATCCGAATCTGATTTTGATGATGTTCGAGAAGGAGGATACTGCAGCTGCTACTACATGTTGCTTTTTCTACTAGATTGTGATAATAATTTCTGTTTTAACTTTAATTAGGCCTATGTTTTGTGTCATTGAAAGTCCCATGATTTGCTTTATGTGTTTTTATATGTAGTATTAATAACTAAATAATGTTGTTTTGTTTGTTTGGATCATTTCGCCGTATTCAACAGTATTTCAGTCATTTAACCTACTCACACTTTTCCTGGGCAAGCTCAGCCAATCTTAGTGGTTTATCAGTACCAAGTGCCAGTGACTGCCTACTGCCTTACTTGAACCAGAGGCAGGGTGAGAATGGCTGTAGAAATTATTTAATGAAAAATCCCCACACAAGTTATGTGGCCGGGCTGGGACTCGAACTCACAAACCCCGACTTGAGAGTTCAGCGCTCTACCAACGGAGCTTTCCGGGCCCGGTAATAATAAGATACCTTTGTTAAATAAAGATTGTACTACTACTACTACTACTACTACTACTACTACTACTACTACTACTACTACTACTATTACTAGTACTACTACTACTACTACTACTACTACTACTACTACTACTACTACTACTACTACTACTACTACTACTACTACTACTACTACTACTACTATTATTACTACTACTACTACTACTACTACTACTACTACTACTACTACTACTACTACTACTACTACTACTATTACTACTAATACTACTACTACTACTACTACTACTACTACTACTACTACTACTACTACTACTACTACTACTACTACTATTACTACTACTACTACTACTACTATTACTACTACTACTACTACTATTACTACTACTACTACTACTACTACTACTACTACTATTACTACTACTACTACTACTACTACTACTACTACTACTACTACTACTACTACTACTACTACTACTACTACTACTACTACTGCTATTACTACTTCTGCTTTTGCTACTGCCGCTGCTGCTGCTGCTTCTGCTACTGCTATTTCTTCTTCTGCAGCTGCTACTGTTACTGCTACTAGATCTTCTTCTTTTACTGCTACGATGAAGATTACGATGGTGGTGATGGCGATCAAGTATACTAGTAATCACAATAATGTTTTAAACTAGTCATTCACCATATAATTACACAGCAACGAAAGCTGTAGACGTTGTCAACCAACGAATTTGTCTCACCGTTGTCAACCAACGTACATGTGTATACAGCTCACAATTAAGCTATATACGGGATAAGCTGTATATAGTCTAACAGCGCAGGCCTCTCACTATGTTTCGTAATTAAGCAGCAATTAAATGCACGATTTAAGCTTTTGTACGCTTTCAAAAGTAATTGATGTCTAAACGAAATATAATCTTCAAGCAAATTATGCAAAAATGTACCTCTGAATTTGATTCTGGGACTTCAGGCATGTGTTTGTAAAAGTACAATATAATAGATTCTCCTTCCATATGCTTCTGGTCAGGGTAATCACATACTGTGTATATGCCGCACTCATGCGCGGCGCCATTCAATTTCAACTGATGATTACTCATTAACGAAACAGTATTTACAGTATATTTCCATGTCCGTAGTGTTATTTCGCTCCTTTATATACACTGTTCTTTTCTTAGAGGATATTAGACAGAAAGTTGGGACATGGTCAATTCGTCAATCTGTGAACAGACCCCTTTAAATATGATTTTATATAAACCTAAACTGAAATAAAACACATTTTCACATTTTATATTAGATAATAAATATAATTAATTATAATAAAGCCCTTGAGCCCAAGAGACAACCTGAACGTCCGACGTGGAAGGATATTTAATAAAAACAGATATATATCTAAGAAATAATTTTGATTTAAAGTTGTTTATCAAATAATAAACAACGATTTCAGTTCTGATGGTTATGAATTAACCACGAGGGCGTTAGCTCGAGTGGTTTAATATACCGCATAAGAACGACAAATCTTTACATTTATCATATGTAAATGATGACATGATTATATGACCGAATGATTATTCTAATATTATTCAAATTAAAATATTCTATTTGCGTTTAAAGTATTCCTAATCACCCTTAATAATAACTCATGTAGGTACTTTATCTTTAAACTTTAACATAAGAAATCAATACGCAAGAAAATTATTACAAGTTTGAAAAGTCGTTGATGTACTAGCTTATTCATTTGTAGCCAAAGTTGATTAAATTATTAAAATACAATGCACTGTTATGTTTACCTTGATACAAGAATAAATAAATGTCCACAGCGTACTACCGTAATAACCCTAAGTATTGGGACAGACTAAATATTGGGACACCCCTAATTTTTTTCGTGACCCTTAATATTGGGACAAATTAGAAATAAATGTCGTGTCCCAATAATTATTTCGTGTTATTGCGCTTGCTTATCTATACACCATAATATAATGTATACCGTCAGTGGTGTATTTGCATGCAGCTGACACGAGGTGCAAACTGTGTTCTCTACTGGAGCATGATTGTCTCATTAAAGCTTCTCAATTAATTACAATTATTAACCATTAAGTCCCCAGTAAGATATAATTGATCTTATATATATCAGTGACCAAAAAATAGTCCTTCTAATTATTTATAATACAATGGTTTTAATGGTTCAACACATACATATAAAAAGAAATAAAGCAACAACGTCAAGGTTCGAGAGAAGACATGCACATATTGAAATAAGAGACATTTTATCGCAAGAAAATTCAGTGCCATATCCTGTGGATAGTGATAACACCCTTCCAGTGTTTGATTCAAAGGAAACAAGCCCATCAGTTATGGCGGAATCTTACTCGGATGCAATGACCGGAGAAGAAGAGTTCGAAAAATGTGTACGAGAGCAATTTAGTTTCCTTCGGACTTCCATCTCAAATGTTCTTGAAAACCAAAGTATAATAACAAAACGTCTGGATGAATATGAAACAAGAATGATGCATACCTGTGCCTAGAACACAACAAATCTATAGAGTTCGCACACACAGGGATATTGGACATTAAAAAAGAGAACGTGAAACTCAGCACCCAATGTCAATCAATGCAAAAGTCGCTGGCAGATGCAAATCTAATCATATCGGGGCTACAAAAACGACAAGCGGAATTTGAACGACAAATCAAAAACAACCTTAGATTGGTGGATATCATGAACGCGATAATGAAAATCCAGAAGAAACATTGAAAAAGGATTTCAAAAGGCCCGACATACAAGTCGAAAATGCATACAGAGCTGGCAAAAAAAACAACCCGGGAAAATGAGACAAATTGTGTTCAAAGTACGATCGTTTAGCGACAAACTGTATATTTTCAACTCCAACAAGGCCTCGTTGGATAAAAAGATTTATTACATAACAGATGACCTCACCGAAGCTGACAGAGAGCTGAAGCTGAGATTGAAACCTGTGATAGACCAAGCCGTACGCGAAAAGAAAATAGTGCGATTTAGAAACGGAGCGCTTTTCATCTCAGGGGAGCGCTATCGGGGTCCGATTCCAGAAAACCTCGGGTCTGTCGGGGTATCGCAAAATAGGACAACACCCAGCCATGTGCCGACACAATTAACATTTTGACATGGAATATTAACGGATGGACACAAAATAATCGTTTACCTAGGAAAGTAATATTGAGTAAATTAAATGCTGATATCGTCTGCCTAACAGAAACGAAATTAAGAGCAACAGATACCATTTCAATAGACAACTACACGACCTATTTGTTTAACAGGGAACACCTAAATAAAACCGCAACATGTGGGTCAGGCGGTGTGGCAATTCTTATTAAAGACACAGTTGGACAAAATTTCTATGTGACATATGCGAGCAAAACATTCGAAGGCATTCTAAGCCTGCAACTTATTAACAAGTTATCATCTTTTGAAATTGTGATAAAGGTGTGTTACCTACGCCCGGAAGGATCAGAACGAGGACAGCACGTAGACGAATTCTTTGACCATCGTATGGGCATTGTATACCTACACTCAAATGCAGACTGTTTAGTGTTTTTTGTGGGGATATTAACAGTCGAATTTCGGATTTAAATGACACCATCATAAATATAGATAGTGTGAACGCCAGGAAAACAATTGACTTTACAGAAAATAGGCACGGCGAATCGTTTTTAGAATTCTTAAGAGAGGCGAAATTGTGCGTGTTAAATGGACGGATTACACCGGAATATGACAATGTTACCTCAATCTCTACTAAAGGTAAAGCCCAAACTCGAACATCGATCTATTTAACAGATTTGAAGTGCATACCGTTAAAGAGATTTGCGATAAGTACCACATTAAACCGGACTGCGCAATGCCTGACCACTCAGTGTTATGTTGTACGGTATTTATTAAAACCTTACTAAATACATCAAAGAGAGATCACGGAACATGCCATGATAACAATAACCCTCTGAACGGGAAGCGGTTTAATTATGATTCCATTCCAGAAAATTTCATTGAAAACAACATATTAATAGACATGATTGATAGAATACAAACTTGTAACTTGCATCAGAGTGATATCGACATGCTATGTAGAGACGTGTGCAATGTATACTATGAAGAACTGATTGAAAACGTTGAACACAGAGACATGTCTAAAACAGTTAAAAAGGGCTTCCGTCATAAGTCGAAACCATGGTGGTATAATACCCTCGATGTTCTTTTCAAAGAAGTGTGTGAAAGTGAAAAGGCATTTCTAAAATGTAACAGTACCAAACGCAAATAACTTGAACACAGACGTTGTATACATTAAACCAACGCCGTTTTGATAGAGAAAGTAAACGATGTAAGCGGCAGTATGAGAGAAACAAACAAATTCAACTTGAAGATATATGTACGGAAAACCCAAAAGAATTTTGGCGCCATATTAAGTCGCTAGGTCCAAGACGAGACTCGAAAATACCCATAGTAACAATCGACGAAAACGGTTACATAGTTACCGACAAGACGAGCGTACTAAAAATCTGGGAGAGTGAATTCCAAACACTTTTTGACAAAGCGAAAGCATGTGAAGGCGCAAACTTTGATGAACAATTTTACGAGGAAGTGAAAAAGTTTATATTGGAACTCGAAGAACAGTTTCTAGAGACTCAAAGTGACCATGGCGCTAACTTGAACCCGACGCTCAACTCAACAATAAGCGTGGCTGAGATGTAAAGGGCTCTTTCGATTTGCAAAATCGGTAAAGCAAGTGGGGAAGACTCACTTCCATATGAAGCTTTTAGAAATGAAAGTTCCCATCGGCTGCTTCACGAACTGTTTAATAAATGTTTTTCAACCGGGATTACGCCCACTATGTGATCTGCCTCAATAATCAAGCCACTCCCAAAGAACAGCACGAGCGACCCGCGTATACCGCTTAATTTTCGCGGAATTAGCCTACTTCCGGCAATGAGCAAAATATTTGCGAGTATATTAAACAACCGTTTAACGAAATATCTTGACATGAACGAAATAATCGTCGATGAGCAAAATGGCTTCCGAAAGGCACAGGGACTATCAACATATGCATGTTTCATTGATATGATGAAAGCGTTTAATAGGGTGGACAGGGGCTGTTTGCTAGCAAAGTTGCTAGCAATAGGTGTCAACGGACATTTCTATTACATTCTGCGTCACCTATATAGCTCTTCACGAGCGAGGGTTAATATTGATAATAATTTTACCGACTACTTCGACATCGAATGCTCTGTAGAGCAGGGAAACATCAGTTCACCGACATTATTCGGACTTTATATAAATGATTTAGCTGTTGAACTGAAGTTAATGAACTGTGGGATAATGATTAACGTGAAAATATGTGTATCCTACTTTACGCAGACGGGCGGGATTGGCAATGTGCCTTCCGAAACATCTAAGGTCGTTTATCGCTCAAATCAGAACTGGAACGTTGCCGCTACGTATTGAAACCGGGCGATTCCGACAACTGAAGGTCGACGAGAGACTTTGTTTGTTCTGCAATGAACCGAACAAAATCGAATCAGAATATCATTTCTTATTTGAATGTTCCTGCTATGTGAATTTAAGACTTTCTTTTTACAATCCAATCACAACGATAACACCAGACGTGATTCACATGGACTATAGTGACAGGCTTAAACGCCTGATGACAGATAAAATATTGATTTATAAATTTGCTTTATTTATTAAGGACTCTTTCTTAAAACGAGAAAGCATACTGTGTGTGACGAGATAACTTATTTATGCTCATTTTGCAATATTGTATACTATTGACATTAATATCGTAACTTAGAACTCCAACCAAATTAATGCTGTTATATTATAAGTATGTGTCATAATTTATTCCATGCAACGTATACGACTACTACACTTATTCATGTCTGATTAGTGACTCGTAAGCCATTTGCATGGCTGGGAAGTACTGCAATTACTTATATAAAACATTTCCTAAATTATTATCAATTTCATTATTTTGCTTGCTTGTGACTGTATATGATACCGTTATATGTATGTACTATGTGTCACTCAAATAAAATATGAAACTACTACTACTATGCAGAGTAGATTGTATAATATATATTGCCCTAAATGTTGTGACACAATTTCAAGGATTATTTTTTAGATCCCGTAATATTGGGACACTACAATAAATCATTACTTACGGTAATTATGGTAATTTATAATAATAAAATGTTTATAACATAGTAAAGTTATCTTAATATTTTTAGAATTTTTGCACATTGTTATTATTTTTGGCAAGTTTTCTGTTTATACTGCTTCAATCAATTATTCATAGTCAAATTGTCACTTTGTGTAACGCGTTTATAGCTACTATAACTGTGTTATGTGAATCGTGGAAGGTTTTATGATGGGAATATTACAACATTATGAGCAAAGATTGTTTTCAAGATTTCGAGTTCGTTTACTTTATTTTTATTGGCATTACACAATTACAACGGGACTTTTATTCCGTAATAAATTTGGATTTCGTTGGTGTATATATCTAATAAAACACCTTATACGTTTATCATTATACCATCTTTCACATTTCCCAAAATTGGTTAATTGTAACACTTAAACGCAAAAAATGACACAGATGTTCATGATATTATGGCTATACTACACATAAATACTAGAAAATTGCGTGTTAACGCTTACTCGAGAATGGTAATGTGCTATTCTTTGTACATCAAACATAATGCTTTTTATCATACCACTATGCTGAAATTCGCCTGATACAAATTTGCCTGATATACATTTTTTATAGAGGGTCACAAGCGTTTATATAAGTCAATGTTTGGAGGTACGTAATCATACTCGGAATCAACTCTAAAGTCGAAATCGTCAGTAAAAATGAATCAGATTCAACAACACAAACATTGTGATACCAATAACTTATATAGTTTATTATTTTTAATCGTCATAAATTTTTATTTTGATCCTCAAACATATTTTTACCAAAAATTAAACACGCTTTAGTCAATATTGACATAATCTTGATCATCTCAATTTCAAACACAACTCCAAAACGGCGTATTCAAACAATGTGTCGATGCGTGTCCTCGCCGTTATATTATTCTAAGCCTCACCTCATATATTACACAAGACCAGGCAGAAAGCTGTTATTCTCTGTATATATTATCTGTTTCTAGAATAATGTTTAGTAAAACGCCATTCTTGTTACAATTATTCAAGAAGTGGTTAGAATTGACTTTTTTCCCAATAACTGTTGCTACGTTGCTACTAATGTTCCCGTAACTTCCTATATTGTGAAAATGCCTCCTACGCATGTTTTCTGGGCAGGTGCGGTCTGTCGCTGCACCAACAGGAGATGGACGGGCTGTGAGCCACTCTCAATGTGTCCACGGACGGCATGTACAGCTACAGCACCCTCATACAGCACATGTCAACTACATGGTGCCCCATGAGCTGAAGAACATCATATACAGTAGAAAGCACCATTAGACTCGCTTGGTGTTACGTCAGCAACTTTTGCTGCAACAACATACACTGTAACAAAAGAAAAGGTAGGTACATAATCAGATACGGTTGTTGATAGATCATCAACGTAAGGTGCAGCATCGTATATCGAATACGGGATGTGCAAAATTATCTCCGTTAATTAAGTGCATCGTCAAATACGGTGCACAAGCGATCCAGGGAGGGGGGCATCAGGCGCCGCCCCCCCCTCCAAAAAAAACCAACTTCCGGACCATACGTATATAAAACCGTCAAAACTGGATTAATATGCTATTTTTTTCGCTCACTTCGCTCGCTGAATTTGGTCAACGATTCACATTCACTTCAGTCAACAATACCCGACCTAACCCGCCCAATACGATTTCTTACCGTGACGTACACCCTAGTACCGGCGCCAAAGTGCATCGAAACCGATAAACTACAGACAATGGGTATATATACCTTCATTTGCGGATCATATTGTTTTCTTTTTTAAATTCATTATGTTTTAAGGATGTCAGATGCAATACACCATTGGCACGGGATACCACACAGAAGACATATATACTTTTCGAATAAATATGATTTAAAGTCGAAATTCAGGTCAAATCAATAACTACTTTTGAGTTTAAAAAGTTTTGTCTCAATAAATAGTTTAGTTCACAAAAATGTAAATCGACATTTTTTTGTTAAATGTTTCAGTGCCAATCACACCAAATTTCATATTGTTTTATGCACTCATTAAAAAAGATATAGATCGATAAAGTAGAGGGGTGTCCACAATGCTGGCTCCAATTCCTGGCGATTTCATTTTTTCACGGCACCTTATCTAAGCGACATTGACACAACGTCGGCATCAATTGACGTTGTATTTCGCAACGCAATCATACAAGTATCTTTCACAATATTTCGTGTACAAACATGCTCGTCTGTCTGTCCGTTATTTCGGTTCGATAAAAAGACAACACAGTGCATAGTACATTTGAAGACAATTAATGAGCATGACTGTGAACGTGTCATGATGATGATGATGATGATGGTGATGATGATGATGATGACGATGATGATGTGCAAAGATTTGTCATGCATATTTGATACGGATCTGTACATAGCTGATCACTGCAGACCCACCGACAACATAAAAGGGTTATAACTGCAGGATCAAAAGTTTACGCCACACCCCCCTAATCCAAAATCCAGGAGCCGCCCTTGCGGTGCATGTAGGTGCAATCTACGTTAAGTGTATCGTCATATAGCTGCAGCTTTATCTACTAATAATTGTCTGAAGCAATGCTTATAGAGAACTAATAAACTATCAGTTATAACTTAATGTAGTACGTAAACATTTAAACAGTATTTATTAATAACTTAAATTTCTTACGTAACGCTTTAACCATCATTAAAGAAATGTAACTCGCGAGCTAACACTTTCTTTTCGAATATGAATTGTCTCCCATCGTATCGTGTAAGTCATTATTATTATTTTATTTTCTTCTCAAACATATAGCCTGGTTCCCGGTTCGTACTAAGATAGTACGTCAAACAAACAAATGTCGGCTGTGTTGGTTTGCCTGCAGTTATGCAATGTTGACAAAAATGAGTCCATATATAAATCGCATTGTTGAAACAAATTTATGTTAGATTGCACAGAATAAAGCTTTTGTGCGATGAGCGACACGTTAATGCTAAAACTGAGGAAAACACATGTGAAGTGTATATCGGACATAACCATCCAGAATGGGATTTCGGATCAACGACTCGTTTCAATACTGTCTACGTTGCATGTATATTGGACATAATGACAAAACAATATTATCTAAAAATCTGAAACTAATATGCCCAATGTAACGATACAAATTAATTTTATTGTATTCACATTTTGCAATTGTTTATAAATTTATTTAACACGAAATATGTTATACTTATTATCCCAATAATTGCTGTGTAGCTTGACTATACTAACCGTAATTGGGCTCGCAATAAATGTGTTTTACTGGATAGAGATTATTTGGGAAATTGAATCCACAATTTGTTTGATGCATGTATGTTCTATTGTAACTCTTGAAATGGGTGCAGAATTCATTCGTGTTACACAGATACATCCTTCGTCAAAGTAACTTCTTTGTTTAACAAAAGAATTACATAATGTAAATAATTCATTGTTATAAAATAGAAATGACAATCCTTAATACCCTGTATTTGCTTTTAAGTAATCAGTTCTTAATAGTACATATTTAACTCAATATAAAAGCAACACCACCGACATATGTGTACACCAGATGTTAGTGCTACAGAAGACAGACATATGTATAGAAAATGATCCACTGCTCGAAACGATGCGTTTACGTTGATTTACTTGACTATTAAATTTTCATAAACTTCACATTTAAAATTTAATCAAAATTTAATGTGATTTAAATGTCAAGTTTACACTGTTCAGGTAAACAAGATATTTCAGCGCGTTATTAATAACACCTTATATTTTGTTAAACTCCGGGTTGAAAGTTTAATGTTTGTTTTAAAGACGTTCGCAACAATTTCGTCCAATTTTTTTTCCAACGACAGATTTTCTTAAATATTTGCACAAACCTGTGTCAATGTATCCTAAAACTAAAACAGTTTTAAAAATTCTGGGTCACGGGCCTTGTTCCGGAAATATTGGGGTTTGAATACGCTACCTGTCAAAGCCCTTTTTTCAGTTTGTGCAATTATATAAAACCTTCATATTCAAATAAGGACAGAGCTTTTTAAATGCATTTTTGTTTTAATCTTGCGTTTGGCAATATACAAGTGCAGTTTAATGATAAAACGCGCTTTATCTATTGTTACCATTTAAAAAATGATTTTTATTGGACGCTTAATGAGGTTAATTATGCATTTAATATGCCTGGTAAAACATCAATTAATAATCAAATATTCGAATATCTTTTGTTCCAAACGACAGATTTAGTTAAAAAATTCCATATACATGTGTCATTGTATTCTGAAAGTAAAACAGTGTTAAAAAATAGGGGTCACAGGCCTTTGTCCGGACATATTGGGTTTTGAAAACGGTACCTGTGAAAGCAACTTTTTCAGCTTGGATTTTTATCGATGTTTTAAGTATATGTAGAGGAGCTTTTTTCAAACAAGGTTATGGTTCTTTCAACTGATATAGTTTAACATGTCTTAGTTGGCAATATACAAGTGTATTTTGATAAATAATGAATTTGGCTGGACATTTAAGTAAGTCAAATGGGTACTAGTAATACCTTTTGAAACGTCATTTATTACGCATCAATACATTTTGTTCCAAGCGACAGATTTTCTTAAATGTTCGCACATACATGCACCAATGTATACATACTTTTAAACATTAATAAAAAGAATGCGTCACCGAACTTGTTTGGGAAATATTGGACTTAAAATAGGAAACCTGTGTAGCCTTGTTCATGTTTCGTGTTTACGTAAACAACGTATCAAATGCCAAAATTGAATGAAGATATTTAATGGATTTTTTTTTATAACTAATTTGTTTGGCATTACATTGTATACTTGTGTTTTTTGATAATTATAATGCTTTATAAACTTTTAACCATTGACTGGAACTTAATGACTTACACAGATTTATATTTATTGATTAAAATCAGTATATTGTAACCTATAAACAATAAAGCAATAATAAAGCAAAAGGAGAAATTAACCCAATTATTTTGTTTTTGTTGCGAACGTCTTTAAGCTAAACGTAAATTCTTAGTCTTGTTATTTACAGTAATTTGAGTTACCTTAACGTTGACACTGTTATACATGTATAATAATTGTCAGTTAAGTGAATATAAAGCCGTGTTTATTATTCGTCACTTAATAATGTATTGATATAGGTTTACACAGACAAATGCAGGTTTATGCGACCCCGAGTGATGTCGTGGAATGTAACAATATTTATATTTCGTTTCTCTTTGACCATTTTATTGCGTTAGATCACATCTGGTGTTGCATGCTGTAATAATGATAAGCTAACATTTAAGATTCGCCAATATTTCTGAGCTTGAACCAATTAAGTGTCGTGTCGCCTTGATTTTCCTCTTTTCGGTACTATAGATGTTCGGTCGTACTTACTTCAGCAGAGATACAAATCACCGATCGAAAACATACAGTACTATGCCTTTTCCCAGCATGGCGTAGGTTATTTTTAACTTTTCTTTGTTGAACCGATGTATTTCCTAGTCATATATGTTGTTAGATTATTATGTTGCTGTCAAAAGGCAATAATGCTTGTTTAATTCAGTAAATTCGATACTTAATTAAGGAATAAGATTGCACCTATTATGTATATTTCGATTTTCAAGAATTATTTGTAAATTGTGTACTTTGATAATATTTTCAGCAATAACCGGCATACACTGGAAAAAGGAATAAACAAAATGAACTGCATCCTGACTTCTGATGATAGAATATGAAAGAAAACAGGGACTCATAGTCATAATGCTGATCGTCGCTTTGGTGTGGATCAGAAAGCTACAGTCTTTGATCTGTTCATGGAATGTTGTTAGCAAATATTTTGTAAAATTGATCCAAATTTATTGTCAACATCTTTTAATGAAGTCCATAGAATTTAACTTCAATTCAAAACTTATGTGATACTCCAACAAATTTAAGTATTATGGGAATTTCTTTAAAAAGCATGATTTGTTGAATCAGAAGAAAATATATAATACTGTCAAGTAATTAACATTCACTTTGTCGCCTTTCTATTTCTAATAAACAGTGTAGCATTGTTGTCTTTAACGAGAGGGTATGATTTATTTTATAAATATATATTTCCGGCATGTACTATTGTATTCATTTTACATTTACTACTGTTAAACGTGTATGTAAATGTAGAATAATACTTATATTATTATAACGCAAACAAATAAGAAATATCAACATATTTTACATATTTATAGCAAAATGACAACTTTTGATTTGTTTGGCGACATATTCAAAACATATAAGTACATTATATATAAAGAAGCAAAATAAAAACCTGACTGAAATATGCAGGACATAGTGTGATAATTAATTATTATGTGTATACACCAACTGATATAAACATAACTATAAATAATCTGTATTGCTTTCATTAATGTTTGAAAATACATGCCATTTTGCAGTTATAACATTTTTGATATTTCTAAAAAAAATGCAAATCAGTGAATAAGTCCCTTTAATATGTGTTTTCTCCACCCTATACACTTTGGATGTTATGCTTACATTTTCATAAACTGTTGAATGCTTCTTTCTTCTAGCAAAATGTTAATTTGTGAAATTATTGTTGTTTTTATATTTTATTTCTGTCAACCAACATGTCAGTTTGAAAACAAAGAGTAAATAAATTATCAAAGTTATGCATTTGAGTTGTTCTATACTAAAAAGTTGAAAACAATGAGCCATGGAGTTTAATAGCACAAAATGTAGAATTGCTAGTAAATTATATTTAGTATATATGATGATTTAGTGGTTTATTAAACTTCATATTTGTTTTAGTTTACTACAAGTTTCTGAGGTTTTAAATGCTGAATTTAACAAATAATACCTCAGATTAAGAGGTATATTAAACTCGAAATATAATGTAGTTTACAACAGGTTTAAGTACATTAAACATGGTAGTTATATGAAGTATACTTCAAATAAAATAGGAGTTTAATCTTGTTTACGTTGAGTCGACTGAACTTAAAAGAAAATTTTTCATTAAACTTCACTTTAAATTCGAAGTTTAAGGTTTAATAAAATTACTTTAACCTTCATTAAAGTTGGAATATAATAGCATTTAATTTAAGTTTAAGTCATGATTAAACGCGTTTTTTTCGACCAGTGCATTTTCTTGAATGTTGCCTTATGCTATATCTATATTAAATAACAACATATATTCATATCAATAATAAAATTTAAGTACCATACAATTAATTACCTTATCAAGATTTGTTTATTGAATAATGACCTTATTTCACGTTTAACAAAACTATGTTCACACTAATATAATAGTCAACTTTGGTTTAAATAATAAATAAATAAAATTTGTATAACAACTATGTACGTTTTATTAAACTATATTTGCTATTTTTTTTTTAAATTATATTAAATTATACAACTGACTTTATTTTTAAAGCATTCTACTAAAGTATTCACAGATATCAACTTTAGAAGTGTATCCTGAACACATGCCATAATAATGACTTTATTTACAGCTCATGTTAACAAATGTGATAAACCAAGTGTTTATTGTGAGATACGCAATAATTCACTTGTACTTTAACGCATATACAAAGTATATGACAACTTGACATATAGTGAAGACAGAGACAGATACAACAGAAAAATGATTCTTTATTTTCATCAACAATACATATATTTACAACAATATAATGTACAATGCTTGTGTCACAAATTTCTATATACCCCTTTAATACAGTACTTCACATTCCCGTTATTCGGCTAAGTTTTCCCAGCAAATTGTGAGACTCTGTTCCTGTTAATGTTTATGTTGACATGAAGCCTAGTTAGTTCACTTTGACGCCAGGACTATGTTTTGATAATTGTAGGGAAATGCTTTAACCATAGTTCTGAATGTGACAAGGTGTTGATATTTAGACTAGTTCCCGATGTTGAATTGTTTGGCCGAGGGGAGGATTCATTTTTTCAATTTAGTCTGGAAATAAAAGCCGTTGAGTCCAGATCGGTTGGAGATGACTAAGTGTTAGCTTTGTGTGAGAATAAGAGGAAATTGGGATGTGAGATATTTAACCTACAATTTAAGTGCAGTTCACATGCTCATAGTCATAGAACTGCCATTTACGTATGAGGAATTAAGGTTAAGTGTATTTTGTACAGCTCATGCATTGGGTGTATAAATGTCCAGTCGCGTTGTTGTGTTGGGGTAGCAACTTGAATTGAATGATATAGGGCAAATGTTTATCGACTTCATTTGTTTATAGGTGACTTGTTGTCGGAGAGACATGTCAAGAATAGAGTCTATGTGGCATGTCTAGGCCTGTGTGGTAGCCCTAGCCTGTGTGGTGACCCCGAGCCTGTGTGGGCTGGCGAACCCCGAGCCTGTGTGGGCTGGCGAACCCCGAGTCTGTGTGGCAACCCCGAGCCTGTGTTGAAATCCCGAGCCTGTGTGGCGAACCCTGAGCATGTGTGGCAACCCCGAGCTTGTGTGGCGAACCCCGAGCCTGTGTGGCAAACCCGAGCCTGTGTGGCGAACGCCGAGCCTGTGTGGCAACCCCGAGCCTGTGTGGCGAACCCCGAGCCTGTGTGGCAAACCCGAGCCTGTGTGGCGAACCCCGAGCCTATGTGGCAACACCGAGCCTGTGTGGATACACCGAGCCTGTGTGGCAAACCCCGAGCCTCTGTTGAATGCTTAAGTTGCATGTGTGTATAAATTAGATCTTTAGTAGTTTCTGTAAATAATCAATTTATATGTAAAGATATTTGTGTTAATTAATGTGATCCCTAGAGATTAATCACTTCTGCTCTATGGATTAATCACTTCTGCTCTAGTGCATGACATTTATTGGCGATCCCGGCAGGACCAGATAACGAGGGAATCATTATCAAGTTAACACTCTTAAACATCAGATTAACACAGGTACCTAGTTCTGCAGACCACTGCCCGTGGTCGGTGAGAGATCAGGTTACAAGGTTTAAATGGCACATTATACTATTCAAGGGAGAGTTATCTTACTATACATTGAATTATCTTAAGCGGAATTATCTGCAGCCAATTGCATTGTTCAAATTTGAAACTGATTTTCTTATGAAGTTTGTGTTTATTTTGTTTGTAATTAATTTGCCTATTTGTTTTCAGGTTAACAGTGTTGTGTATCTATTTCTATCTGCATTGTATTTTTATTCATTTTGTATAAGTATTGATCTGATATCATGGATATTAACTTTTTGTTAAATCAGCTAAATTGTTAGGTTCAGGCGGAGATGAATTGAGGCAATATGTCGAAAGAGAGAAGCAGACATATTTTTAGCGACAAGATCGCGAGCATACACGTTAGGAGCGGTTGCGTGAAAGAGAAATTGCGAAAGATGAAATTCAATTGAGATTGAGGGAAGAGGAGAACAAAAAAAATTGTTAGACAAGGAGATTGAGTTAGAGAGAGTTGAGCGTTGTGAAGCGGTGAATGAGAGTTATAACAGGAGTGGTGAGAAAGGACGTGTTGCTGCGAAATTGCCAATATTGCCCAATTTCGATGAGTTTCATGATGACATGGATTATTTTTTGCAACGTTTTAAACGTTTTGCAACTTCAGCTAAAAGGGGACAGGGGCACGTGGGCACCAACATTAAGTGCACATCTGAAGGGCAATGCCTTAGCAGTGAATAGTAGAATACCCCAGATGATGCTATAGTTACGACAATCTTAAGGTAGCACTCTTGAAACGTTTTCGGTTAAGGTTTCATATAAAAATTCCGTACAGAGAGATCACTTAGTGGTGAGATAGTTTCACAATTTGCTGTGAGGTTAAATAAGTATATTGAAAGGTAGGTTGACGGAGCAGACGAATGAAGGGATGAAAGACTTGATGTTGAGAGAGCAAGTGCTGCAACAGGTAAGTAAACCATTGTCTACTTATCTCAAGGAGAGGGATCCAAAGGGGATTAAGACAATGGTAGAGTTAGCCGATAAATACTATGAGGCCCATGATGCGCCGACTGGAAATTACCATGAGATCAATTCAACAGAAAAGGAGAAAAGGTAAGGGCATGTAAGTAATAATCACAAAAATTCAAATTTCAGGGGCAGAGGAAAAACATTCAGTAGAGGCGGGAGAGGTGATTTTCAGCGAAGAGGATACGGTCGTAGGGGTAATACGCGAGCAGCCACAGACACAAACACCCACAAGGTTATAGCTAGTGCGTGTATTTGAAGATTGCACAGATGCTGTTGAAGTCAAGACGATGTTGCACTTCGATGCGGCCATAGACTTCCTATGATGAGCGCTGCATGTAGCTAGCCAAGGACCAAAGATTCCTTCAGTGGGAAGCGAAGGAATCGTTGGAAGTCAGCAGGTTTTGGTTTTGCGAGACACCTGTTGTAGTACTGTCGTAGTTAAGGCTGAGCTGGTAGAAGATTCCCAATACACTGGCGAAGTGAGGAGTTGCTTATTGATAGATGGTACAGTGCGTAATGTTCCTTTTGCTACCATTGATGTTGAGACTCCGTATTTCACAGGCCGAGTTGAAGCACTTTGCATGAAAAAGCCTGTCTATGACCTGTTAATCGGAAACATAAGCCATGTGGATAAGAACGACAAAGAAGCAACGGCAGAACTTCGAAGTGTTGTGCTGACAACAGCACAGAAGGCGGCTGAAAAGGTGAAGCCAAAGACATTAAAAACCCATCCGGAAATAGGGGACGTGACCGTGAGTGCCCTCAAAGAGGGACAGAAAATCGACAAGACTCTGGCAACAGCACTTAAAATGGTGACCATTGCGGACAAGAAACTATCAAAGAACAGTGGAGAGCACTGGTATGAAGAAAGGGCAGTCACTTCAGGTCACCAAAAATCGACAACGGAAAGAACTTTGAACAGCTGGTTGTACCAAAGGCGTATCGAGAACATGTTATGCGAAAGGCGTATGATGCATTGATGGACCAAAGATTCCTTCAGATCAAACAACGGTGGAGAGCACTCGTATGAAGAAAGGGCATGTCTAATATACCGTCACTTCAGGTCACCAAAAATCGACAACGAAAAGAACATTGAACAACTGGTTGTACCAAAGGTGTATCAAAAACATGTTATGCGAATCGCACATGATGCATTGATGGCAGGCCATTTAAAACTACGACAAAAATAATGTCACAGTCTTCTGGGCAGGGATGCAGGAAGACATATCCAGGTACTGCAGGTCTTGCAATCTATGCCAAAATACATACCTCAAGTGGAAAGTTAGTAAGATACCGATAGGGAAAATGCCAATGAAAGAGACACCCTTCAAAAGAGTAGCAATTGACCTAGTGGGACCCATTGAGCCAACGACATAAAGTGGCAAGAGATACATTCTTACAATTGTAGATTATGCGACAAGGTATCCAGAAGCAGTACCACTGAAACGAATTGATACAGAGACAGTGGCTGAAACCTTGATTGAATGTTTATTCGACTTGGGTTCCCGGAAGAAATACTATCTGACAGAGGCACACAATTCACCAGTGACCTGATGAGAGAGATAACAAGATTAATTTCGGTGAAGCAAATCATGACCACTCCCTATAGTCCTGCATGCAATGGTTTAGTAGAACGTTTTAATGGGACTCTCAAAACCATGTTGAAGATGTGTGCAGAACTGCCCAAAGACTGGTATATATATAGCCCCTCTGCTTTTTGCATATAGAGAAGCTCCACAAGAGAGTCTGGGATTCTTACCTTTCGAGTTGTTGTATGGACGATCGGAACGTGGCCCCATGACAATTTTGAAAGAGCTATGAACTAAAGAAAGTCACGCCGAGGAGACGAAGACGACGTATCAGTATGTTCTGGATCTACTAAACAAACTTGACGAAACAATCAAGCTGCCACTCATAGCACTGAAAGTGAATGAACAGAGGTATAAACGGTACGCAGACGCAGGGAGGAAAGAGAAAACTTTGCATACAAGGCAAACTGTACTTGTTCTATTACCAATCGATAACAACAAACTTTTGATGCAATTTAAGGGTACTTACACCATCAAAGATAAACTGAACAATAACGATTACATTGTGGAGGTGAATGGTAAATGCACAACATACAACGCAAACCTACTCAATATATACAATGAGAGAAACAGCAAAGATGTTACGACGGAAATGACATGTGCATCTATCGTTGAGGACATTCAGATCATGCGCCCCTTGTATACAACATTTCCATTATATAGGTGATTTTTTGGCTGCACAGACCGATATGACAGAACAATTCAGCATTAGAAAAATCTTTATCAGATAAATCTGTTCATGTACAAAAAAACAGACAGTCATATCCGATCTGAAAATAAATAAAGTGGTAAAATAAAAAAAAAACGCTATATGTATGGATAATTGACAGTTTTTTATAACAGCCGCCTGACCCATTAACGGAGTGATAGGGAGTGGTAATCCAGAATATTAACAGAATATGATTGGGTTGTGTTCCATCTATCCTGTTCCGTTATGTGTTGAAATCCAGGCAGATGATCTTGTTCGTAGTCCATCTGAAAAACAAATATAACGAAAAATAATGTTTTAATATTGAGCTTTTATGTCAATGTAGTGTATTCTTTTCATAATGTATTATGTCATGTTCACAACTTTACTAAAACAATTATAAAAATTAAATCATAACTACAAAATTTTAACATTTAAACATGTACATGTAAGGTGTGTATAGACATCTGAAAACTAAAATACTATTTATGAAACTTTAATATACCGACATAAATTATTATCAGAAAATTTCATCCGAAATTTCAGAGAGTGGAGTTATCCGAAACACTATCCACGTACTTTAGTGTCAGTTAACTAAATATACACTGTTTCGAACACATCCGGACACATGCCCCCCCCCCGGACATATGCCCTCCCGATATTTTTAGGGTAGACGGACATATGGCACCCCGGACACTTGCCGCCCCGGACATATGTTATCCCGCTGATTTGCCACCCCTGACACTGGCCCTCCCGTTAATCAATGTTTGTACAGTTTGAGAATTGATACAATTGATTAATTATCAAAATGAAAAGACAAGATTATGCAGCCATTAATGTTCCGACAAAGAATCCATAATTAATTAATTGAACTGGTATTGCATTCTTTAAAACAAACTGTGAGACAAACTGTCATTTTTAAGTACCATGATTTACAAAGACGTTACTGCCGTCACAGCGTTCTTAATTAATTAACTTTTTGTTGCTACATTCCGATAACAAACTGTGGAACAAACTGTAAAATATATATATTTAAAAAAAATGTTCTTGGAAAGTATCACTAGTCAAAATGGAAATCATCAGAAGCAAACGTGGAAGTACGAAGGTGTGCTACGATGGACACTACTACACACAAAAAGAGACCAAGTCCACAATACTGTGGATATGTTGCAAAAGAAGGTCGCAATCGTGCACTAGTGCCCTTACCACCGACATTGGTGTAAGTAGTATTAAGCTTATTGTCTTTGAAAAAAAGATAATTTCACAAATAACTCATATTTGAATAAATTTAAATTTTATAGCGAGTCTTATCATTGAATTTGTGTATGTTTGTATAATTTGACAATACAGTCTATAGATAATTAATATAAAATAATACACTAATCTGTCATTCATTGTTACAGATGACGCAGGTGCAGTCCGTCACTAGCCATTCTCACCAGGCAGACCATTTTGAAATTGTAAGATGAAAGTCCACTCTGAAATTATGGCTGCCGCAGACTCAAACAGAGGGCAGTCCGGGCAGAAACTGGCCGATAAAGTGGTCAAATATCCAGTACAGGTCAGTAATTTTAACCTATGTTGTTGTTTTTTTTTTACATTTTTTTTGATGTGACGTTGATTATGGATGAAAATATTAATGATTTTAATAATAAAAGTTATTTTCTTCTTCAACATATCTACTGCATGATCAGGATGGTTAATATTAATACATTTAATAATAATTTAATAATAATTTGTTTGTGATCATCTAACATGTCTTAACTTCTACAGGTGCGAGCGGCGGTGGATAAGACGGACAGCCTTAAGCGCGCCATTCGTCGTGCGAAGAGAGGTGCCGCTCCGGCAGAGCCCATTTCGATGGCAGAAATGCCAGTCCCGCTTCCTGAGTCGTACACCGTCACAAATCCTGAGGGCTCCTCACCATTCCTAGTGTATGACAATGGATCTGAAACATCTTGGCTGCTCGTCTTCGCGAGTAAGACCGGCCTGGACCTTCAACCGCTCTCCTGCAGTTCAGCCAGCTGTTCTGCATCCGAGTGCCAGTAGGCGAGTCGCATGGAACAGCGGTCTATGCTCTCCTTGGTGGGAAGCATAAGGAGCTTTATGAAGAATGCCTCACCGCCACTCTGGACGCGTGTCGACGCAGTGACGTGCGTCCGAATCCGCTGAAAGTCATATGACTATGAAGGCGCCATCCACAACGCCGTGAAGTCCATCATTGGTCCAATTATTCATATACAGGTTAGTATCATTTATTTATTAATAGTGTAATAAGAACATTAATTTTTTAAAACTTGAAGCTATGAAAATCATTCGATTGTTTTCTATGATATATCTGTCGTAATATTTAATATGTTCGTTTTTTTCAGAGATGCTTCTACCATCTGACGCAGTCGACATGGCGACGCATTCAAGCGGAGGGTCTGGCCACAACATACAGAGAGGACGCTGAAGTTTGCCACTGCTGTGGGATGTTGGATGGCCTGGCATTCCTATCAGTGGATGCCATCAAAGAATTGATGCCGGAGGTCCTCAACCCCATTGTTGACTACTTCGATGCGACATACGTCAGTGGGGCGTTTCGTGCTGTGAATATCAAAGGACGGATGCGGTTTCGGATGACTCAGCCGAGGTTCTCACCGCAGACCTGGAACGTCCATGACGCGACCATACGGGACGAGGACCTAACCAACAATGTATGTGAGAGTTGGAACAACGGGTTTCGGCATCTTGTTGGAAATGACCATCCTTCCCTCTGGGTGTTGGTTGGCTGTCTGCAGAAGGACAACGCGGTCGTTGAGACGGACGCCTACAGAGTGGCCAACGGTGAGCGGGTCAACAAGCGCATCAAGAAGGCCACTGCCACTCATCACAACGGGTTGAAGGACATGTGTGTATGGTGCGTTGCAGTCAATGTGTGTACGGTACGTGAGTGGAGCACTGACCATCTTCCAGCTCATTCAGGGCATCGGACACCACATCCGTGTTGGGCAGTGAATGTGCATGACGACTTATGTTGTATTCATTATGCACATTATGTACTATGTATTATGTATTTATTCATTTGGGGTGCATTGGATAGTTCCACTGTTCATATAGTTCATGATATAATTTTAAATTGATGCATAATAAATGATATAATGTTGTTAAATTGATGCATAATATAAGATGTGAAATAAATTTGGATATTGTATTTTTAAATAAAACCTCCAATTGTCGCCTTAAACATAAGAATATAAAACTCTGGCATAAACACTAAATGATTATATGACGGGAGGGCCAGTGTCCGGGGTGGCAAATTAGCGGTTTGGCATATGTCCGGGGTGGCATGTGTCCGGGGTGGCATATGTCCGCCTGACTACAAATTATCGGGAGGGCTTATGTCCGGGGGGGGGGCATATGTCCGACATTCGTTGGAAACACGAAACATAAGAGTTTATTAAAGTTTACTTTCCTCTATCCACTCAAATTCTTTGTTGTCTTCAAATGAACCCCTGATTTATAAACTTGTATTCATAAACATATCTCCGCGAAAGGTTGTTGTTGTCCGCCAATTTGTCGTTTGTGTCTGACCCATTAACGTTGTGACAGGGGCATGTAATCCAGAATACTCGAAAATGATGGACTAATGTGACCGACAATCATGTTCAAGTATTAAGAAATGTTCGTTCATTTAAAGTTTGAAATTATAATAAGTAAGAAATGAAATTACTATGATTGAGTCATATCTTAAATAGGCACACACAAGCAATCTGATAAAAATCTTATCTTTAAGTAGGCTTCGCATTTCGATCTGAGGACGACCAGTAGAATGTCTCGTTCGATTCAGTCAGCAAATCAAAGCGTTAATTTCATAATTTTTAAGTGAAAAATGAATTTCTATTTTTGGCCTCAAAAGTGTCTACAGTTTAGCTTGGATGCACAAGTGCATCCAACTGCACACGTGCAGTTACAACAAATTCACATTTTTACCATTTAAAACATAATTTAAGAGCCAATTGAAGGAATATAGGCCAAAACAAGACACTGTGGTGTAAAAAACTTCATGTATTTTATGCATTATATCTTTGTTATGCAAAGAAAAAAATGAAAAACTAAACTATCTCGTTGTCTCATCGTGGCGCTGTCGCATTGGGTAAGTTTTGGCATGATGAAATTCCTTGATGACACCGGTTAGACTAAACAGTTGTTTCCATGTTATGCGAGTAAACGGTGACATATAGAATCCGATATAAAAGATTTCGTTGACGAAACAACCAAGTGTGTTTTCAATAGCGATGTCATTCAGGCTGGGAAATAATCGGCGCGAAAGTCCATATCGTGGATTCGACACTGCGAATGTTTTTTCTGCACATTTGATAAAACTGATCGCGTCGTGGCATCTGTGGTTTTTATCAATCGTAATTTAACTGTCTTTAAGAACTTTTGACATACCATTACGTTTCTGCTTTAATAATAGTATGCGATATATAATATTAATACAATACTTGAGTATAAAGTAGTGATGTTGTCAAGGAATAATTGCATAATATTCTATTATTCGAATACATGACGGAATAATCGAATATCAAACAACTATTCGAATAGTAAAATTAAATGAAATAAATTGGTAAAAATAATGAACCAATTTAGTTTAATTATCATACAACACAAGCTGTTATGACAGTATGCCATTTTCAAACGTCAGTTAACACCTTGTAGACCTGGGTGCACAACTTGTGAAAGCAGAATATGATACCTGTTCTGAAGAGAAAACTGTTGACCACTTTCGTTTTCGATAATTATGTTAGTTGTGTGTAACCGATTAGAAAATATTGCTTCCGGTTGAAAAATAAACAAAGACAGTTGAAGTTGTTTTGAAGCTTATAGTCTATAGCACATTTATTTTGGTCGCAGAGCGTGGTTTTCTGGTTTCTACTCATTCAAAATGAGTGACAAAGACGAAGGAAACCCCCACAAGATAATTAAGTGGAGTTAAAGGTGAAGAAATCGAGGTGCAAAGAGGCGTACACGAGAGCGCGTAACAAAATGAAAGACATTTTGAGTGATGATGCGCCTAGCAAAGATCTGGCAAAGGAGTGTCTCGACAAAGTGGAAGAGGCTATGGATTCTGCAGTCAAAGTGTCAAAGACCTGGCCTTAATAGTGAAAGATAAGGCAGAATTGGCAAGTAGTTTGAATGAAATTGACATTTTTGAAAAAAAGAAAGAACTTATGTGTTTGTATGATGAAATATTCACAGTCTGACCACGATCATAAATCTAACCATGAAGACGATGGTAAATCTGATTCGGCATTAGGCAAAGATATGTGGAAACAACTCCAAAGAGTACAGATAACCGTGTTCACAGGTGATAAGACAGAGTACCCTGCCTGGAAGGCAGTTTTTGAAGCATGTATTGACGAATCGCGATGTACACCACAGTACAAACTTCTTCAATTACGACAGTATGTAGGGGGCGAAGCGCTACATTCTATTGAAAATCTGGGACATTCGAAAGAGGCTTATGATGCTGCAAAAGAAAGACTTCACAGAAAATACGGTGGAACTAAGAGAGTAGTAAACCAATTCTTAGATGAATTTGAGAATTTCCAGCCGTTGAAGAATGAAAAATCGCTGATTTACTAGACATAGCAGTCATTAACTTGAGGGAAGTAAATCATCTTCATGATATTATAGGAGGCTCACTGTACCACCGTCTATTAAAGAAACTGCCACAAACCATGTTAACACGCTATCTGAGAACACTTCACGACAAATCGTTACCAGACTCCGTTGAAACTTTGAGAAAGTTTGTGAATACGCAGTACATGCAAATGAGACCATTTATGGTTTGACACGTCATGAAACCCCTCGAATGAAACCTCAAAAGACTTTCTTTGGAAAAACTGATACCAAGCAAAAACAATCTGCTCAGTGTCAAATTTGCAGAGAAAATCACAATGTATGGGAATGTCAGAAATTCAAAGCTATGAACATAGAAGAAAAATGGAAACAAGCCAAAGATGCTGGACTTTGCTTCAGATGCCTCAAAGGTAATCATATGGGGAAAGAATGTAAATTTAATGGACAGTGTGGAATAAATGGCTGCACTAAAACACACAACAGGATGTTGCACAGAGAAGTTTTGAATGTGAAAGCTAAAGAATTTCATCCAGTAGCACAGATCAAAGATGAATAAAAAACATTCAGTGTTATTAATACAACAAGTATTGCTCTGAGAACAGTTCCAGTAGTAGTATCAGCTGGCAATCGTGAATTAGTCATCAATGCATTGTTAGATGATGGGAGTGCGACTTCTTATCTTAGCGAAGATGTTGCATGTAAACTACAACTTCAAGGTGAAATAAAGACAATAGAAGATACATTCAGCACTACGAATGTCAGTTTCAAACATCAGAGCACAGGTAGAGACTTTGAACTTTCAATGGAAGCCCAAACAACAAGAGATGTAACTGGATAACTACAAACAGTGAATTGGCAAAGGATGAAAGAGCAGTGGCCAAATCTTAAAGACATCCAATTCCCCAGTGCCGGTAGAAGGAAGAACATAGATTTACTGATAGACCTTGACTACGCGCTGCTCCATAGATCACTACGAGAGATAGTAGGTGGTGCTGGAGAACAAGTCGGTAGATTGACTCCACTCGGATGGACATTTGTCGGACCGATAAACAGAGAGAATATTCACACTAGCACCAGCATGTTCATGTTCCATAACTTGGAAACTTCATTGAAACAATTTGGGGAAGTTGAAAGTGAAATTGAGTGTAACCAAATGTCACCAGAAGAAAAAAAAGTGCAGATGCCAACTGAAAATAGTATTCAACACAAAACATTAGATACATAGTTTCATTGCCATGAAAATCAGATAAAGAGACATTACCAGACAATTATAGTATCGCGTTGATAAGGCTATATGGCACTGAGAATTTTTTTTAAAAATCCACCCGAATTGAAGCAAGAATATAATGGAATCATAGAGAAATATGACGAGAAAGGTTATGTTAGGAAAGTTGAAAGAAAAGGCAATGAAAAGGGATGGTATTTGCCACATTTGCAGTAGTCAGGCCAGAAAAGGAAACAACAAAAGTTCGTATTGTATTTGATGCATCATCGAATCATGAAGGTACAAGTTTGAATGAGTGCCTTAGTGCAGGGCCAAAATTGCAAAGAGAACTGTTTGATGTGCTGCTGAGGTTCAGGAGAAATCAGATTTCAGTAGTGTGTGACATAGCTGAGATGTACTTGAAAGTTGGCTTAGCAAGTGAAGATCAGAAATACCAAAGATTCTTATGGAGAGAATCACCAGAAAGACCCATCGAGACATTTGAATTCACACGTTTGGTGTTCGGGGTGAACTCATCACCATATCTAGCCCAGTATGTATCCCAACATAATGCGATACTGTATGCTGACATATATCCGATGGCAGCTGAGACAATTCTGAAATCCACTTACATGGATGATAGCATGGATTCCGCGAAAATTGTAGCAGAAGGAATAGAACTGTGTAGACAATTTAAAGAATTATTTCTGAAAGCTGACATGCATGCAAGAAAGTGGATCTCAAACTCACTAGACGTGTTACAAACAATACCAGAAGAAGACAGAGCTGCAGAAATAGATCTAGGGACAGGAAATCTACCAACAACTAAAGCTTTTGGAGTAGCCTGGCTAGCCAAAGATGAAGTCCATGTCAATTCATATATTTGTAGATGCATCATTGATAACATATGGAGCAGTCGTATATTCGAGATGCCAGTATGAAAATGAAGATGTGACTGTACGCTTTGTTGCTGCGAAAAGTCGTGTTGCTCCTACTGAAGCTACTAGCATCCCCAGACTTGAATTACTTGCTGCAACCCTTGGTTTAAAACTTGCATTGAGAATTTGCGGAGCTCTTGAAATAGAAATCAAACAAGTAACATTTTGGTCAGATAGTATGAAAGTCCTTTACTGGATTAGGGACAATAGCAGACAATATGAAACATTCGTCGCAAATAGAATTGGTGATATTCACAGAGCTACAAACCCAAGTCAGTGGAGATATGTTCCAACAAACGACAACCCAGCAGACAAAGTATCAAGAGGATTACCTGTAGCCATTCTGGCTGTAGCTAACATTTGGTGGGAAGGACCCAGCTTCCTCAAAGAAAGTGAAAATGAATGGCCAAAGAGCAAAATTGATGTGAGTAATGAAGGGAAACTTGAAATGAGAAAAACAGGACAAACGAACTTGCAGACATGTCAAAAGGGGAATGGCGACTAGACCCAGAAAGATATTCAAATTGGATAAAACTTGTAAGAATTCGAGCATGGGTCACTAAATTCATTGAAAATTGCAAAGTAAAGAAAGATTATCGTGTCTGCGGACCATTGAGTGCAGTTGAAATTGAAGAAAGCAAGACTAAAATGATTAAAAAAACACAGAGAAAACATTTTGCAGAAGAGTATGAGAAACTTAGTAAGAATCATAAAGTAGGCATTTCTAGCAAACTGAATCCAAAATTAGACTCTGAAGGTGTGATGAGAAGTGAGAGTAGACTGAAATACTCTGAATTTCTTCCATATGACACAAAGTATCCTGTGTTGCTACCCAGAAAGAGTCCAATTACAGAGTTAATTGTGAGAGATGCCCATGAAAAGAACAATCATAGTGGAACAAACCAAAAACTCTCTGATCTGTCAGTGAAATACTGGATTGTAGCAGCTAGAAAACAAAACAAGTGTTCTGAGTGCAAACGAAGGAAAAGCAAACCAAAAGATCAACTCATGGCACCTCTACCAAAAGTAAGAACCAGAGTAACAATGCGACCCTTCAGTAATGTCGCAGTAGACTTTGGTGGTCCCTATATTACAGTCCAGGGCAGGGGAACGAGACGAGCAAAGAGATACCTCTGTCTATTTACATGCTTATCTACTCGGGCAGTGCACCTAGAAATAGCATTTGGTCTCGATACAAACGCATTCTTGAATGCATTCTACAGAATGGTGAACAGGAGAGGCTTACCAGTTTCAGTTTACTCTGACACTGGCACTAATTTTGTCGGAGCAGATAAAGAACTCAGAGAACTAGTGCAGTGTGTAGACAAAGACAAAATCAAAGAAAGTGCTACTAACCGAGGAATTCAGCGGTTGTTCAACCCTCCTGCGGCACCTCACTGGGGTGGGGTACATGAAATAATGATAAAATCGGAAAAACGTGCAATATCAGCTATCCTGACCTCAGCTGATATTTCTGATGAAGAGCTCATCACAGCTTGTACTGGAGCTGAAAGTTTGATAAACTCTCGTCCACTTACCTACCAGTCAGCAAATGTTACTGACTGTACACCTCTTACTCCAAACCATTTCCTGTTTGGACAAGTTGGAGGACAGTTCGCTCCTGATACAGTAGATGACACGAACTATAGTCCACTGAAACGCTGGAGACGCATACAATAACTCGTGAAACACTTCTGGAAACGTTGGTTGAAAGAGTTTCTGCCAATGCTTGCTGGCAGAAAGAAGTGGTTCCAATAACACAGAGACTTTCACATACGAGACGTTGTTCTGGTGGTCGATCCCGAGCTACCTAGAGGTCGATGGCCGCTTGGTCGAGTAGTTGAGATTTTCCCGGGAGCTGATGGCCAGGTTCGTGCTGTCAGTGTTCGCATAGGACAATCGGTGTTCAAGAGATCCGTTACAAGACTCTGTCTTATCGAGCCAGACAACGATAATTGATGAACTAAAGCGCAATCTAGCGTCAGCAAGTGGAAGAACTCAGCATCAAGACTTAGTGTAAATGTAAATAAGTTCATTTTCTTTTGGTTGTTGTGTTAAGTGGCACAATAATCCACAGAGCAACCAAATTATCGCATTTAAGGTTCACAAAGTTTGATATGCAGGATTACACTGAGCTTAAAGGGGCATAATAATCCCCTGTGTATCCTGATTCATGCAAGAACAAACATCATGTATTTTAAAGAAAGTGAATTGCTTTGATTATTGCCTGTGTTCAATGATGACATTTTATATTACCATATTGCATTTTGATGATATACTAGTATTACATATAATTATGATTTGTTCCTTGTCATTATGTATGTATGCTTATTTTTGATGATTTTGCCATTATGTGTGCAGTTATCACCTGAAGAAAACTATTTGTTGAATGTGTTCACTTAGAATTGAACCTGTTGAACAATTGTTCTCATTTACTATTTCCATATTTAAAAATTTCTTCAAAAAAGTGTAAAATGTCTTAATTTTCATTTTGCAAGTGACTCATTATTGTTCTATTAAATACAATTTTCTTATAAGACTTTTCCTGAACTTAAAGATGTTTTGCTGCATAGTATGCTATATTTATATAATGTGTTTTTGTGATTGTTTGTAGTATTTTAATTTCAGTATTAAGTTTGTAATAACTAGTCATACTTTAAGTTTTGATATACCATGTACCTATGTTGTTGTTTGTAATACTTGAGATAGCTTTGAAAGATATTACTTTCTAATTATTGCGTTACATAACTTAGCTACCAGATAGTAACATGTAAAATGTAATAGCTTTGTTCATAGATGTCATGTTAATTTGTGTTGTTGTTGTTAAGAGGTTTGGAAACATTTTTAATGTTTACACGAACTTGTAATTGAATACTATAAACTATTCAAGGAACATAGATTGTCTGACAGAGAATTTGGAGATTAAAGTATCTCATTTGAGAAATAGAAATGTCCTTCTAATAGAATAATAGTAATATTTGTATTTACTCATTGTTGAGATGATGTCACCTTATAGGACAAATCTTAAATAGGTTGTTAAACCTTTGATAGAGGTCTGCTTAAAGTCATAGAAATAGTCTGATAGACAGATGTCGTTTTTACAATAAATAGAAACGCTTCCACTGAATATAGTTAAGCAATTAGTATACATCTTGTATTTTTGACGTTTGATAAAACTATATTCTATCAAGGTAGGGGAGAATGTTCTGAAGAGAAAATTGTTTACCACTTTCGTTTTCGATAATTATGTTAGTTGTGTGTAACCGATTAGAAATTCTTGCTTCCTGTGGAAAAATAAACAAAGAAAGTTGAAATTGTTTTGAAGCTTATAGTCTATAGCACAGTATTATCTGTTCCAGTGTCCCCCAATATTTTATTTTTCTATCTGTAATAGGAGCAGCTTAATTATTGTACCTGCTTGTTTCTTTCTCTGTAACTGTGGTACTGTTCGGATATCTAAAAATTGAATGAATGAATGTATGAATGAATGTTCGAGTTAAAAAACAAGCAAATGAATAAATGTACAATAATTGATATATACATATATACTTTTCCAAAAACATCCTGTTATGATCTTAAGATGCAAAATCATGTGTCCAAGTATACATTTACTGTAACAAAGATATAACGAAATTGAACACATTATTGTAATTCATTATTAATGTTGTTGTGAGATCTTAACTTACTTAATGTCAAAACCCTTCAACTGAGACAGCACACGTCTCATATCTGTCTTTCCATACCAGCTGGGTTCCTTGAACCTAACTGATTCACACCCTGGCATGGTTACCTGTGCATGCTTCAAGGTGGAATATGGAATACGATTTTGTGTGAGGAAATTGACAACAAGAAATCATGATGTCTCAAATCGGTCATTTGTGTACTCTCAAGGACAGAGATTATAATGTTGTAACAGATATGATAGTTTGAATAGAAGTGAATAACCTTCGATGCTCTAATTGTCTGACACCATTTATAACGTTAATTTACCATTGCCAACATCACATGAACACTAGTCCTAATGAAAGGGGTGCAAAATTCTGAAACTACAGAGGATATTGAATACAACTTTCCCTAGTGCCCATTCTATTTTCGTACACACTAAACAATGTACCCGAACTATAAATAGCACTTCTGTCTATAACAATGCTCCCACTGCATGAATGGCGTATATTGCTATTTCATATTAGCCTGATACTTATGAATTAATTGTTCTTGGACTTCAAGGTCAGTACCAGGTCAGTCTGTCATAGATACATGTATATATGAAGTTGAAATGGCAAGAAACTTGACAGACAATTATTGTTGACACATTCTTTCTTCAGGACAAGAAATCTAGCCAGCCATAAATATTTTGTGAAACACGTGAATGCCTGTACATACTTCAACAATAAATGAACTAGTTAATAAAATACCCTGCCGTGTATTTGTACCGATGCTCTATGCATTTTATTTATATATCGTCTTCGCAGTATTTTCATTGTTACTCTCTCAGTTTTCGTGAATATTCTTTTAATCCATAGATTGTATTCCATTCTTATAGTACAGTTTTATTATGTGAGTATCGTGTGCTGTTCAAATATAGTCAGTAATGCAATAGGTGAATAACAATTGAAACAAATCTACCATACCAAGTTTAACATCCGTCAGTTTCAAATTTATTTATTTTGACAGTTCAATGTACTTATTTTCAAAATATCATAGTCGCCCAATATCTTTTTAAACAATATTTCTTGTTTATAATCTTCTGGTTGGTTTGATCTTGACATTTGACCCAAGGACATCAAAATTAATAGGTTTGCTCTACTAGTCATAACCAGCCTAGATACAAAGTTCGAAGAACCTAGGTCTAAGGGTTCTGTAGTTTTTGCCCAGACCAACTTTTACAATTATTGGGTGTTTTCTTTTATCATATTTTGGTCAATTTAAGCTTGACCAAGGATCGATAGGGGTCCTCTACTAGTCATGACCAACCTACCTACCAATATTTAAGAAACTTAAACCAAGTCTTGTGAAGTTATTGCCCGGATAAACTTTAACAATTATTGGGCATTCTTTTTTAATCTTTTGTCAGTTTGACCTTGACCTTTGACCCACTGACCCCAAAATCCTCTATTAGTCATAACCATTCTACCTAACAAGTTTCAAGAACTTAGGTCTAAGAGTTTTGTAGATATCGCTCAGACAAGGTTTGGTCTACCAACATACCAACGGACACATGGTCCGACATTTGCAAAGCAATATACGCCCGCTTCTTTGAAGGGGGCAGAATAAATTGTATTTAAAGTTTTTTAAACAAATCCATCTATTTAATTTTCTACTGAAATGTGGTTGCTGGACGTTCGACTTGCTGAAAATTCCTACAGTTACCTCGTTTTAGAATTTCTTGCTAAGAAACCTTTTCAGTCTTACATACCCCAACATTCATTAAACTTGTGACGAACGTTTTGTCTTAGGTCCATCAGCTCACCATCCTTGATGATTTGATTGCAACTGTGTGCTGGCCTTAAACACAATTCTAAAAGATTCTGATACCATAAAACTGTTGCCACTTAAAACAGGTTTTGTGTGAATAGTTACGAAAAAATACAAATACAAAATACCAACAGCAAGCCTCAGAATGAAAAAGCAACAGGTTAAAAAAAGCAAAGCTAGATAACTCTTGCTGAAACTAAAACCAGGCCTTCAATGATAGCATGTTTAAAGGTGAAAGCCAGGAAATAAAAATATATGTTTTATGTACTAAAAATTTAAATTGCCATATTTACGCACAACTACAAGTTACCCTCAACGATGAAGCCAAGTTTCAAGAAAATCTGTTGGATATTGTAGGAGGGGATGTGTTCGCAAGGAATTTTCCTATGTATTCTATTCAAAGTATGAACATTTTAACAAAAGGTGATAACCACAGAATTATGAAGTGCAGAGTAATAGTTTTTGTGCACTTCACTGCTCCTTAATGAAATCTATACAACTATGAAGTTTCAAGTTAATACCTCTTTTAGTCTAATAGTTGTGCACAAGAAAAAAATAAAGTATGACAAATTAACAAAGGGCAATAACTTCAGATTTATGAAGTGCAGAGTAACGGTTCTTGTGCACTGCACTTCTCAATGAGATCTATCCACCTATGAAGTTTCAAGTTAATACCTTTTAAAGTCTAAGAATTATGCTCCAGCAAAAATGAATTTAAAAAATTTAACGAAGGGCAGTAACTCCAGAATTATGAAGCGCAGAGAAATGGTTCTTGTGCACCACTGCACTTCTCCTCTATGAGATTTATCCATCTATGAAGTTTAAAGTTAATAGCTTAAATGCTTTTGAATTTCTATAGGGCAAAACATAACAAATGTGGAAGGACAGAGAGACAGGCAGACATACAAACAGGGTGATTACAATAGGGCACGTGCAGAAAAATTGCGGCGCCATAATTACAAACTGAAATCTCATCCTTAAACAAAAGTGGATCAGATCAGACACACTTATCACCATGTTCACCTAAACAAATTTTTATAACAGTTTAACTGGGTTGCAAAGCTTTATCAAGAAAATAGCTGACAAATGTATTTTACATCTTCGTTATTAAATATGCTACTGCATAATTAATTTCATGAATTTCTGCCTATAAATAGGGTATTATAATTATTGTAATTATGTTTAACATCGCATTGTCATGTAATTATGGGTATCAACTATAATACAATATTCAAATATGTATTCAAATTAATATATATATAAAAGTTTGAATAGCAAAAAAAAAATCGTAACGAATGATTAATTTAAGATAGATCCTCTGTCACTGTAATCTTTTGTTTTTCATCAGGTTATGCTATAACACACTTATTTATAAAATACCAAATGGCTGCTGCTAATGCTGATGATGATATGTATGATGCTGAAGCTGCTATTTTTGTTACTGATTATGATAATTTAGCATTGAATAAGGGTGAGAAAAGGCAAAGATTGGTCTTCCAGATATAGATAGTTTTAGAGGCATTCAGTAGCTATCAAACAGTACCTTTGATGTTCAGAAAGGCCCTATATTCTTCTTCCATGGAAACAAATATATCGTCGCCAACAGTCTTTCTAAGCTCTCGGTTTTTTGATTATATCATAGACAGAGTGTTCTGTTACTGCATAATCAAACTAATTTAAACCATGCATGACTTCCTAGCTTATTGTCTTCTTACAACAGAAAATATCTAACAGTGTCAGCATGGTGTTATATGACTTACCAAAATACACCCAAAATACCAGAATAACCCTCGTATTTATCCTTTAGTCTAATGCTTTATTAATATAATGTTCTACTGTTTAGTGTTTTATAAAAAATCTAAGAAAAGGCAAGATAAGCAGACTGGTATTAGATTTTCCATAATCATACAATTATAATTTGCACAGTTTTACCTGCAAATTTATTATTAGAAGTATGGGTTGCTATGTAGCTTGAATGTTCATCTAACCAAACAAAAATTCAATCCAATAATTGGCTTAAAAGATGAATGATACAATTTAGCGTTTGCTTGCTTTAACAATGAGGAATTTTAAACAAAGGGACAAAACTGTTACGTTTGAAAATTCTGATTGGCATCTCCCTACTATACTGGACTGTAGACTGAAAGGCGGGAATTTGACAAGCCGAATGATTATGGGTCCCGAGACTTTGTTCGGATTGTAGATCCCGGTAATTTTGATACACCAATTACAGGGGCGTAGCTTCCTTCAGGCACTATGCCTGAAGGAAGCTACGCCCCTGTAATTGGTGTATCAAAATTACCGGGATCTACAATCCGAACAAAGTCTCGGGACCCATAATCATTCGGCTTGTCAAATTCCCGCCTTTCAGTCTACAGTCCAGTATAGTAGGGAGATGCCAATCTGAATTTTCAAATGTGCCTATACATTTTTTCCAGAGATGAAAAATTTAAATATGCCGAAAATGCAATAAAAACAAGAGGGGGGATGGGGTGAGGAGGTCTTTCTTTGCTGTGTTGATACTTCATTGTTTAACGAGTCGATTACGTCAATATGAAATAAATTTCATGAAACACACGCTTATGTAATATTACAATTATTTTGTAGAATCAGGGTTCAGCTGAAGTTAGTTGTTTGTAGCCACATACGAGTAAAAACACACCTGGCCCAAATTATCACCTACAGCGTCATTTGGTAGATTCCGCCTATTGTGCCTATACATATTTTGAACCCAAGCTACGCCCCTGAATTAAGCACCCCCCCCCCATTGAGGGGATTTCGACAAAAATGCTTGGCTTTAGGGTGGGGAATTAGATGCCCAAAAATAAAATTAGTCAAATTCTCCCTGGATTGCCCGCCGCCCCCCCACCACCCCCACCCCCGGGGGAAAATATTGATAGGTGCATTATGATCCTGTAACGTTATGCATCCACGCTCCATCTACATGTATAGTTTAACATGTGCAGGAATTAGAAATATGACTTTTGAGTATATTATACATATTATACATGGTCTGTGGCTACATTTATAATGTTCGCATCCGAAAAAAATATGTCCGAAGTAGCTGACGTCAGAAAGCTGTCTGCAGTCGCGAAATGGAATCAGAAATACATCAACTCATGAAAAATTATACGTACCGCTGGTACTGCAGCAGCGTCCATCACTACCCAGTATATCTAGACGTTAACGAGGTTTTTTGTATCTTGTAGATCTAGATATCTACATCTACCCTCTCTAAAAGTTTTAACAATTGTCGATGACGTCGATGCTGTGTAAATGGCGCGATTTTTCCAAAAGTAGCGTGGTACATTTTTCATTGGCTGAGTATGTCATTCAGTGGAGTAGCAATTTTATCTTTTGTTAGTGTTAGTAGCACTAACAAAAATTTACCGTATGATGAAAAGGCTCCTTTTGTTAGCGCTAGTAGCGGACTAATATGTCTAATAACTTTGTACTAGTAGCAGCTAACAAAACAGGATCGGGTGCACAATTAATTGTTCAGATTGCATTTAAAAGCAACATTGTTATTCCGAAAAGGAAGGCACATATTTAAAAGATGCATTGTCTATAAAAGCGATGCTGTCGCACACTAACTTACTGTTCTATTCTAAAAAAGTTTAGTTATTAATGTATAAGTATTGACTTGTGCTGTGCTTATAACACAATTTCATGAATAAGGACGCCATATAAAAAAAATTGAACTTAGCACAAAATCTATATATGCATGATAATTTATGTTTTTACTTGTTTGCTGCGCTTATCATGTAACTTTAGGTTTTTCTTTCAGCTTTTATTTTTGTTACTTAATTGGATTTTTAAATTCATATATGAATGAATAATAAATATTAATACAGTATTGCTGCTGCTTCTTTTGCTGCTGCTTCTGCTGCTGATGGTAGTGATGATGATGATGATGATGATGATGATGATGATGATGACGACGACGATGACGACGACGACGACGATGATGATGATGATGATGATGATGATGATGATGATGATGATGATGATGATGATGATGATGATGATGATGATGATGATGACGATGATAATAATGATGATGATGATGCTACTGATGCTGATCAACATGATTATCATCATCATTATCATGATATTGATCATGATGTTGATAATGAGGTTGATCATGATGTTGATCATGATGTTGATCATGATGTTGATGATAAGGAGGAGGAGGAGGATTGATCTTAAAGGCCAAACAGTATTCGGCAATAAAACGGACATAGATAGCCTTCTTATCAGTAATCTGTAATAATCCAGCGCAGTTGCCGTAGTAGCCAATACCGCTTATGGTTACAAACTTTCGAGGCTCTACATTAAAATCGGTCGTTATACAAAGATAGACAAAATGTAATTGTAATTGCAATATTTCCCACAGTAACGCTATTATTCGTTAAGTAATAATAATAATTTTGTATAAAACGATGACAAGTTTGCAGTTAATTTTCGTGCATGAATATAAACAAATATTAAATAGTTATCTTGTTAGTATACATATCATTAGAAAACGTCCTAGTATGTATCAAACATTGTCGAGTATATAGCTACTGCAGATAATTGACTTGTTGTTTATAGAACAGAACAGAACACAATAGTTTACTTCGACTTAAGCATAGAACAGCTCGTCGTCATTAACATGAGTATATAAAATACATGCGTATGTAATACAAACATATACATCAGTTCAATAACATGGGTTAACATTTGCATTATCAAAATGACAACATAATATAAATATTTGAACAATAACAATATAATAATATATCATATATTTGTTTTGGTTTGTGTAAAAAATAATCAATTAATCCTAAATATATACGACTGTTCTCTTATTTTAAAGCATTTTAAACAAAAAATGGCTAGTTTTCTAAGGACTATTTTGTTTGTACTATTTAACAGCTCGATAAACTTGTAAATATTTGGACGGGACCTATAATATTTTAGAATACGTTTTTTTCTGCACTCTGAGTAGTATGGACATTTTAATACAAAGTGGTATTCATATTCGATGTCATTAAGATTGCATAACACACATTTACGTTAATCTCTGTCTATGTTCTGATGTATTTGTGTCTCAATAAATAAATTGTGCGATGACAAACGCAATTTAGCGAGTATATCCCTATGCTCTTTATTTTTAACAATATCAAGATACGAAGATTTTTGGAATACCGGTTTTAGTTCTTTAAATCATTGAACTAGATGCTGAGGCACTATAATGCCAGTTTGTGATGTACTTGTCTCGTAATCGATTTTTAAGTAGAGGGATAAATTGATCGATATTCACTGACTCAGAAAATAGCTAAACATCGGTGAAACTGGTCTGGTTTAGAATGTCACGTACTTTCGATAACCAATTTACAGTTTGATTTTTACGATCGATTTCTAATCTCTGTAATAAAGCAACATGTTTAAGAATACAATTTCCTTGTTTAACGATATATAGTTTCAAAAAGTATTTAACGATCCTTACATATCTGTCTATATAAATGGGAATCGACCAACTTCGGCATAGAGTGATAATGAATTTTTGACATTTTTACATTCAGAAGTCTGTTGCAAAATGTTCGATGGACGCGCTCAATATTATCCGCTTTTATAAACCCCCACACCTCGCAATTATAGTTCAGGTGATACTTATAAACACGGAATGCATTGCTCTTATAGCTTTGCCATACAGTGTATTTGTGGCTGGAATTCCAAGATAATTAAAATTATTTACAATTTCTAATTCTTGACCTGTATATGTCCATGTTAATGTTTTGCTAAGTGCCCCCCCCCACCCCCCTTTCGAAATACCAATCTAGATTATGAAGTGATTCTTGCAGACCCTCATGTGTTTCAGAAAATAAAACGGCGTCGTCAGCAAATAGCAATAAATAGATAGATATTTGATCAAACGTAATGCCAGCGTTACTACCATTCTGTAGGTAAAATTCAATGTCATAAATAAACAGAGAGAACGGGATCGGAGAGGTTATCTCCCCCTGGAATAATCCAACGTTACTATTGAATATGTCCGATAGTTTTCCCAAGTGTTTAACCTGTAATTTTACTTCTTCGTATATGGATCGAATAAGGGATATGAGTTTTCCTTCGATGCCTATATTAATCATTTTACTCCATAACTGACTGCGATTGATGACGTCATAGGCCTACCGGTAGTCTATATTCCAACAATATAGCTTGTCTTTATTCTGCAACTGTCTTTCTATGAGAGCGTTAAGAATGAATATTGCATCGACTGTGCTACAATTTGGTTGAAAACCAAACTGTGCTTCAGTTAGAATATCATTTGTTTCCGCCCACTGTTTCAGGCGTTCATTTATTATACTCGTTAACAATTTTCCAAAACGACTTATCAAGGTAATTCCCCTATAATTATTTGGGTCTGACATGTCCCCACGTTTATGTATAGGTATAATAACCCCGGATGACCAGCTGCGTGCACAGGTACTTGACACAATTTTTTTTTCCTTATATCTATAATAAAAGAAAAGGTATCCAACGATGATGTAACAGGTGTATTAAACGAGCATGTTAAACTGCTTAAAGAACGACCAAATCACTAATATATCGTTGTGGTCGCCGACAAGAAACATCCATCTACGGGTTAACACTTTTTATTTGATGAAAATCCGTCAAATATATCCAAAATAGCTAAAAGTTTCACCAAAACGACCCCGAAATCGAAGTGTGTAAATCTCGACGTCCAATGACTTTCATAACAGAATGTGACTCTTGGTCGATTTTTCACAGTTTAACACTAGCTAATGCTATAAACTCCACGTACGTTTGTCAGTGACAAATTCTTCCTTCGAAATATGACGGTCTTTAGTCACAGCTGAACGTTAAACTTAGGAAATGTAGAAAAAATACGCTAAATATTATTTTTTGTAACACGAAGTCTCCATATTATTGTAGGAACGCGGTGAATCTATATCTTGTTTCTGATTGGCTGTTTTGATTTTCAACCAATGAGATGACTTCGATCCGTAACACCGCTTCCGTTTTAAAATGGTGATCGTCATGTTGTAAAGTAGCTAAACAGCGTTTTTTCTTCTGATTTTCCGACGATTAACGTTCAGCTGTGACTAAAGACCGTAGTATTTCGAAGGAAGGCTTTGTCAATGACAAACGTATGTGGAGTTTATAGCATAAGTTTGTGTTAAATTGTGAAAAATCAACCAAGAGTCACGTTCTGTTATGAAAGTCATTGGACGTCGAGATTTACACACTTCGATTTCGGGGTCGTTTTGGTGAAACTTTTAGCTATTTTGGATATATTTGACGGATTTTCATCAAATAAAAAGTGTTAACCCGTAGATGGATGTTTCTTGTCGGCGACCACAACTATATATTAGTGATTTGGTCGTTCTTTAAGCAGTTTAACATGCTCGTTTAATGCACCTGTTATATCATCGTTGGATACCTTTTCTTTTATTATAGATATAAGGGTAAAAAATTGTGTCAAGTACCTGTGGCTGCGTGGAAAACGCTTTTTATCAAGTATGTAATTAAAGAGTATTTCTAACGGTTTGACAATAACATGTATTGTTTCTTTAAAGTATTCATATATAATGTTGTCGTGCGCATGCGCTTTATTATCATTTAACCGCCTTGTCGCCCTTGTTATTTCTTCTGCTGATATAGGCCTATCTAACTCGGGGTATGACCTTTCTGTGTATTGCCTATTATCAAATTCATGTTAGAAACTCCCGGCATCGAATGAATTTATATTTGCATCTACTTCAGTCGCTAACTTTCTGAAATAATCGTGAAATTCTTGTGATGATTCTTCTGTGTTTTGTGATGCAGGTGTGTTCTTAAATAATTTTCAAAATTCCCGGGGTGATTTCCGTCTCATATTATTCATTTGCTTACTCGGCTCTAGAATATCTGGGTCACATTGTGAGTCAATCAGCGACAATAGTGTTTGTTCCAGATTATGTACATGGCACGATACATCTCGTACAAAATCACCCTTATTCTCGGGTTTACATTTAAAATAAACAATCGGATTACTTTTACCGTTCAGAACAGTGTAATTTGTGCGGAGATCAAATGTCAACGGCGCATGATTGGATAATTCCGTAAAATTGTGTACGGTAAAATCCGAAATATCCTTAAAATTGGTACTTGCTGCTAAAACATAATCCACTAAGGTTTCGCCGTTATGTGTATAGCACGTCATCCTGCCTATATTGTAGTCGTTAAATAAACGACCATTCACGATACGAATATTGGTAGCTTTGCATACGTCTAACAAGTAGTCACCAACATGATTCGTGCCGGGGTCGCGAGTTTAGCGTGGGAATGGGGTATCAATATCTGTGTCAATGCCAAAATCTTTATCGCTCATATACCTATCATGTTCAATATAATCTGCTTTATGCCCTGTTCGCAAATTTGTGTCCCCAGTTACAAATACTTTTCCTTTGTTTTGATAAAAATTTATATCATATTCCATTTTTTGGAAAATATCATCGTTATACATATAATGAGCAGGAGAGTTTTAAGGTGCAATATATATAACACATAAGAATACATCAGATTCAATATTAAAATATACTCTATCTAATTTAAGCCATACAATACAATCAATATCATTCTTTACTAATGTGACACCTTTACGAATAGAGTCTTTAATATAAATAACAATACCACCACTTGAGCGCTTCGCACTACGGTGTTGAAAACGTCTATATGAGTTTATATAAAATATTACGACCTTAGAAAGTTTATTCTGTCCGAATTGACCAGTAGATACGCGTCAATCAAGGAACAAGTTGACCAATTTGGGTTTATATTTCTGTGGTAAATAATAGCCCATGGTTGCTTAATCCAATCAATTTACTTACAATCCTTGAACAAACAAAGCAATAGTATTATTCCGCAAAGGAATGAATGTATTAAATTATAGAGATTTTTCTAGAACCTTAAAAAGGGCAAGGTGCAGCCAAAAAGAGACAGGAACCATTTTTGTTCAGAAGGACACTTTTATTCGCGCGCGTAACGTTTGCGCTCTTGTTGTTGTTGTAGTTATTATTATTATTATTATTAGTAGTAGTATTAGTAGTAGTATTAGTATTAGTATTAGTATTAGAATTAGTATTAGTATTAGTATTAGTATTAGTATTAGTATTAGTATTAGTATTAGTATTAGTATCAGTATTAGTATTAGTATTACAATATTGTAAAATTCTAAGATATAACACATTATACAATTTAGTTTTTCTATAGTATAAAAATACCATTGTAGATGCTTGTTTAAATTAAATACTGTTTTGAACATTGTTGGAAATACATTTATTTTCATTTCATATTTTATAAATTTATTTATAAAAATACATTGAAACCTACGAATATAAATGTAGCAGAGATTAATTCTACACACATGGCATGGCATCGTAATAATTGAATTATATATTTGATAGTGTTTAAAAGACGCAAGAATGGTAAAAGTAAAAAATAAAAATGATATGTTTTCATTGGAAATACAATATTTTTATTTAAAAATATTTCAAGAATAGTGCAGTAAACCAAATGGTATCAAACATAAACCCAAGTTAAACTAACCATGTTAAAAATGTTTCAAGCAAAATAAAACGTAAAAAAGTCACTGATAAGGACCATAGAAATTAAGCATCCAAAAATGTTCGTCCAAAAATATAGCCACTCGCCAAAAAATTGTCCTTTACTTTAACACAATTGTTATTGTTTTATAAACATTCTCTAACTAAATAAAAGTGTTGATATTGAACCTTTATCTGCTCTGTGACAATTTTCAACTAAATAAATACATTATTAACTGAAATCCTTGTTTTGAAAATCACATAATTGTGTTTTTAGCACCTTCGTTTAATTTAACAGTTTGGCAAACTATATATCAAGAATTCAATTAATACAGAACAGAACAGAATATTTATTAAACTTAAGCATTACAAGCTTATCGTTATACAAATATACAATGAAAAGATACATGGTATGAGATATATCAGGTTTTAACAAGTACATGTAAACATTTCTACTGTTAATATATTGATCTAGGAACACCCTCATTAGAGTGAGAGTGTTAAAGTATGGACACATAAAATAGACAGTAAACGGTTTAGTAAATAATACCATAAACCAGCAGCAAGGCTACAATGTCTGAACAATTCACCTACGTAAAAGCGAATAATGTATAATTTGTTAAACTATATACATTAATGTGTCTCTTAATTGGAAGGCTTTATGGCAATATATTGCCAGTTTTTGAATAATTGTTTTATTTTCGCATTTCATTAAACAAATATACTTAAGTATACTCGTGTGGGTATAGAAATATTTTGGAATGTATTCTTTTCGAATATGAATATATATGGGGCATTTAAGAACAAAATGGAATTCGTCTTCTATATCATTTAGATCGCATAGGGTACATTTTCTCTCATGTCTTGGAACATTATAGTGCCGGCCGATTTCAATATTTAATTTGTGGGATGATAAAAGTAATTTGGCCAAGACATTTCTGTATTTAGGATTTTGCAGCTGGCGTAAATATGCTGATTGTTCAAAATTTAGTTTAATTTCTCTATATACATCAAGAGATGTTGAATCTTCTAGGCTTGACCGCCAATTACTAACATAAATATCACGAAGTCGAGTTCTTAACTTTGTAGTGAATGTTTCTATCTCAACAGAGTCAGGATATAACCATATTTCATTAAGACCAGATGATTGTAGTATAGAGCGTACCTGTGCGGCCCAATTTGTACAAGCATTATTTACATTTATGTTATTTACCTGATCATTTAAAATGGTATGTAAAATACAATTTTCTTGTTTAACCGAGTGAATCTTTAAAAAGTATTTAACCATTCTAATATATCTTTCGATATACAATGGAAATCTCCCCAATTCGCTATATAATGCAAGGGTATTCGTAGACGGTTTTACATTAAGAACCCATTTACAGAACTTCTTGTGTACTCTTTCTAAAACATCTCCTTGACCATGACCCAAAACTTCTGAACAGTAATTTAAGACGGATAGTACATAAGCGTCAAAAAGATTAAACATTATGTTAAGTGGTACTTTGTTATTCTTAATTAAAGACATTAGTGAATATAGGGATCTCAGCCCTTTTCCCGCAAGTGTTTTCGTAGCTTGCGCGAATGACCCACCACTGGTAAACACAACCCCTAGGTAGTTAAACGAGTTAACAACTTCCACTTCTTGGTTATTATAAAACCATTTGTCGTTTACACCTAACCTCCCCCCTTTTCGAAAGACAATTACTTTAGTTTTCTCGATATTTACCGTAAGATTCCATTTTTGACAGTATGAATTTAGACTGTTAAGAGAGTGTTGTAAGCCCTCTTTAGATTCCGATATGAGCACTGCGTCGTCAGCGAACAATAATAAAAATATAGCGATTTGGTCAATATTAATACCCGCATCTATATTTTCTTGTAAATGCATCTCAATGTCATTTAGAAAGAGAGAAAAGCAGATCGGAGAGGTTATCTCCCCCTGGAATAATCCGAGGTTGCTATTGAAAAAATCCGACAATGTTCCTAAATGTTTCACACAGAGTTTAACTTCACTATACATCGACCGTAAAACGGATAGTAATTTTCCATCAATTCCTAATTTTATTAGCTTGTACCAAAGTCTTTTCCTATCTATACAGTCATATGCTTTCCGATAGTCCACAAAGCAGCAATACATTTTTTGCTTATTGGTTATTTGTCTTTGAATCAACGAGTGCAAAATAAAAACTGGGTCTATAGTACTATAATTGTTTTTGAATCCAAATTGGGCATCCGTTAAAACTGAATTTTCTTCTGCCCATAACTTTAGTCGCTCGTTCAATACTGTTGTAAACAATTTAGAGAAACAGCTTGTTAGTGTAATCCCCCTATAGTTATTTGGGTCGGACTGATCGCCTTTTTTATGAATCGGGATAATCATTCCTGAGGCCCAAGCACGAGGAAATGACATTGAATTAAATATGTGATTGAAAAGCATGTTCAGTGGGCGGATGATTTGTGGCACACTTAACTTAAAATATTCGTATAAAACATTGTCGATTGAAGGGATTTATTTATACTAAGTTTCTTAATAGCTTTTAAAATTTCTGCGTCTGAAATTGGAATATCTAGACATTCGAATGTCGAGCTAAGGTCTTGACAATTATCAAAATGACTGATAAAGTCGGAACATTCATCATTTATTTGTGTATCGCCACCAGACATGAGGCTGCTAAAATAATTTTTAAATTCCTCATTTGAAATATCATCTCCAGCAAGATACATACATTGGCTAATTTCAAGTAGCTTTAGTAGTATATTTTTAAACAAATGAGTCAAAATGGTGTGTTGATAATGTGGAAATGAAGGTGTCATTCACACCATGAGAGCTCTTTATCAGCGATTATCAGGTTAATACGAGCGACAAAGGGTCTTGTTGGCAAATACACAAGAATACGATTGACACTGGCCTTTGCCGTGAACTATTTGCTGATTGGTTTGTAGTTTTGATAGATTAGGGCATATGAGGGCGGGGCTGGGGACAGAAGGGCGGGTCCAAAAAGGTGCAGGGCGGTACGCCCCGCTATTCCGCTCTAGAAAAATCCCTAAATTGTCTATACAAACGATGCACTTATATACGTTAGAAATACTGACATTTTAATTTAAAAGTATTTACTGTTACACAGTATTAGTGCTTATAGAAATACCTCATGAATAAAAACATAATGAATATAATGAATATAATGAATATAATGAATATAATGAATATAATGAATATAATGAATATAATGAATATAATGAATATAATGAATATGATGAATATGATGATTATGATGATTATGATTTATTATATAACTATTATAATTATTATTATAATTTGTAGAAGTAGTAGTAGTAGTAGTAGTAGTAGTAGTAGTAGTAGCAGTAGCAGTGCCAGTAGTAGCATGAGCAGCGCAGTAGCAGCCGCTGCCGCCGCCGTCGTCGTCTTCGTCGTCGTCGTGGTAGCAGTATTAGTAGTAGTATTAGTAGTAGTAGTAGTGGTAGTAGTAGTAGTAGTAGTAGTAGTAGTAGTAGTAGTAGTAGTAGTAGTAGTAGTAGTAGTAGTGGTAGTGGTAGTAGTAGTAGTAGTAGTAGTAGTAGTAGTAGTAGTAGTAGTAGTGTAGTAATAGTAGTAGTAGTAGTAGTAGTAGTACTAGTAGTAGTAGTAGTAGTAGTAGTAGTAGTAGTAGTAGTATAGTATTAGTAGTAGTAGTAGTAGCAGCAGTAGTAGTAGTAGTAATAGTAGTTGTTGTTGTTGTTGTTGTAGTAGTAGTAGTATTAGTAGTGGTAGTAGTAGTAGTAGTAGTATAGTAGTAGTAGTGGTAGTAGTAGACTTTGTACAGATAGTAAAGACGCAATGTCTATAGCAATCAACTTAACAAATATTCTTAATATAATTAGATTTGGGTTTTATATTTAGCATTTTATATTTATATTTTTGATTGTGAAGATGAGTTTGATCATATTGATATGATGTAATGAAATAAATAACAAAATCATTTTTTAGTAAATTCGTACCTATCATGATACCTTTATCATTGTGGATACACTTTTGTATGACAGCATTTTTCTCCGGTATTGTTTTTGTTAAAATATATGGCTGATATTGTGCATTAGGTACTATAAAGTTATACTTTTCTGAAAGAGAATTAACTTCCCTTTATTAAAGATATTGTTTTAGTCACATGTTAAAATAAATGATTTATTAACAATTAATTGTGTTTGACAAAAGAAAATTAAATTACAATGAAAAATCTGAAAAATTGTTTCTATGCTCAACCTATTTTATTATCTTCCAAAGAGATAACAAACTGCATATCATTCCAATCACAGATTGAGGAGCACCCTACTGTCTAAACAGCTGTCGATCTATAGCCCCGGGGCATCTGTTTTTGTACATTTATGCTCCCACTTGGGAGGGAACAGAAAGCAAGTGTTGCTGGTTGTAAAAACGCAGCTGTTACAATACGTTACCGTAATTAATTATTTTTTTATTATTTTTATTATGTCACTTAATAAGATAATATTTGTTGGAATGAGTTAGAAAAAATCATCTGTTTTGTACCAATAAATGCAGTTTTATAGCCCCCAAACAAGATTACTTAATGAAAATTCAACTGCCTTTATTTCATTTATCACACAAAATTTATTTGGCTGTCATAATTAAATATAGCATTCTGATTTTCCATGATTTTGCAGCACTTAATGCATTATTAAATTTTCTTTAATTCACACATTGACATGGCCAAACTAAATGTATCAGTTTTATCTGAAAATAAACAATAATGGTGGAGCATTTCAGAAAATATTTTCTTTTAGGTAGTGAATTATCAATGTGTTTTGTTGAAATTGTCTTTAATTTTAAATCTTCTCTGCAAAATAAATGCCCATTTATTCAAATGGATTAAGACTCTTTTAAAATGAATATATGGTATATCATACAAATACTGATAATTTAGTTTAAACTAGTACATAGGTTTGTGTAGTACTTTTAAATAATTAGTGAAGAATAACACGCTGTTGCATGATTGTGGAGATTATGATAGCAAGGCTTCCGGTTCCGGTTAACATGGCTGTCACGAAATATTTCATGTAGAAAATTCTTTATTAAACAGGACATGCATCCAGTGTTTGTGAAAAAGTGTGTTGTAATTGGATAAATTGGACTAAGTTGCATCAAATGTATGTATGTACAAAGTGTTTTCTAATTGAATAATTGCGTAAAAGCTGTCTTTCTAAACAGTAATGCTGTAAAGCCGTTATTTTCTGGGTGGAGAAAGCGTCTATCCATGAACACACAGAATTGAGCGGGAACGTCACCAATCAGTCAACTCGTCTCGCATGAATAATCAAACATTTTGCACGCATGAATAATCAAACACTTGCAGTCATACCGTGTGAAATACATAATACATAGCCGGTTGGTCAATTTCACCCCGGATTAAGATACCGCTATTCTAGCGGGAAATGAATAAGCGGATGCATTCCTCCACGGCCAGCGAGGCTACGAACGCGGACACTAGCCTACTAGAAAACACCGTCTTCGAAAGTAGCGCAAATAAGCTAAATAACGGGAAGGCAAAAGGCAAAAAGAAAAATGCTAAACCCGATTCAAAAAAGCAGAAAACTATAACAACTTTTGTTACAAGTGGCCCCGCAGGGATTGACAGCTCTACTGAGAGTGTCATTGAGAAACAGCTCGATGAAATAAACGCAAAACTCTCAAAGGTGCTCACAAAGGACGATTCCATTTTCATAAAAAATATCATTAAAGAAACCTTAGAACAAATAAAAGACAAATTCCTCGGGAACGTACTAAACCGTATTGAAATCCTTGAAGGAATGGTGTTTGAACAGAAAAATGATATAGACTCTCTGAAGAGCGAAATTAAATCAAAAAATAAACAACTTGATGAAATGGTGGCCCGAATTCAAACTACAAAACCTGAGAAAAGTAAAGAAATCGAAAAATACGAAGAGCAAGCAAATAGCGCTGAGCAGTACAGCAGGCGGAACAACCTCCGAATGACCGGCGTGCCTGGCGACCAAGACCGACAGTCATCAGCTGCAGTGGCCAACCAAGTCGTGGCCATAATCAACGAAAAACTGGGCATACCGATTGGCACCGGCGACATTGACATCGCGCATAGGCTAGGACATTTCAAACACGGACAAACCAGACCTGTTATCATCAAATTCGTCAGAAGGCAGGTTAAAAGTGACATCTTGAGAAAAGCAAAGATGTTTAGAGGATCTGGTATCTTCGTAAATGAAGATCTCACAAAGACAAATGCACATGTTCTGGCTTCCGTGCGCCTCAAGGATCCTGATAATGTTGAGAAAGCTTGGTCGTTTGAGGGCAAGATCTACGCTGTGTTCAGGGGTAATCAGCATTCAGTGCAAATAACATACGTAGACTACAAAAACTGGCTAAGTAAACCCTGGCCCAAAAAAAGCTATTCGGAATCAGTGGAAAATGCAACAAACTCCAGAAGATTGCCGACTAAACATAATTGATAAAACAATACCACCGTTTGTGCCAACTGATGCTCCAACAAACGAATACGCACGCGTGTGATATTTATAATTCTGTCAGTTTCTTGTTTCTCGTTATATTTATTGCAATTGTACTATTTTTAACCAGTATTAGCCAGTCAACCTGAATAGATGCGTAATATTGATTGACGCCAACCAATGCAAGGGAAGTAACTGCTGCGAGTAATTTGGAATGTTACTGACAGCAGATAGTCTTTTTTTTTTATACGTTACCTCCCTTTTTCTTAAATTTGTCATGTTTTTCGAAATAACAATTTGGGAAACACTGTTTCTAGTGAATTTATTTGAGGTGACGATAGCCAATGAAGTATTTCTTCATTGCTGACACATATTACAACGTGTATTAAACAAAATACTTTGCATAAAGGTTTGTCCTGGACTACAATATTGTAATACATCAATGTTACTGAAATTAGTTATCTTTCTCCACTTTCAATACTAGCTTAGTTCATAATTATACAAGTATATCCTTAATATCACTGTTTCCTTCACGCTGTTTGCTATTAAATCTAAATAACAAACAATTGCTCCTGGTAGTATTTAAACATTTATCTGATTATTGCAAATATTGCTATATTAAGTATAATCCTCTCTAATGTATTCACCATTGTCGTTCTAAGTATACTATCAATTATACTTAATTCATGCATTGTAATTTTATGTGTAGTGTACTGTTAAAGTACCTTCATTTACAATTTGCTTAATTTATTATGTTATGAAAGCTAATCACATATACGAAATATATAAGTTTATATGTACATTCCTCTAAGAAGGTCTTGCTATCAGTGGTCATGCAAAACAATTACAATTCACCGAACATATTTTAAACTGATTATAAAATAAATATATTTGTTATAAGGCTTCTGTTTCGCATTCGCAAGGAAGCTCCTGAGTGTTAAGTGATAATTGTAATAGCATAAAGTTGTTTATCATATCAGGTTTTGTTATGGACTAGCAAGAAATATATAGAAGGTTTGGTGATCTTTTAGTGATAGGAAATTGTGCTTGCTTCATGGACCCTTTTTTAAGTGTGTAATATTTGTTTATACATATATGGATGTCTAACAAAAATTCCCATTGTATACTTGAAGACACATTTAAAAATCATTGAGTTTCTTCTCTACCTTTGGATATATAGAGCATTGTTTTTTTATAGAAATAGTTAATATCTATGGATATTTCCTGTAGTTCATGTCTATACCATTAGCATGAATTAGCTATAAGTATTTTTTGCATTAAAAATGAATCCCAGTTTGTTTGTTTGTTTTTTTGTGTGATAAAAATCCTCAATCTTGCAAGGTGCTTTTGCTGTTTAATATATGCTTGTAAATGTATCTTCTTCTTTATATTGTGCTTGCTTCATGGACCTTTTTTAAGTGTGTAATATTTGTTTACTACATATATGGATGATCTAAAAAAAATTCCCATTTGTATACTTGAAGACACATTTAAAACCATTGAGGTTTCTTCTCTACCTTTGGATATATAGAGCATTGTTTTTACAGAAATAGTTAATATCTATGGATATTTCCTGTAGTTCATGTCTACACCATTAGCATGAATTAGCTATAAGTATTTTTTTGCATTAAAATGAAATCCCAGTTTTTTGTTTTGTTTTTTATTTTGATAAAAATCCTCAATCTTGCAAGGTGCTTTTGCTGTTTAATATATGCTTGTAAATGTATCTTCTTCTTTAAAAAAAAAATAAGCTTTTTGCAACAAGATACTGTGTTTTTACTGTACTATGTACCTATTTGTGACTATAATGTTGCTTTCTTATTGTTCTACTTGTACAAATAATTTGTTCATGCTTTTTCAAAGTGCACTACAGATACTTGTTAAAAATACTCAAGTAATAATAACATAATGTAATTTCCCAATGCATTTTTTATAAAACACACTCAACATAATTAAAAACAGTTATCAAAAAGTAATTCTGTATATAACTCATTCCTAAAATAAAACACATTCTACCATGAGGGGGCTTTATTGTTAAATGAATTTCAATTATACATAATTATAAACCCTAAATTAGTGATAGTATAAAGATGATATAAATTGTTCTGAATTCAAATTGAAAACAACAACTTCTACTAACTGATCAATTCAAATTACAAGGACAACTACATAAAATTATAAAATGAAAATAAAACTGGTATGTATGTGCTGTTTTTTTTTAACATAAGAACCTAAAACAGTCTCAATTTATTTTATTTTTTTTCTCTTTCTTTTTTCTTCCATTACCTAACTTTTCTCTGTAACTATGAGCATCCTTAACACCTAACAATAATAGGACAGGCGTCTTGAGCATAGGAGTTGTACATGTGAAGGCAAGGGTTATATACTTACCTACTCTACTTAAATAAATGACAGATAAACTAAAAATTCTATCTCTAAATTGCAGAGGTCTAAATGGCGCTTTTAAACGACATAAAGTATTTAATTATTTAAAGGAATATAAGTGTAATATTTACTGTTTGCAAGACACACACTTCTCCATAGATATGTATAACGACATCCGCGCTGAGTGGGGTTGTGATTTTTTTTGCAAGTTATGGCTCAACAAATTCCGGGGCACCGTTGTACTTGTGTCTAACGATTTTGATTATAAAACGGCATCAATGTATTCCTGATGATAGTGGAAATTATATAGCGCTAGATATCTCTTTTGGGGAAACTCGTTTTACACTGGTATCTATTTATGGTCCAAATACAGGACACTCCATCATTTTACACAAACATTTTTAAAATTAATTGATGATATTGGCAATGACTCATTAATAATATGTGGTGACTTTAATATGGTTTTAAATCCGGAAATAGACTATTGTAATTATAAGAACATAAATAACCCTAAAGCCAGGGGTAAACTTTTAGAGTTTATTGAAACGTATAATCTTGTAGACCCCTTTCGTGAAAAGTATCCATCCACTAAAAGATACACCTGGCGCAGGTCACAACCCTTACAGCAAGCAAGACTTGATTTTTTTCTACTATCTACAAATCTATTCGCCTCTTTTGATTCCACTTCTATAAAACCAAGTCTACAGTCTGACCACTCCTTGATAATGTTAGACCTGATGTTTAGTGAATTCCAACATGCGTCGGGCCTGTGGAAACACAATAATTCTCTTCTCTCCGATTTTAAATTATATTAACGAAATTAACAGTAAAATTATTCAGATTAAAGAACAATACGCGCTTCCTGTCTACAATGTTGATAACTTGAATTTAATTCCAGATAGTGAAATATGTTTTACCATCAGTGACCAACTCTTTTTAGAGACACTACTGATGGAATTGAGGGGAAAAGCAATTTCATACGGATCATATAAAAAGAAAGCAAATGCAAAACATGAAAAATATATCCTAGATATAAATAAATGTTCTGGAACAAAATTTATCAGATGCTAATATGGAAGAATTAAACATTTTAAAACAAGAATTTGAAAATATAAACGAACAGAAAATAAAAAGGTTATCTCACTAGAGCAAAGTCAAAGTGGATTCTTGAAGGTGAAAAACCAACGAAATATTTTGTAATCTTGAAAAACAACGCGCAGCTGTAAAAACTATTTATAAATTAGAAGATGAAAATGGAAATGTTACAACTGATCAAAAAGAAATTTTAAATAAAGTTAAAGAATTTTATCAATGTCTTTACCAAAGCAAAGATACTTGTGAAACTAAAAGTTTTTCAAATTTTATTACAAACATAATTGGTCCAAAATTAAATGATACAGAAGCGCTTCTACTTGAAGGAAATATATCTGTATCAGAAGCAACTAATGTCTTAAAAAACATGTCTAATAATAAAAGTCCGGGCAGTTCAGGCTTTACTGTAGAATTTTATAAGGTCTTTTGGAAACAAATTGGTACTTTTGTAGTAAGATCTCTAAATGAAGCATTTCAAAGTGGGAAATTAACTGTTACTCAAACGCAAGGGATTATTACATGCATTCCAAAAGGTGACAGATCTAGATTATTTTTGAAAAATTGGAGACCAATAACACTTTTAAATACTATTTACAAAATTGGCTCAGGTGTTATTGCAAACAGGATGAAAACATGCATGGATAAACTTATACATAGTGATCAAACAGGTTTTATCAAAGGTCGATACATAGGTGAAAACACAAGGCTTATATTTGATATTATGAACTTTACTGAAGAGAAAGATATTCCTGGTTTGTTGCTTTTAATCGATTTTGAAAAGGCTTTTGATTCTCTGTCGTGGTCATTTGTCGATGAGACACTTTCTTTCTTTAATTTTGGTCCTGACATCAAACGTTGGTTTCAAATATTTTACAAAGATGCCAAATCCGCAGTCATACAGTGTGGATATTTATCTGAATTCTTCCCTATTCAGCGTGGATGTCGCCAAGGAGACCCATTATCTTGTTACATCTTTATTCTTTGCGCAGAAATATTATCTTTAAAAATAAGAAATAATAACGACATCAAAGGTGTAAACATCAATAACATAGAACACAAACTCTCACAATTCGCAGATGACACAACCATTATTTTGGATGGAGCGGACAAAAGTCTTAATGAAACATTACTTACATTGTATAATTTCTCATGTATTTCTGGACTAAACGTTAACTTTGATAAAACAAAGGTAATATGGATTGGAAAGAAAAAATTCAGTTCCGAAAGTATTAAAACTAAATGGAAACTTCAATGGAACCAACACAGTTTTCAGATGCTAGGAATTCATTATCACGTCGATCTACAACAGATATTAGACATTAACTATAAAGAAAAAATAGCTAAAATGGAGAATGCACTTTTAAGTTGGAAAAAAAGAAACTTAACACCCATAGGCAGAATTACAGTTATAAAAACATTATTGATATCATTATTTAATCACCTATTCATATCCCTTCCTAATCCATCATCGGAATTTATTAAAAACTTAAACACAATATTTCTAAACTTTATATGGGGTGGACAAAGTAGGATTAATTATAATACTTTATGCAAAGAATATTGTGAAGGGGGGCTCAAAATGATAAATATCAAAGCTTTTATTCATGCAATGAAACTAACATGGCTAAAAAGAGTATATGTCTCAAATGGAAATTGGTTACACATTGCAAATTCATACGTAGATTTTAAGAAGCTTGTACGATGTGGAAAACATTATTCACAAAAGTTAGCAACTACAATAACCAATCCTTTTTGGAAAGACGTCCTACAATCATTTGTCGTCTTCCAAGAAAAAATAATATTTAATGCAACGGACATATTTTACTATCCAATTTTCTATAACGAAGGAATATGTATAGGAAATAAAAGCATCTTTTTTAATTCCTGGTATATGGCAGGGTTACAATATATAGGTGACCTGTTAGATAGTGATGGTAAATTTCTAACATTAAATGAAATAAATATAAAATATAATCTGAAAATTGACTTTCTTTTATACCAAGGTATTAAAAAGGCCATATTTACAAAATTCAAATCACACAATATACACGAAACTGACAGAAACAATTATAAAATGGAAAGACCTTTTATACCACCATCATTTAAAGTAATTTTAAGCAAAGAATCGGGGGCAAAACGAATGTACAACATCCTAAAAAGAACAGAAATCGAAATGCCAATAAAACAAAAATGGCCTAGTAAATTAAACACTATAATAAGCAATGATGAATGGAAGGCGATTTTCCTTTTACCTTTCACAATCAATTCTGATTCACAATTTCAATGGTTCCAGTACAGAATAATTCACCGAATAATCGGAACGAATTACTTACTTTTTAAAATGAAATTGTCGGAATCCCCTACATGTTCCTTTTGCAAAAATAGCGAAGAGACCATAGAACACATATTCTGGGAGTGCCCCACCTCAAAGTTTCTTTTAAATAATCTGTTTCCGACTACAATTTTTCCTTACTGTAACATGAAAAATTTCATACTAGGTTATGCAGAAACAAAAAGTGATGCAGTAAATAATATTTTCATTTACACAAAACTTTACATATACAAATGCAAAATGTCATTATTGATTCCTTCTGTTGAAGGTGCAAAAAATTACTTAGCATATAAATACGAGCATCAATGGAATGCCGCACTTTTAGCAGACAGAATCAATGATTTCGAATCAAAATGGAAATATGTGTTGGATAAAATACCATATCTTGCTCGTAGATCGGGGCACTAATTTACGTAAGACACTTTAACTAATGACAGATGTTTGTTGGTGTCTTTATTTTTGTTATAGTTCCTCCAAAAGTTAAACATTTGCCTTACTCCCATTATTAATACATTGAAAACTATCTATCTCTCCTTAACAATAATCTTTTATTTTGAATACAATATCTTTCTGAAATATACTTCTGTGAAAGTTGGCGTAAATTTCGTAAGGTTTTAAAGAATTACCTAAATAGCTAACTGTCCAACCTGACATGCTATTGATGTTATGCACCACCAGCTCTCTGAAAGAAAATACATCCTATGCTCAAATGCCAATGTCCTAGTTGCACGTTTGTCATGTATTCTTAGTACAACTTGTATATGTAAGTGATGCTCGTATGTGATTATATAAGTCCTGAAATACCGTGTTTTGTTTTTTTTGTGTTTTTTTTTTTTTTTTTTCTAAAATGTTTAAAAATCTGTATATTTCAAAGATTTATATTCAAAATAATTTTCCCTATCCTCTGTTAACCTTCTTCAATCTACATTTTTCAATTTTTTTTTTTTTCAGTTGTCGATCTGTACCTTTAGTAAAATCGTTTCTGAAATAAAATAAGCTTTGAATGTTTATGACGATTTGATGAATTACGTGTGATATGTCACATAACATGTTACTGTAAAATATTACACGTCTTGTTGAATGTACATCATCATATGAAAATGACCTATGTTTTGTATAATGTATTGTATATATGGAAATAAAATCATTCGACATTGAAAAAAAAAAAAAAAAAAAAAAAAAAAAAAAAAAAAAAAAAAAAAATGATAGCAAGGAAGATCTCGTTTTCTTCACATTGTTTTCACTTCATTGTTTATAAAGATATTAAAATTCGTTTCAAAATGTGTTAGACAAATCAATAGCATATTCTGAAATTCTATTTTTCTAACAGGGTGCACAGACATTTCTTATCAGTATTCGACCATAAAATCAACACGGTTTCCACAGTAACCGATAGCACTTAGGGTCATAAACCTCTTAGGGTGACACTTTGAATGATAAGTTATACTTTACCAAACAAATATTTTCCATTTAATGGTTCCCTACTCAACTATTGTACATCGGATAGCTATATTAAGTTAAATATAAATGAAATTGTGGGCACAATATTTTTATATTTAATGATGGGCAGCAAAACGATATTCATATAACAGTTTATTATTAATAGTAATGTTATTATTATTATTATTATTATTATTATTATTATTATTATTATTATTATTATTATTATTATTATTATTATTAGTAGTAGTAGTAGTAGTAGTAGTAGTAGTAGTAGTAGTTGTAGTAGTAGTAGTAGTAGTAGTAGTAGTAGTAGTAGTAGTAGTAGTAGTAGTAGTAGTAGTAGTAGTAGTAGTAGTAGTAGTAGTAGTAGTAGTAGTAGTAGTAGCAGTAGTAGTAGTAGTAAAAGTAGTGGTATATTTCTCATGCTGCTGCTGCTGCTCTGCTGCTGCTGCTGCTGATGATGATGATGATGACGACGACGACGACGACGACAACGATGACGATGACGATGATGATCAAGATGATCATGATTATCACGATCAAGATGATCAAGACTAAGATGATCATGACAATCATGAGAAAGATCATGATGATGATGATGCAATCACAAAAATATTGTTACAAAAAAGAATGTGCCATGTATTTTTTTAATATTTCGAGATTAGTTTTTGTTTTTGTAGTGCCTAATGCGTACACATAAAACTAGGACGCGTACATAATAGTTAACATATTTATTTAGTGCTAATAAAACTTTCATTAATATAACGGTGATGATGCAGAAGAACATGGGATGATCATGATGATGATCACGATACTAAAGCTCTTAAAAGTTTCAAAATATTTTAGACAATCACATCTTCTTAACTTCTATTTTTCTAACAGGCTACACAGACATCCTGCTTATCAGTATTCGGCAATAAAATCGACACTGTTTTCATAGTAACCGATAACACTTAGGGTCATCAACCTGTGCGGGTGAAAATTTAAAATGTGAAGTTATACTTGACAAAAAAAACAACAACAGAAAACAAATATTTTCCGTTGAAAGGTTTCCCATAATATCGCGCAAATTAGATATATATTTTAAGCTAAATATGAATGTAATTTTGGGCAGCAAACAATATTATAATATACAGTTCATTAATTTCCATGAGTATGTGTAGACAATTGACTTGTTGTTTATTTAAAATAATATACGGACAAATTATTATTATTATTAGTAATAGTAGTATTAGTATTAGTATTAGTATTAGTATTAGTAGTAGTAGTAGTAGTAGTAGTAGTAGTAGTAGTAGTATTAGTATTAGTATTAGTATTAGTATTAGTATTAGTATTAGTATTAGTATTAGTATTAGTATTAGTATTATTATTATTAGTATTAGTATTATTATTAATGCAAGGTTTAGAACCTAATCAAAAACACGTAGATGCACACACATTTGTCACACGAATCAAATAAAAACAGAATAGCGGGTTTTTACTAGTTTGCCGAATGCACAGTATAGAGAGTTGCTATTACAATCCACATTCGGTTCTTCTTTGTATAATCGCTCAAAATTTCGCTGAGAAGTTAAGAATCGATATTTAATTTACATTTGTACATGTACATGTTTACCCTTGTACAATTTCCGAGATGTTATTTGCATTTCTTAGAATAATGATCTGATTTGTTAATACATGTTATTATATTATTGTATGTATGTGATGCTCAACACTTTCGTATTACAATGCTTGAAAACTGTGTATAATCGCTACGTCAATATTATTGATATGCTATAATCTTGATGTGCTATAACATTGTATACTGTTTAAGCAATACATTTTGAAATTAGACTTAGCAGTGCATGCATAAGCTTATGTGTAGATATTTCAAGAAATATGTTATAAATATATATTATAAAATATAACATAAATAATATTATTGAAACACATAATAGAGCAGTCATCAGGGAACCTATGGGCGGGTCTCAATTCAATACGGGTAGCTACTGTTAGCCAATCAACACCCGAGCGGTCTGCTCTTATTCGTTTCAGACTTTTAATTAGTCAGGCTCGCTTGAGCCATTGACCAATGGCTCTTTTGTGTTTAGGGGCCGGGCTTCCACCGAGGTGCGGACAACAGGACCAATCAAATGATCCCGGTGCGGGCCCTGGGTGATAAACACGTGACGGCTCTTAGTCAATTAACGAGGTGTGATACATCCACTAATCGGGGCGTGTGATTTATCGCAGTAGCAAATTAATTAGGTGATTAAGGTGAGAAAGTTGCTCCTACTCAACACGTATGGAGGCCACCACTTCATACTTTTACTTGAATATTTTGATAAAATAAGACTAAGAACAGGGCCAAATTTATAAAGAATCCTAGATAATTTTCGCAATAAAATATTTGTTTATCTTATGTAAAGTGGCATTTACAATTCACCATTAATATCAATATCGTGATTCTCATCATCATAATTATCATCGTTATTATCAGTACCATTACTAATATGTCAGTAGATGACGGGATTGTTGCATGGGAGTAGTATCATCATCATCATCATCATCATCATCATCATCATCATCATCATCATCATCATCATTATCATCATCATCATCATCATCATCATCATCATCATCATTATAATCATCATCATTATCATCATCACCACCATAAGTGAGATATGTCTGGGCCCAGGGTGTTTGGGAGGGATCGTAGGTTTGCCGTACTATGCTTCCAGTCAAATCAACATGTGACTTTGAGGGGGGTTATTGTTAGATGCATTCAATACTTCTTGTTAGTATATGCGTATAGATGATTAAAAACTGGTGTATTCTTGGTACAAAATACAATAGGCCTGATACAATTTCCGTAGTTCACACTTTAAAATAATAAACCAGATTCAACGACTGGAAAAACCGGACTACTTTGTCTTGCATTGAGTATCGTATATTTCTGAGCCACAGTGCAAAACACTCCTTTCCATTTGTAGACACGAAGAATATGAAATGTTTTCATGCGCGTTCTGTAACAGTACTGTTTTTTTTATTATTTTGTTTATTTCGTAGCATATTTGTGGTGGTGTTTTAGTTGTAAGGAGGTATATAATAAATTGTATTTGTTTTTGTCGTGCATTTTATTTTCTAATAGTAATTGTACATACATATATACATACATACATGCACTTATACACAAAAACACAAAACTATTATTTGAGAATTTTTAGAATTCATCATGATGGACACTGTCCTGGATAACAACACCATTTCCTTTGGGGGGGGGGGGCACTTCATACAAACGGAGGAAACGGCCATTGGTTCACACCTAGGCATGAATTACGCGTCAATGTACATGGGGGCCTGGGAGAAAGAGCTGTTTCGGTGGTCGAAAAAACAACCCCTTGCCTACTTCCGGTTCGTCTATGATATCTGGGGCTTGTGGACGCATAGTCTGGAGGCGCTGATTGAGTTTCATGCAACGGGAAATGATATCCACCCATGGATAAAGCTCGAGCTCCGCTACTCAACAGAGCAACTCGAGTTCTTGGACACTGTGACGTCAATCCGGACCGGAAGCCTGAAATCCGACCTTTACACCAAGCCAACGGATATGCACCTATACCTGCACAAGCTACGAAGAAGGTTATACCATATGGCCTAGGTGTCAGGGAAAAACGCATCTGCTCGGAGTAGGCGGACTACAAGAGGCACAGGCTGGGAATCAAGAAGCAACTGGTGAATAGAGGGTACAATGACATATTTGTGGTGAAAGAACTAGAAAAAGTTGATTGTAAGAAACGGGAAGACCTTTTATGTTGCAAGGCGCTTGCAGAACGCACTTCTAGAGTACCGCTTGTGACCACTTTCTCTAGAGAACTACCAAATGTCGGCCACATTCTCCGGAAGCATCTGAGGACACTCCACACATCTGACCGCATGAACAGTGTGTTCCATGAAAACCCATTGGCAGCATTCAGAAGAGACTGTAACCTGGAAGATATCCTGGTACACAAGAAACATAACAGAATGTTCTTCCCGGGGCCAAACAGGAGCGGAGGGATAATCCAAAAATAGTTTATGAACAACAAGACAGATGCCTTTAAGAAAACACCTGGATGAGTGTTCTACATTCTACATCTGAACCGAAACAAATTGGTTTGTAGTTTTGATAGATTAGGGCATATGAGGGCGGGGCTGGGGACAGAAGGGCGGGTCCAAAAAGGTGCAGGGCGGTACGCCCCGCTATTCCGCTCTAGAAAAATCCCTAAATTGTCTATACAAACGATGCACTTATATACGTTAGAAATACTGACATTTTAATTTAAAAGTATTTACTGTTACACAGTATTAGTGCTTATAGAAATACCTCATGAATAAAAACATAATGAATATAATGAATATAATGAATATAATGAATATAATGAATATAATGAATATAATGAATATAATGAATATAATGAATATAATGAATATGATGAATATGATGATTATGATGATTATGATTTATTATATAACTATTATAATTATTATTATAATTTGTAGAAGTAGTAGTAGTAGTAGTAGTAGTAGTAGTAGTAGTAGCAGTAGCAGTGCCAGTAGTAGCATGAGCAGCGCAGTAGCAGCCGCTGCCGCCGCCGTCGTCGTCTTCGTCGTCGTCGTGGTAGCAGTATTAGTAGTAGTATTAGTAGTAGTAGTAGTGGTAGTAGTAGTAGTAGTAGTAGTAGTAGTAGTAGTAGTAGTAGTAGTAGTAGTAGTAGTAGTAGTAGTAGTAGTAGTAGTAGTGGTAGTGGTAGTAGTAGTAGTAGTAGTAGTAGTAGTAGTAGTAGTAGTAGTAGTGTAGTAATAGTAGTAGTAGTAGTAGTAGTAGTACTAGTAGTAGTAGTAGTAGTAGTAGTAGTAGTAGTAGTATAGTATTAGTAGTAGTAGTAGTAGCAGCAGTAGTAGTAGTAGTAATAGTAGTAGTTGTTGTTGTTGTTGTAGTAGTAGTAGTATTAGTAGTGGTAGTAGTAGTAGTAGTAGTATAGTAGTAGTAGTGGTAGTAGTAGACTTTGTACAGATAGTAAAGACGCAATGTCTATAGCAATCAACTTAACAAATATTCTTAATATAATTAGATTTGGGTTTTATATTTAGCATTTTATATTTATATTTTTGATTGTGAAGATGAGTTTGATCATATTGATATGATGTAATGAAATAAATAACAAAATCATTTTTTAGTAAATTCGTACCTATCATGATACCTTTATCATTGTGGATACACTTTTGTATGACAGCATTTTTCTCCGGTATTGTTTTTGTTAAAATATATGGCTGATATTGTGCATTAGGTACTATAAAGTTATACTTTTCTGAAAGAGAATTAACTTCCCTTTATTAAAGATATTGTTTTAGTCACATGTTAAAATAAATGATTTATTAACAATTAATTGTGTTTGACAAAAGAAAATTAAATTACAATGAAAAATCTGAAAAATTGTTTCTATGCTCAACCTATTTTATTATCTTCCAAAGAGATAACAAACTGCATATCATTCCAATCACAGATTGAGGAGCACCCTACTGTCTAAACAGCTGTCGATCTATAGCCCCGGGGCATCTGTTTTTGTACATTTATGCTCCCACTTGGGAGGGAACAGAAAGCAAGTGTTGCTGGTTGTAAAAACGCAGCTGTTACAATACGTTACCGTAATTAATTATTTTTTTATTATTTTTATTATGTCACTTAATAAGATAATATTTGTTGGAATGAGTTAGAAAAAATCATCTGTTTTGTACCAATAAATGCAGTTTTATAGCCCCCAAACAAGATTACTTAATGAAAATTCAACTGCCTTTATTTCATTTATCACACAAAATTTATTTGGCTGTCATAATTAAATATAGCATTCTGATTTTCCATGATTTTGCAGCACTTAATGCATTATTAAATTTTCTTTAATTCACACATTGACATGGCCAAACTAAATGTATCAGTTTTATCTGAAAATAAACAATAATGGTGGAGCATTTCAGAAAATATTTTCTTTTAGGTAGTGAATTATCAATGTGTTTTGTTGAAATTGTCTTTAATTTTAAATCTTCTCTGCAAAATAAATGCCCATTTATTCAAATGGATTAAGACTCTTTTAAAATGAATATATGGTATATCATACAAATACTGATAATTTAGTTTAAACTAGTACATAGGTTTGTGTAGTACTTTTAAATAATTAGTGAAGAATAACACGCTGTTGCATGATTGTGGAGATTATGATAGCAAGGAAGATCTCGTTTTCTTCACATTGTTTTCACTTCATTGTTTATAAAGATATTAAAATTCGTTTCAAAATGTGTTAGACAAATCAATAGCATATTCTGAAATTCTATTTTTCTAACAGGGTGCACAGACATTTCTTATCAGTATTCGACCATAAAATCAACACGGTTTCCACAGTAACCGATAGCACTTAGGGTCATAAACCTCTTAGGGTGACACTTTGAATGATAAGTTATACTTTACCAAACAAATATTTTCCATTTAATGGTTCCCTACTCAACTATTGTACATCGGATAGCTATATTAAGTTAAATATAAATGAAATTGTGGGCACAATATTTTTATATTTAATGATGGGCAGCAAAACGATATTCATATAACAGTTTATTATTAATAGTAATGTTATTATTATTATTATTATTATTATTATTATTATTATTATTATTATTATTAGTAGTAGTAGTAGTAGTAGTAGTAGTAGTAGTAGTAGTTGTAGTAGTAGTAGTAGTAGTAGTAGTAGTAGTAGTAGTAGTAGTAGTAGTAGTAGTAGTAGTAGTAGTAGTAGTAGTAGTAGTAGTAGTAGTAGTAGTAGTAGTAGTAGTAGTAGTAGCAGTAGTAGTAGTAGTAAAAGTAGTGGTATATTTCTCATGCTGCTGCTGCTGCTCTGCTGCTGCTGCTGCTGATGATGATGATGATGACGACGACGACGACGACGACAACGATGACGATGACGATGACGATGATGATCAAGATGATCATGATTATCACGATCAAGATGATCAAGACTAAGATGATCATGACAATCATGAGAAAGATCATGATGATGATGATGCAATCACAAAAATATTGTTACAAAAAAGAATGTGCCATGTATTTTTTTAATATTTCGAGATTAGTTTTTGTTTTTGTAGTGCCTAATGCGTACACATAAAACTAGGACGCGTACATAATAGTTAACATATTTATTTAGTGCTAATAAAACATTTCATTAATATAACGGTGATGATGCAGAAGAACATGGGATGATCATGATGATGATCACGATACTAAAGCTCTTAAAAGTTTCAAAATATTTTAGACAATCACATCTTCTTAACTTCTATTTTTCTAACAGGCTACACAGACATCCTGCTTATCAGTATTCGGCAATAAAATCGACACTGTTTTCATAGTAACCGATAACACTTAGGGTCATCAACCTGTGCGGGTGAAAATTTAAAATGTGAAGTTATACTTGACAAAAAAAACAACAACAGAAAACAAATATTTTCCGTTGAAAGGTTTCCCATAATATCGCGCAAATTAGATATATATTTTAAGCTAAATATGAATGTAATTTTGGGCAGCAAACAATATTATAATATACAGTTCATTAATTTCCATGAGTATGTGTAGACAATTGACTTGTTGTTTATTTAAAATAATATACGGACAAATTATTATTATTATTATTAGTAGTAGTAGTAGTATTAGTATTAGTATTAGTATTAGTAGTAGTAGTAGTAGTATTAGTATTAGTATTAGTATTAGTATTAGTATTAGTATTAGTATTAGTATTAGTATTAGTATTATTATTATTAGTATTAGTATTATTATTAATGCAAGGTTTAGAACCTAATCAAAAACACGTAGATGCACACACATTTGTCACACGAATCAAATAAAAACAGAATAGCGGGTTTTTACTAGTTTGCCGAATGCACAGTATAGAGAGTTGCTATTACAATCCACATTCGGTTCTTCTTTGTATAATCGCTCAAAATTTCGCTGAGAAGTTAAGAATCGATATTTAATTTACATTTGTACATGTACATGTTTACCCTTGTACAATTTCCGAGATGTTATTTGCATTTCTTAGAATAATGATCTGATTTGTTAATACATGTTATTATATTATTGTATGTATGTGATGCTCAACACTTTCGTATTACAATGCTTGAAAACTGTGTATAATCGCTACGTCAATATTATTGATATGCTATAATCTTGATGTGCTATAACATTGTACAATGTTTAAGCAATACATTTTGAAATTAGACTTAGCAGTGCATGCATAAGCTTATGTGTAGATATTTCAAGAAATATGTTATAAATATATATTATAAAATATAACATAAATAATATTATTGAAACACATAATAGAGCAGTCATCAGGGAACCTATGGGCGGGTCTCAATTCAATACGGGTAGCTACTGTTAGCCAATCAACACCCGAGCGGTCTGCTCTTATTCGTTTCAGACTTTTAATTAGTCAGGCTCGCTTGAGCCATTGACCAATGGCTCTTTTGTGTTTAGGGGCCGGGCTTCCACCGAGGTGCGGACAACAGGACCAATCAAATGATCCCGGTGCGGGCCCTGGGTGATAAACACGTGACGGCTCTTAGTCAATTAACGAGGTGTGATACATCCACTAATCGGGGCGTGTGATTTATCGCAGTAGCAAATTAATTAGGTGATTAAGGTGAGAAAGTTGCTCCTACTCAACACGTATGGAGGCCACCACTTCATACTTTTACTTGAATATTTTGATAAAATAAGACTAAGAACAGGGCCAAATTTATAAAGAATCCTAGATAATTTTCGCAATAAAATATTTGTTTATCTTATGTAAAGTGGCATTTACAATTCACCATTAATATCAATATCGTGATTCTCATCATCATAATTATCATCGTTATTATCAGTACCATTACTAATATGTCAGTAGATGACGGGATTGTTGCATGGGAGTAGTATCATCATCATCATCATCATCATCATCATCATCATCATCATCATCATCATCATCATCATCATTATAATCATCATCATTATCATCATCACCACCATAAGTGAGATATGTCTGGGCCCAGGGTGTTTGGGAGGGATCGTAGGTTTGCCGTACTATGCTTCCAGTCAAATCAACATGTGACTTTGAGGGGGGTTATTGTTAGATGCATTCAATACTTCTTGTTAGTATATGCGTATAGATGATTAAAAACTGGTGTATTCTTGGTACAAAATACAATAGGCCTGATACAATTTCCGTAGTTCACACTTTAAAATAATAAACCAGATTCAACGACTGGAAAAACCGGACTACTTTGTCTTGCATTGAGTATCGTATATTTCTGAGCCACAGTGCAAAACACTCCTTTCCATTTGTAGACACGAAGAATATGAAATGTTTTCATGCGCGTTCTGTAACAGTACTGTTTTTTTTATTATTTTGTTTATTTCGTAGCATATTTGTGGTGGTGTTTTAGTTGTAAGGAGGTATATAATAAATTGTATTTGTTTTTGTCGTGCATTTTATTTTCTAATAGTAATTGTACATACATATATACATACATACATGCACTTATACACAAAAACACAAAACTATTATTTGAGAATTTTTAGAATTCATCATGATGGACACTGTCCTGGATAACAACACCATTTCCTTTGGGGGGGGGGGCACTTCATACAAACGGAGGAAACGGCCATTGGTTCACACCTAGGCATGAATTACGCGTCAATGTACATGGGGGCCTGGGAGAAAGAGCTGTTTCGGTGGTCGAAAAAACAACCCCTTGCCTACTTCCGGTTCGTCTATGATATCTGGGGCTTGAGGACGCATAGTCTGGAGGCGCTGATTGAGTTTCATGCAACGGGAAATGATATCCACCCATGGATAAAGCTCGAGCTCCGCTACTCAACAGAGCAACTCGAGTTCTTGGACACTGTGACGTCAATCCGGACCGGAAGCCTGAAATCCGACCTTTACACCAAGCCAACGGATATGCACCTATACCTGCACAAGCTACGAAGAAGGTTATACCATATGGCCTAGGTGTCAGGGAAAAACGCATCTGCTCGGAGTAGGCGGACTACAAGAGGCACAGGCTGGGAATCAAGAAGTAACTGGTGAATAGAGGGTACAATGACATATTTGTGGTGAAAGAACTAGAAAAAGTTGATTGTAAGAAACGGGAAGACCTTTTACGTTGCAAGGCGCTTGCAGAACGCACTTCTAGAGTTTAAAAAAAGGCACGGTTGCAGTTTTTGAAACAAGTACTAAATTGATCTGCCAGAAACTCTGCGGGATAGTTTATTTCTATCATGACAAGGCACTCGTCTTTATTTCGTGAAAATTGGTTTAGACTTAATAGAGACATTATAAAAAACGTTACCTGAAGCGACGGATTGTTTTTGGTGGAATGACACAGAACAAAATAAGTCACGTGGTACAGGCACCGTGTACAATAGTAATAGTAACTTCATTCGATTAAATTATATATGGGTTCATATTGTGCATAAGAAATACAATGTGAACTTTTTGTTTCCTTATAAACCAAAAAAGTTCATTATTAGCCGACTCCTTGAAAATCATTCATATGAAGAAATTAAAATCAGGGGTGGTATTCTGAACCTTTCTAAGACAAAATTCATAACTTTTGTTTTTAATTTGATGATTATTTTCTGAAAATGTGATAAATTGCTAGTTTTTTCTATAATTATTCTTAACAAATATTAAAAAAATCTAATATGTATTCAGAATTTTCCTAAGAGTTTTCTTAATTTTAGTTAATACAATTATTTTCTTAGATTGTTTCTTAAATAGTTTCACAGTGTATACTTAGAGAACACGTGTCTAAGAATATAAAATACTTGTTTAAGAAAAAGGGTGATTTGTCATAAAATAAGTAAAAAAAATTAAAACACAAACATTAAATATTATAATTATATGGATGTTTAAACTATGACTATTATTACAAAAAATAAATAATGGGACTTATGCACATATTGACCAAGAGTAGTTTTAACTCTATATTAAATTTTGTATTTAAGTTTATTAATCGAAATTAGTTGCCGACTTTAGAAACTTTTCTATACTAAAGATACTTTAGTATATAATAGATATTTAATATTCAATATATTTTATTTTATACATATTTTGACATGTATTTATTAAGAATATTAGCGTTTGAAACAGTAGAATTTTGTCCTTGTGCTTAAAACTTAAAAATTATAAGATGAATATACATGCTACCTAATTAATGGGCAAAAGCATATTTATTCAACAGTATGAAACAATATTTAGTTTCAATTTTTATTGAGCTACTTCTTATGTTCTTACTACACTGTAACGGGCAACGATTCAAACCTAATTATAAATATTATTTTCATTATCTGTATTACACCACTGATCTAATTACAAATGTTGAGCGTGGTTTTCTATGCAAAAATATTTTGTTTGAAAATGTTCATGTAAAACAATCATTGCAATTTTCATCAAAATTCATTTACCTCTATGGATGAAAAAAATCTAAATTCAATTATAGTTGCAAATAGCGTCTACATACACACTTTTGGTGTATTTTATACAAGCAATGATCAAACTTTCACGGCTGAAGAATTTAATGTGAAGGTGATCGTAAAGGAAGGAATTTTGACTGCGAGCAATTTTGGCAGAAATATGGCCCTTTGTCATTTTTTTCCACTGTAAAATATATATGAATATAAATTTGTGAAGACAAATATTAGTGTTGGCGACACGCCCTTTGTCTGTGTCCAAACATGTGTCGTGGGGGCATCCGTGTCTGTGACACATCTAGTTCAATGTATAATTTCATTTCAACACATATTTTTAATTTGTACTTTCAGAAGATGCGTTAAGGTCGAGGAACAAGGAAAGCATAGCAAGCGTACAATGAGGAGACTGAAAACGTGACTTGTTGGTGCGGGGATCCGGAAATGCAGCGAATGTGAACAAATTAATGTGAACCATCCCATAATTCTGACGACCAAACAGTGATCAGTTCAATTAACTCGCATGCATTTTTTGGTTAAAAGGCAGTACATTGTAATTGCAGAATTTGTACATTGTATGCCGTCCAGTTTTTTCGTGCTTATAAGAAGAGACTGTTAGCAATGCAGTTCATGAGCGCTTACCTCACGAAATGAAAACAAAAATGCATGCCATAATTACCAATGTTATTAACATTTGTTATTTATATCCGATGGTTGTGAATTTGATTACATGAACTTGTAATTGCTGGTATTTGAAATGATTGCAATCATAGTCCAATGTTGTATTATATCGACTTACTGTTATAATAGTGTGTTTTTTTAATTCACATTTTCCCTAGCAGGCTTGTAATTTAACATGTTCAAAAACGATTATTTGACGATATTCCTTAAAAAATAAACATGGTTTCGTTAAACAAAAATGGAACATTTAAATATTTAAAGATTTATTACAAATACTTGATGGTGTAGACCTGCTAGGCTACAGTTTGATTTCGCCAAATTACATGTAGTCATCTTTATATTGTACATGATCACGCTTCGTATTTGTTTTATAAAACATAATTAATCGCATGGCTTGAATCGTTGTTTAATGTAGGATCGGTATTAAATGCGAGAAATTTAAGTTGTAACCGTTTCTACAATTGAATATTAATGCATAATCAAGTTAGTAATATTAAGATATGACTCTGACAAATTGACACAACACTTGAGCTCTTTGCGTACTTGAACTAGTTTGTGAGCCTTAATCTTGTGACCATTCTCATATGTCTTCAAACAATGTTATTTACAGTGACATGTATAAAACTAACAATCTTACCTATTGAAAATAATATTTTGTTTGTAATTGCTTGATGCCCTGCTTGACAGTATAGTCATATTAAAATGTATGTTAATTGGTCCATACTGTGCAATACTATAAGATTGGCCTATCTACTTGTGAAATTACCAATATTATACTTGTTTTGAATACGTAAATGTCTTATATTTGATTCCATTATCATACCTTTATACCAGTTAAGGCATGTGTGTGCCCCCACTTTCAGGGATGGGGCATATAAATTTGCCGATGTCCATCCAGCCCGTCCGTCCGTCGGATTTTTGCACTCAAGCAGTACTAGAATGAGAAACTTGATAAACATATTCATCAGCATGTGCAACAGGGTACTGTGGTGCAGATTTGTCATAAATCAGCGAAGTTATGGCCCTTTTTAGCAAAATTTGAGATTGTTTACTTGTGTCGCGTGTAATTCAAAAAGTATAACTGCTAGAGTGATGAAACTAAAACATATTCATCAGCATGTGAACTTGTGCACTTAGGTATAGTTCTTGCATAGGGTTTTGTTACAACCAGCGGAATGTGGGGGCAACCGTGTGCTTTGGACACAAGTCTGTTTACTTTGAATAGTTAATTCGTCTGTGATGGAATCAACAAATTATACTTGTGGAGTTAGAAGAACATTTTGATGCACAATTTCAAATCATGTTTATAGAAATGTTCTCTTGGATGGCACGCACGCATTGTTTGTGGGAAACAATTCACCGAATAGTTCGATTTATACTACTCACCCGTTCGTCGGCGTCAGCTTGGTTAAGGTTTTCGTGCAATATGTCCATATCTCTGTAACTATTGCAGATACTCAATTAAAACTTCGCACATGTCTTCGGGGTCATTATGTAAGGTCACTGACCAAGGCCCATTACTGTGACCAGCATTTTAGCAGAATTATACCATTTTTGTACTTAGAAAAGACAGGTTTAGGTTTGCGTGTAAGAGAGAATTCAGGTTAAGGTTTGCGCATATCAAGTAGATATCTCTGTAACTACTAAAGATATTCAATTGAAACTTCACACATGTCTTCAGGGTAATTATGTAAGGTCACTGACCAAGGCCCATAACTGTGACCTGCAATTTAGCAGAATTATGCACCTTTTGTACACAGAACATTCAGGTTAAGGTTTGCGTGCAACAACTCCATATCTCTATAACTAATACAGATATTCAATTGAAACTTTGCACATGTCTTTAGGGTCATTACAAAGGTTAAGGTTTGCGTGCAACAACTCCATATCTCTATAACTAATACAGATATTCAATTGAAACTTTGCACATGTCTTCAGGGTCATTACATAAGGTTACTGACCAAGACCCATAACTCCGACCTGTAATTTAGCAGAATTATGCCCCATTTGTACTAAGAAAATTCAGGTTAAGTCTTGCGTGTAACAACTCCATATCTCTAGAACTACTACAGATATTCAATTGAAACTTTACACATGTCTTCAGGGTCATTATATAAGGGCACTGACCAAGGCCTATAACTCTGACCAACAATTTCGAAGAATTCCTCCTCCTTTTGTACTTAGAAAATTCAGGTAAAGGTTTGCGTGCAACAAATATACATATATGTAACTACTACTGATACTCAATTGAAACTTCACACGTCTTCGGGGTCATTATGTAAGGTCAACGACCAAGGCCTATTACTCTAACCTGCAATTTAGAAGAATTATCCCCTTTTTGTACTTAAACATTAGGGTTAAGGTTTGCGCTTAAGTAACTAGCTCCAAAACTACTACAGATATTCAATTGAAACTTCAAACATGTCTTTAGGGTCATTATATAAGGTCACAGGCCAATGCCTTTTATTTTGTTACGCGAACAATGCATATTTGTACTTATGTACTATCAATCACTTTTTTATTCATGTATACAGGAAATATAAATAACAACTTAACATTAAATGCTATGGATTAAATTAATGGGTCAAAGTTAAATGTCTAAAATAATTTAAAGATAAATTGCATTTAATATACACCAAACACATAGCACACATATTCATGACGATAGTTTGCCATTGTGTTACAACAATGGATCATACCATTAAGATTATATTGACAAAACTATAAAGACACAATTCTGAAAATAAAACATGATTGTACAATGCACATACGTTGTACAATAATACACCAATCAAAGAATAACACATCATGAACAAGAGCTGTCTCAGGACAGTTTTCACTCCGCTTTGATAGTATATATATTCTGTCAGTGACCTTACATAATGAGCATGAAAACGTATGTGAAAGTTCATTTGCATATTTAGAGTAGTTACAGAGATATGTACTTGCACACAAACTTTAAACTGAATATTTCTAAGTACTAAAAGGGGCATAATTCAGCTAAAATGCTGGTCACTGTTATAAGCATAACAGTACTAACAAATATATTGAATACTCTTAAAGGACAATGTACACATGTTAAGTACTGGTCAATGTGTTATATTCTGCAAATGGCAATCCAATGAAAGTAAGAAAATATTTAATGTGTTGTTGTTATGGATTATTGTGTTTTCAATGCAGCATGTATGTCTAACAAACAGGATCTTTATATAAACGCAACTCACCTGCGACCCATATTACAGAATTTGCAAAACCCAAGTGGGTCCCATATAGGATGCCCATATAGCCATATCGAAACCAGGATGGGCCATGTTTGGGCAACCCATATGGGGCCTAGTGGGATTTTGCAAACCCATTTTGCATGGGTGCCATATGGGTAGCCTGGGCGACTCTTGCGAGTTAAAAAATGTTGGTTGATCGGTGAGCCTGTGAACGAAAGAATGCGTAGGTTTTCGGGACGGTCAATCGAAGGCGAAAAACATATTCTAATTTTTAGCTCGACTATTCGAAGAATAGGTGAGCTTTCCTACTACCCCCGGCGTCCGCGTCCGCGTCTGAATTTGGTTCAAGTTTTTATTCAAAAGTCTTGTAACTTCAAAACTACATAAGTTATTCGCTTGAAATTGGAATATACTTTTGTCATCAACTCCAGTTTCAGGGACAATATTTCCCATAACTCTGTTTTGTATTTTGACAGGGTTATGCCCCTTTTTCAATTAGATTTTCTGGTTAAAGTTTATATTCAAAAGGTGTGTAACTTCAAAACTACGTAAGTTATTCACTTGAAACTTGGAATATACCTTTGTCATGAACTCCAGTGTCAGGGGCAACATTTCCCATAATTCTGTTTTGTATTTTGACAGAGTTATGCCTCTTTTTCACTTAGATTTTCTGGTTAAAGTTTATATTCAAAAGTTGTGTAACTTCAAAACTTCATAAGTTATTCATTTGAAACTTGGAACTAACCTTTTTCATCAACTCCAGTATCAGGGTGAACATTCCCCATAACTCTATTTTGTATTTTGACAGAGTTAGTCCGCTTTTTACATAGACTTTGTTGTTAAAGTTTGTGTTCCAAACATTTATAAACTATTCAAGGCTTCACTTAAAAGCTATGTATTTTAACAAATGTATGTCCCTTCTACTATCCAAAATATGTACCAACTGTAAAACTTCGAATAGTCGAGCGCGCTGTCCTCTGACAGCTCTTGTTCCGTTTAACTGTAGTCTATACAGTGACCTGAGAAACTCTGATTATAACGACATGTTTAACCAGGATACTATCATAAATGTTAGCAAAATTTAATACACTTTACGTCAATCCATCAACGCAAGCTAGCCAAATTTCTTGTACATGCGTTTTTTATAACGAAAAGGTACTGCGCGTAGGTAACTTAATCCATTACAAGAAATATCTCCCTTTAAATTAATAACCTCTCAACTTTTGTTATTATGAGGTAGACTCACTAAAATCGCTTCACTGTAACTCAAGCTATACTAAAATGCAACACTTATTTTATTTTATCCTTCTAATTTTGGTTTTCACACATGTTTTGCTTTGTTTTATGCATATGATGTTCTATTCTCTATGTTTGGTGACTTATAGGCCGATAGGCCCTGGTGTTATCTCTTGTATTGCACAATTTAATCGTTTCCATTTTATGTATATACACATGTCACAATAATTAACAACGTACTTACTTGTCCTCTAATTTTCCTCTGGGGCATAAACTTGTGAAAAATATGATTATAACAAACCCATTTTTATGGGAGATTGGCACACTTACTTTCATATATGTCAAAAATATGATTTCATCGCATATAAAAAACCGGACTCGATCACACAGTGATGTGTGCAGAATGAGAATTCCATGTTCATACCTGTGATTACAAAGATCAAATGTTTCACGGATGTCAAAAATGTGATGTGTGAATACATGTCACGATAGTACGATGACGAACGCACGAAGTTTCATAACACTATCGTTCTGTCGGCGTACTATACTAACATACTATTAATACATGTTTCACATGTACGTTAAATGACAAGCGTTAAGAGACTGTCTTATTAAGTATTATACTAACATACCTGTACTATTAACACATGTTTCCTATGTACGCTAAATGACAAGAGTTAAGAGACTGTCTTATTGAGTACTGTGCTAACACAATATCACTACTTTTACCAAAGGTACGCTAAATGACAAGAGTTAACAGCTGTCTTATTGAGTACTATTCCAACATAATATTACTACTCTCACTAAAGGTACGCTAAATGACAAGAATTAAGGGACTGTCTTATTGAGTATAATACTAACATACTATTAATACATGTTTCATATGTACGCTAAATGACAAGAGTTAAGAGACTGTCTAATTGAGCATTATCCTAACATTCAACTAAGACATGTTTCATATGTACGCTAGATGACAAGAGTTAAGGGACTGTCTAATTGAGCATTATCCTAACATGCAATTAAGACATGTTTCATAAGTACGCTAACTGACAAGAGTTAAGAGACTATCTTTATTGAGTACTATACTAACATACAATTGATACATGTTTCATTTGTATGCTAAATGACAGGAGTTAAGATACTGTCTTACTGAGAACTATTTTAACACCCTATTACCACTATTACCATAGGTACGCTAAATGACAAAAATTAAGAGCCTGTCTTATTGACTACTATACATTATGGATACATATTGTGCATATGAACGCTAAATGACAAGAGTTAATAGACTCTTATTGATTACTGTACCAACACAATATTTCTACTTACACCATACGTACGCTAAATGACAAGAGTTATATACTTTATCATTCAGCACTATACTAACATACCATTTATACATTTTTCATACCTAGGCTAAATGACAAGAGTTAAGAGACGGTCTTATTCACTACTATACTAACATACAATGAATACATTGTTCATATCTAGGTTAAATGACAAGAGTTAAGAGAATGTCTTATTGACTACTATACTAACATAAAATTAATACATTGTTTATATGTAGGCTAAATGACAAGAGTTAAGAGACTGTCTTATTGACAACTATACTAACACACTTTTATTACCATCACCGTTAGTACGATAGATGACAAGAGTTAAGAGACGGTTTTATTGAGTACTATAATAACATACGTTTATCACCATCACCATATGTACGCTAAATGACAAGAGTCAAGAGGCTGTTTTATTGAGTACTATACTTACATACCATTTATACATTGTTCATATGTATGCTAAATGACAAGAGTTAAGAGACTGTCTTGTTGACTACTCTACTAACATTTTTATCACCATCACCATATGTACGCTAAATGACAAGAGTTAAGAGACTGTTTTATTGAGTACTATACCAGCATACCTTTACCCCTATCACCATAGGTACGCTAAATGACAAGAGTTAAGGGACTGTCTTAGAGAGTATTATACTAACATACAATAAATACATTAATCATATGCACGCTAAATGACAAGAGTTTGGAGACTCTTATTGAGTACTACACTAACATACCTTTACCCCTATCACAATAGGTACGCTAAATGACAAGAGTTAAGAAACTGTCTTAGAGAGTACTATACTAACATACAATAAATACATTAATCATATGTACGCTAAATGACAAGAGTTGGGAGACTCTCATTGAGTACTAAACTAACATACCTTTACCCCTATCACCGACGGTACGCTAAATGACAAGAGTTAAGAGACTTTCTTAGAGAGTACTACACTAACACACAATAAATACCTAAATCATATGTACGCTAAATGACAAGAGTTAAGAGAATGTCTTACAGAGTACTATACTAACATACCCTTACCCCTATCACCATAGGTACGCTAACTGATAAGAGTTAAGTGACTGTCTTACAGAGTAATATAGTACCATACAATAAATACATTAATCATACGTACGCTCAATGACAAGAGTTAGGAATCTCTTATTGCGTACTATACTAACATACCTTTACCCCTATCACCATAGGTACGCTAAATGACAAGAGTTAAGAGACTGTCTTAGAGAGTACTATACTAACATACAATAAATACATAAATCATATGTATGCTAAATGACAAGAGTTTGGATACTCTTATTGCGTACTAAACTAACATACCTTTACCACTATCACCATAGGTACGCTAAATTACAAGAGTTAAGAGACTGTCTTAGAGAGTACTATACTAACATACAATAAATAAATTAATCAAATGTATGCTTAATAACAAGAGTTGGGAGACTCTTAGTGCGTACTATGCCAACATACCTTGACCCCTATCACCATAGGTACGCTAAATGACAAGAGTTCAGAGACAGTCTTAGAGAGTACTATACTAACATACAATAAATGCATTAATCAAATGTATGCTAAATTACAAGCGTTAAGAGACTGTCTTATTGAGTACTATACTAACATACAATAAATACATTAATCATAGGTACGCTAAATGACAAGAGTTAAGAGACTGTCTTAGAGAGTACTATACTAACATACAATAAATACATTAATCATATGTATGCTAAATGACAAAAGTTAGGAGACTCTTATTGAGTACTATACTAACATACCTTTACCCCTATCACCGACGGTACGCTAAATGACAAGAGTCAAGAGACTTTCTTAGAGAGTACTATACTAACATACAATAAATACATAAATCATATGTACGCTAAATGACAAGAATTAAGAGAATGTCTTACAGAGTAATATACTAACATACCTTTACCATAGGTACGCTAACTGATAAGCGTTAAGAGACTGTCTTAGAGAGTACTATACTAACATACAATAAATAAATTAATCAAATGTATGCTTAATGACAAGAGTTAGGAGACTCTTATTGCGTACTATACTAACATATCTTTATCCCTATCACCATAGGTACGCTAAATGACAAGAGTTAAGAGACTGTCTTACAGAGTACTATACTAACATACAATAAATACATTAATCATATGTACTCTAAATGACAAGAGTTAGGAGACTCTTATTTATTGAGTACTATACTAACATACCTTTACCCCTATCACCGACGGTACGCTAAATGACAAGAGTTAAGAGACTGTCTTAGACAGTACTATACTAACATACAGTAAATACATTAATCATATGAATGCTAAATGACAAGAGTTAAGAGACTGTCTTATTGAGTACTATACTAACAATACAATACATACATTTCTCATATGTACGCTAAATGACAAGAGTTGGGAGACTCTTATTGTGTACTATACTAACATACAATAAATACATGTACGCTAAATGACAAGATTTGGGAGACTATTATTGAGTACTATACTAACATACCTTTACCCCTATCACAGACGGCACGCTAAATAACAAGAGTTAAGAGACTGTCTTAGAAAGTATCGTACTTCCATAATATAAATACATTTCCTATAGGTATGTTAAATAACAAGAGTCAATATACTGACTTATTGAGTAAATATACTTAGACACTATGAATACATTGTCCATATGTATACTTAAATGACAAGAGTTAAGACACTGTCTTATAGCACTATATTTACACACTATTACTCTGACAGGATGTAAGTTACTTAACACGTATAAAGCTAACACTCTGCTGTAGTGTTACACATACATTACAGTATATTACAATAATATTAACTTTTAATAAATGACAAGAGTTATGAAGCTTCCCAATACGCAGCGTCGTTTACGATTTTGCGTCATAGGTTGCGACATAGATGCCTAACTCTTGACATCGTGTCTGCATAATCTTCTAACTCTTGGAAAATAAGGCTTACCACATATTTCGGTCAATTATGTTACAACTATTACTTGCTTTGATCAGTGACGTCATCGCATTGGCTCGCTAAATTCAAAAGTGAACTGCCGTCCTAACTTTACATGAACAGTAAACCATGTTTAACTTTACTCCTTATGAATTCTATGAAGTAATACAACTTGAAGAAAAATGTAATAACGGTCTGGTAGTTAAATCTTAATAAACATAACATGAATGAATGACAATAAAGGATGTTCATTACATAATCAATTATCAATGTGTACAGTGACACAACACACGATACGTCTCGCAGAATGCAATTACCTACGGCTAACATAAATTATCGTAAGAACATTTCAAGTAATGACACTAATGAAATGTAAATGCATTATGCTATTTTAATGTTCAATAAATCGTCCATCAGATAAATGAAATGTCTATTAAGGGATATAAATACGTATGAATAACGTTCATTTGTGTACGAGTTGTTTTTCCTAGTCCCAACAATAATATCTTAAAACAAAATTACCATTGTCACAAAGATACGCCCGTCAAAGATGCTTTTTGGGGGGTATAGATTCGCCGACAAAAGAGAAACAATTAAAAAATTATGGATGTAGAGTTATTTGTGCATCTTATTCATCTCCAAAGCCTCTCTGTGTGTGGTGAGTTCCATATATATACTTAAACCTATAATGAAGACGACACAATAAAAAATCCAACTATGACGGACAAAGATATACTCCAGACAATGAGGAGGATTGAATTCTTATATATGACATATGACCTTGAATTGTGACCTAGACCTTGGACCTAGGTATGCTACATAAAACAATTAACAATGTACTATGTTAGGTTTTATGTCTTGAAAATCGATACAAGTGAACAAACATTTTATTACTTAAAACCTAAACATTCATTTCAAAATAAATACAAATGTAAAAAAAAAACTTATACAGAAATGAATGAAAATAGGTAATACATATCTATAGTATTAAGAGAATTACTGTCCCTTCGTCCGCTTTTGTTTTCGATCTATAAGGGCGAAGTGATAATAGAACAATGAAATATACACCATCGCCCTTTTTCACAAATCTTAATAGCCTGTAGGATGTTTTATATTTATCCAGTTTTTGGTACTTTTTTATTACCAACACTGGACAGTCTACAGGATCATTTTAATTCCGCATATGGAACATCATCCCAATTTTGAAACAACGCAGTTTGGGTTAATACAACATTTGTTTTGCAATACACATAATATAATTATATTATTTAGTCATATATGGAGACCATACTATCAACTATTAATGTTCGCGGTCTAGTCAACAAAAACAAGAGACTGCAAATTTGTGAGTAGCTCAAAGAATTAAATTATGCAATATATATGTTACAAGAAACTCATCTTACAAAAATAGAATGGAACAATGATTGGCCTGGAAAATTCGCTTACAGCGGAAGTAAAACAAATAGTGAAGGTATTGGCATATTCATTCATCTTAAAAGTAATATATAGACATAATAAAATCCAATGAAGTCATACCAGGTCGATTATTAGCTGTTGAAATTAAAATCCAAGATAAAAGTATAACACTACTAAACATATATGGGCCAAACACCGATGATACATCAATGTCGATAAGCTACAAAACTATATACTAATAATAGTAATGAATAATGATAAATCGTACATTATTGGTGGGGATTTCAATATCGTACTAAACCCAAATATAGAAAAAAAACACGGTAACCGTAATACACACCCCAAATGTAGAAAAGTATTATTATACACTTTATCGTCATGTGAACTAACAAATATCAGTCTATTCATAAATACAGAGTGGTAATTTACACAATGTCCATGCTTTTCATGAATCACTGTACATCTAGCAGTAATATCAATTGTCATTAACAGGACAAGTCATTTTGAGGGCCGCGTCGGAAACAAACCCCTAATCACTTGGTGTACCAATGTCTTTATGCTTGACACCACACTAGTATAGGTTTATTAGAAGACCCTCAAAATTGAAATACTTTACTAACCACAATAATGGGATTTCTCCATGCGAAAATCGTGCATGGAAACTTCATTCCTTTTACGGGAATCTAGGATATCAGATGTCTAACGTATTATCATCCGAGATGCACATTTGACCTACGATGTGATTTGATTGATAGTGTTTAGCCATTCAGAAAATGTAGGACTTAATTGTTTTATAGAGATGCGTTGTAAAAATATAAGATACAGTCAATGGTGTTTGTCGAAGTTTGACCTAAGTAGGCGTGGTTATAAATCCCATAGTGTAAGGCCAATTGGTGGAACTCAAACCAAGTTTGACCTAAGTAGGCGTGGTAATAAATAATATGGAGAATACAACATCCAGAAAAATTACAATACACCTGGCATTCCAATACGAAACCAGTAATTCACTGTAGATTAGACTACTTCCTCACATCAGAAAATTTATGTAACATAATAAAAACGTGCAATATAAAACCGGGCTATAAAACCGACCATTCATTAGTTTATATATCAATAAACGAATCATTGTTAGGAAAAGGGCCTGGCTATTTTAAAATAAACAATTCAGTTTTACTGGATGTAGAATATCAAGCCAAAAGAAAACAATGTATACAAGAAACAATAAATATTAATGTAGGGTCCAATCCTAATACACTATGGGAATTAATCAAAGGTACAATACGGAACGAGACAATAAAATATTCAACCCACAAAAATAAAACAAACCAAACTAGAAGAAGAAAAACTAGAAGAGGAAATAAAAATATTAGAAAATCAACTACATATTCATAACAAAAACAGCATAACCCACAATAATAATACTAATACTAATAATAATAATAATGATAATAATAACAATAATAATAATATATCTGAAATTATTCAGCAAAAAAGACAAAGATTGGAACAGATAAACGACGAAAAAATAAACGGTTTAATTTTGAGATCAAAGGCCATTAAAGCTGCAAATAATGACCATAATTCATCTTATTTTGCTAACTTAGAAAAAAAGAATGCAGAAAAAAAAACAATTCACCAATTAAATGACATTGGCAAAATATTACATTGTAAAACTGACATTTTGAAAGCAAATTCTTCACAGCCCCAAGCAAAACATTAAATGACGAAAACAAACTTTTATGTGAAGGAAAACTAAACGAATATGAAGGTGGTATCGCACTAGCAGAAATGAATAATAACAAAAGTCCAGGATCCGATGGTTTAATCGCTGAGTTTTACAAAATATTTTGCAATGTTCTAAAACCACACTTTATTAATTCAATTAATAATTCTTTTGAGAAAGGTGAATTATCCGATTTACAAAAACAAAACATAATAACATTATTACCAAAACAAGAGAAAAATCTAGATTACCTCGCGAACTGGAGACCCATAAGTTTATTAAATATAGACTATAAAATCGCGACAAAAGCAATTGCCAATCGACTAAAGAAGGTATTACCACAAATAATATTCTTTGATCAAACCGGTTTTATGAAAAACAGATACATTGGAGAAAATGTCCGATTAATATTTGATGTAGTAGAACATAAAAATTCAAAAAACAAACAAACCAGGATTACTGTTTTATGCCGATTTTGAAAAAGCATTTGATAGTCTAAGTCACACATTTATAATAAAATGTCTCAAACGATTAAACGTTGGAACGGACCTTATACCACTGGACGAAAGTATTTTACACTAACATTAATAGTTTAATAATAAATAATGGACATCTATCAGAGAGCTTTTATATTAAAAGAGGTATGCGTCAAGGCTGTCCGTTATCCTCTTCTCTCTTTATCATATGCTTGCAATTTCTCAAACTACATTGAATGTAACGATGAAATTAAAGGTATTAAACTATCAAATAATGAAATCAAACAAATGTTTTTGCAGATGATGCCACTTTTTTCAACAATGGATCTGAGACCTTATTTCCTGCATTAATAGATAAATTAGTGGATTTTAAAAACATTTCGGGCCTTAATTTAAATACCGCGAAATCAACTGTATTAAGAATTGGTTCCTTAAATTAAACTAATATCCAATTTTGTAATGATAAATCATTCATTTGGACATCCGAGGGAGCAAACACTTTAGGAATAAATGTTCATAACCAACATGAATCCAATATTTAAAAAAAACCCATCCCTAAAATAAATGAATTTAAAATTTGTTTAAAACAATGGCAACATCGAAAACTAACCTTGATGGGAAAAATCACAGTTATTAAAACATTTGCATTATCAAAATTAATATATCCCCTTTCAGTGCTGCCAAATCATTCTTCTTCAACACTAAATGATATAACAAAAAGTATATTTAACTTCATCTGGGACTTTAAACCTGACAAAATTAAAAGAAGTGTACTTTATCAAGACTACGCAAATGGAGGTTGGCACTTACAAATATAAACAACTTTTGAAATCTATTAAAAGAAGTTGAGTAAACGTTACATGAATACAGCTAACAATGGAAAATGGAAACTTATGTGGAATCTTAAACTGCAAAACCACGGTAATAATCTCGTATTTGACAGCGAACTGAACCAACACGTAATAAACGAAATAAGTATAGGAAATATATTCCTTAATGATGTAATCAGTTCGTAGTCTTGCATAAACAATGGGTATAAATCAAAACAAAATAGGACAAGCAATAAAATGGAAGTATTTTGGAACAACAATTCAATAACTGCGAATGGCAAAACTTTATTTTATAAAAGTTGGTTCGATAAAGGAATTCAATATATATACCATCTATATGACTTTAGAAACAAAAAACTATATAATTTTAATACTATTCAATACCTATATGAAATTGATAACAGTGACATAATGAAATTTAACACATTAGTTACATCTATTCCACCTCAATATAAAATTAGAGAAAACAGCGAAGAATTGAATATACAGTTACCAACCGAAACACTTTCACATACTGACAAAAACAAAACAAGCTACTCTATAACCTTCAGTTACAAAACGAGAAAAAATATAAAACTTGAAACCAAGTGGAATAACACATTCCATGACTTGAATGAACAGACTGGAAGAATATATATATGATACTTTACCAATCAACTATTGACACATCATTGCGTAGCTTTCAATACAGATTTATTATGAGAATTATTCCAACAAACACATATTTATTTAAATGCAATTTACAACATAATACTTTGTGCGACTTTTGCCAGTCTCACATCGAAACTGTTGACCATTTGTTATGGGAATGTCCATGTGTTCAAGAAGCATGGAAAAAATTAAAATCATTTCTAGCAAGTAAAAATAGTGTAATACACATAAACAAACAAACAGCGTTTTTTGGTTGCACTGAAAAGAAACTTTCTGCTGATGTATTTAATTTTATCATAATTCTACTAAAATCATTTATTTTTAAAATGAAATACAACAAATGTACACCCAGCTTTCAAAGTTTCATCGATTATCTAAATAACAGAATAAGAATTGAAGCTGAAATAGCTCTCATGAAAAACAAGCACGAATTACACTGTAAAAAAAGGGACCGATTCACTTAAACCACAGTTAACATAAAGACTAATGTGGCAAAACAATGAAAAACATTTTTTGCTCCCATACAAACAACAATTTATATGCTATTAACTTATATACTGAAATGGCAAAAATATTAATAAAAAATCAACCTAAAATTCCTTTTAAAAAGAGGCCAGTATTTAATGTAGATAATAGTTAAAAATAATTATCCTTTTCTATAGTTATTGCACTACTCACATAATGTATGCACGTTTTTTAACACTTATACTGAAAAAAAAGCTCTATTATTCTTCAATGTGTATATTTTTGTTATTTTCTTTTTACATGCATGCGCCTTATTTGGTTATGTAATATATATCTTTGTGTATTTATATATGACATAAGTATGCTATATAATGTATAACATGATATTGCACGAGTATATAAGGAATAAATAAATGAGACAAAAAAGGTTCCTGGTTCTTGCGTGTGACACGCCGCCTCACCATGATTTCCACTAATGCCAAGTTATTTGAAAATCCATTCATCACCCCGTGGAATCATTGCGACCATAACGCGAGCGTTATGTGTATAAAATGTCGCAAAGCAGCTTCCGTTGTGGTGTCTATATCAAGAAATGGACGTTAGCGGTGAGTTCGGCTCTGTAGTTTTGCGTATTATAAACTTGCGAGCGAGAATTTAAAAAATCGGAAAATGCTATTCGACACATATATGTATATGCTTTACTCTAGTTACAAAAACAGCGATATTGTATCCCGTAGAACTTTCGAAACATTGACTGTTTCAATGTTGACAAGAAAACTTCATTTCAAAGATCTTAGGTATGGAATTGGGTTAAATGTTCATTTTTGAACATGTTATGGTCTCGAAGCACATGCTGTTGTGTCAATGCATGGTTGTGGTGCTGATGCACAGTTACTCTGTAGGATTTATATCAATAGATTTTGGGTCTAAAACCATACGGCATATGTTACTTTTTATGCCAAATTATGTTGTTGTTGGTTTTTGTTTCAGGTCAAGTTCTGGAGATGTCGGCAGTCTCAAACAAACGATTCACACGAAACTTATGTGAAGTGAAAAGTCATTCAGCTTTAATTTATATAACTCAACAGTGGAGATGACGTGGATAATTCCATTGCGCCAATATCGCAGATATTATATTCTTTATAAATAGTTCGTTGATGACACCTGTTACAATGTGACACTAGCATTCACATAAAAAGATCGTGCAGGAGAAAGAATGCATTGAACAAGAAAAACCTTATACATGTATGTGGAGTTAAATTGGAATAACAACGCGCATACTTTCAGTACCGTTTCATAATTCAGCAATACATCATCAATAAGTAATACTGTTGTGTGAAACTCGATTGTTATTAATATTGGGACAGTGAATAACAAATCTCTATAAAGTGGCAATTAACACAACTAGCATGTTCTTTTTAACATATAAATACATGTAGTTGCAATAGATAAACCTTATTTAAAAAAAATCGTCATTGGTGTCCTTTGACTAAATCAAATCGACTAAACAGTTTTGACATCTGTGAGCATAACTCAACGATTGTAACATTTCACATCTTCATTGTTTTAAATTAACGGATAAATACGTTATCAAATGTAAAATAGTTGAAGTGAGCTCTAAATAATCTCATTAGAAGGTCATTGCTAAAAAGTTACTGGTTATAATGTAACGTTGTTTCAAACTCACTTAAATCAGTTTTAGTGTCAGAAACATCAAAACCGATTGTATGAATGATTTATGAACTACATCAAGATCATGTCATATATAGCAGCTACAGTTTCACCAACATGATGTGAGTTTAGTGTCTAAAAAGTTCTCAACAAGTGCATAGCTACAAACATGGCACTGATAACTATGTACACTATTTCACAATTACAATGTTGATTAAGATATGTATTATTTTTGTATATTACATCTGCAGCTAATATGTACTTGTTTTTGTTGCCATACTGAACTAATATTGATTGTTTTCTTGTAAAGATCTGAGGTTCACACCTGGCCTGTACAGTTGCTCACTTTTGGACACACGGGCGCGTAGCTGGGTAGGCGTTCTTAGTCATTATGTGTCTATTGCTGCAAATTATAGAAACAGAATTTATGTATTTAAACAAAACAAATTATTCATGCATGACTATTTTTAAATCCGGAAACAGTTTGGTCTATCGAACTACCAACAGACAAACATACCACCGCGGACAAAAAATTGCAAAGCAATACAGCTCCTGAATACTTAGAGTGATCAATAACAAAATGTTGATATTCAAGACAGCCTTAATTCATGTTCTTACTTTAAAATGTTATTATAAACGATATATTTCGATGAATGCCATTTCAAACGCACAATGATGTACAATTTTGATAAATAATGAACAGGTTGTGATTAAAATTTGATTTTATCAAAAGTCTCTTCTTAACTTTTAATTGACATCAGCACCACAACTATGAATTGAAAACACAACCTGTGTCTCGCGACCATGAACATTTAACCTTATACCTTACCGAAGGTGCCAATTTGTGTGTAGCAGTTGATGTAAACTCTTTTAACAATGATGTTTATAGGTCGAACACTTGCTAATATGTACCAAAATCGTTGAAATTTGCAAAAATGTTTAAGCTTTCTTTGTCAACATTATAGCACTGAACGTTTCAAAAGTTCTACAGGATACAATTTCGTAATTTTCCCTAAGGTTTTGTAACTAGAATTAAAAATAAACATATTTGTGTCGAATAGCATTCTCCGACGTTTTAAATTCCTCGCTAACAAGTGTCTAATAAGCAAAACTACAGAGTCGTACTCACCGCTAACATCCATTTATTGATATTGACACCACAACGTAAGCTGCATTGCGACATTTTCTTCACATAAAACCCGCGTTATGGTCGCAATGATTCCACGGGGTGTCCATGCTGGACATATATTTGCTCCGGACAAAGTATTAGGAACGGATTCTTAAATTTGACCTTGTATTGTCACCTTGACCTTGGAGCTTGGCACCCTGTTCTTGCGTGCACCACTCCGTCTCATCATGCTTGTCACTTCTGCCAAGTTACATCCAGCGATACTGGACAAAGAATTGCTCCAAAAAAGTGTTATGTATTGATTTCTTAAATTTGACCTTTGACCTTGAATTGTGACATTGACATTGCACATAGGCATCTGGTTCTTGCACGCAACACTTTGACTCGCTTGTCACCTCTGCCAAGTTATTTAAACATCAAGCCATACTGGACAAAGATATTCTCCCGACAAAGTGTTATGTATTGATTTCTGAAAAATGACCTGTGACCTTGAATTGTGACCTTGATCTTTGACATAGGGACGTCGTTCTTGCGTGCAACACTTCGAACCACTATACTTGTCACTTCTAACAATTTATTTGAAAATCCATCCATTCTGGACAAATATATGCTCCGGACAAAGTGTTAAGGATTGATTTTGTGCTGACCTTTGATCTTGAATTGTGACCTTGACCTTGGACCTAGGGACCTGGTTCTCACCATTCTTGTCACTTATGCCAAGTTATTTGAAAATCCATCTATGCTGGACAAAGTTTGGCTTCGGGCAAAGTGTTCAGGATTGATGTTTTAAATTTGACATTGATCCCTGAATTGTGACATTGACCTTAGACCTAGGAACCTGGTTCTTGCGCGCGACACTCTGACTCACCATGCTTGTGACATCTGCCAAGTTATTTGAAAATCCAACCATGCTTGACAATAATGTGCTTCGGAAAATGCGTTAAGGATTGATTTCTTAAATTTGAACTTTGACCTTGAATTGTGACATTGACCTTGGACCTAGGGCCTGGTTCTTGCGCGAAACACTTATACTCACCAAGCTTGTCACTTCCGCTAAGTTATTTGAAAATCCATCCATACTAGACAAAGATATGCTCCAAAACGTGTTATTAATTGATTTCCTAAATTTGACCTTTGACCTTGAATTGTGACCTTGACCTTTGACATAGCAACGTGCTTCTTCCGTTCTACACGCTAACTCTCTATACTGGTCACTTCTACCAAGTTATTTGAAAATCCATCCATGCTTGACAAAGATATCCGGACAAAATGTTAAGTTTTGATTTTTTATAATTGACTTTTGACCTTGAATTGTGACCTTAACCTTCGACATAGGGACCTGATTCTTGCGCGCGACACTCCGTCTAACCATGCTTGCTACTTCTGCTAAGTTATTTAAAAATCCACCAATGCTTGACAAAGATATGTTCCGGACGAAGAATTAAGGATTGATTTCTTAAATTTGACCTTAAAATGTGACCTTGACCTTGGACCTAGGGATCTGGCTCTTGTGCGCGACCCTCCGTCTTACCATTCTTGTCACTTATGCCAAGTTATTTGAAAATCCATCCATGCTGGACAAAAGTTATGCTTTGGACAAATTGTGCTGGTTCGATTTTTTAAATTTGACATTTATCTCTGAATTGTGACCTTGGCCTTGGACCAGGAACCTGGTTCTTGCGCGCGACACTCCGTCTCACTATGCTTGTCTTTTCTGCCAAGTTATTTGAGAATCCTACCATGCTGGAAAAAGTTATGCTCTGGACAAAGTTTTTTTCCGAATGGCTGCAGCACCCAAATATGAAATACCACTACCACTGTCTATCTGTTATTGCTGAAAATGGGTATATAAGTGTAGTAATTATTCTTGCACATGAAAAATATATGATATCGTGCTTTCGTAATTAACACAAGTACACACAGTGTGCCGTATAAATCAAGCATTTATAGAAGCGCGAAATGAATGCAGTAAACAAAATTAATAAATTAAAAAAAGAAGGGATTGAATACATTTGTTGTCCTAGTTTCCTGCAAACTCTGCGCGGATTGACTTCAGTTTATAATTGATTTGCGAATACAAGTTTACAGCTTCAACCAATCAAAATAACATCTATAATTTTTATAGGCGGCTGACCAATAGAAATGACGCAATGCTTATAGCATAGCTGATTATTGATAAATTGAACACAGCGGCGGTTATCGAGATTCGTTTAAAATGCAATGGTGTGTAAGTTAAATGCATTTAAAATAAAAGTGTCATCACACAAATACTTTTTTGAGAAACTTTTTGAAAATAAGTTTTCTGTCCAGGTATGTAAACTTTATTGTATTTCGTTCAAAATAATTACATGTATGTAATTTCGGGAGGTGAAAGTGGCGACCAAACTCCGTCGGAACAGTATAGAATAAGGACAGTTCAACACGACATTAATTGTCATACTGCGGTAGAGCCCGTCGAGAAAAAATTCCCCATATTAAACGTTTTTCAATGTTTGCCCCGGGTTACAGGTATATTTAATACATACACGTGACTTTAGATTGTCATTCAATGTAAATGATATGTAAACAACGGGCCAGTTAAAACATGCAAGGATTACATTATCACAATAACATTAGAATCAATATAAAACATGACTTGTTTGGTCCATTGAAATGAATTTCATTTTCCTGTCGGAACGACATGCTGACGTGCAATCGACAAACCTTGCCTTTAAACAATCTCAGTATATAGTGATGTACGTTAGCATGCCTTCCCTCAGATTCAACACCACCAGTGTTCTCAGCACTACTTTTTCAACTTGAATACAACGAAGAATGAAGCACAATACAGTGTATCGTATTTTAAAAGATAATTTATATACATTATGCATGTATTGTCTGTTTTCGAGTTAGCATATATCACGTTGTGCTAGCTTTTTGGAGTATTGTTCTACTATTAATCAAATAGCACTGCATCGTAAATAACTACAAGCAGTTTAATTCAATGACACTTGCACTGACAATTGATACTAATTCTTAAAGAAATATTGATTAACAAGGATGCGCGCCTCAGTGTGTTTGAAATTAATGCATACAATACCACTAGTCAATCTATTACGTCAATGGTATATTCATGTTTGAAACCAATCATAATTGCAGAAGGACCTAGGGAAAAAAAAGGTACAGAGTGCCGCTAAAAGGAGCAGACCTTTGTGTATGTGGGTCAGCGGTACGAGTTACTTTGACTTTTTGAACATTTGAGAAAATCCATCGTTTTTATAACGTAAATTCAACTTTAACTATTCACATGAAGATGGTTTATACACGATCGCTATAATTTGAAATTTTTTTTTTTACATTATTTAATGTATCAATATACTGAATATTCTTCAGTTGAACAGCCCAGAGGGTCAGCAAGATGGGGGAGATGGCAAAATGAGCAGGGCCACAAAACTATTAAAGAATTTCTTAACTTGTCATATTTACGTAAAAAATAAGATATTAAACTTTCCTTGTTAAACTCAAAGTTCTGTAATTTACGTACGGCGGTTAAATAAGAAGCGTATGTTGGTTTCTTTACCAGTTTAAGACCTATATATATTTTATTTTGTAACTTAGTGCGACTTAAATTTAGTAACTAAATAGTGTAGTGACAGTATTAGCATTTATATCTTTTAATTTAGGACTCTGGTGTATAATTGTATAACAATCCTTTTGAAAGGTTTATCTTATACATAAAAATATTATAAACATTATCATATAAAAGTACACATTGATCTTGATCTGACATTTACTACTATAAGTTCGTTGTCAAGTAGTAAATGTTCTCAGTCAGTCAGTAATTCCGCTTCACGAATAGCATACATTATGAAGGTAATGTTTGCACTTAAATGTCAGCACACGTTAAGCAATAAATATCTTCACCGGTTTCCAAAATAAAGTGAAATTTAATGTGATATCATGTATTTATCAAACAATATTAACATAGTGCACATTCAACGACATTTACTATATTGTGTGCATAGAATTTAAACACCTGATGCATGTAATACCTAGCAGTTTATAAGATGAATGCTTAAGCCAATTTGAAATAAACGTTGATTACATATTTTCATCGATTAAAAGTTACGTCGCACTTCATGGTAGAACGTATAAAGGAGACACTCGACCAAGCTTTTCCAATCGTTGTATGGAAAGTTTCAGATACTATGCTATTTTTGCTTGTGCTGAACCTTGTTTTAGTATTGGTCTATATCATTACTTAATTCAATGTGACGGTATTCCACACATAGGGGGCAATTGTGTATTATGCTACAAATTAATATCTTTAAGTTAAACAACAAAATATCATAGTCTTATATTTAGGGCAATTTACTGTTCACTTTTTGGACACTTTGTCCTTGTTTAAATTGTCATCTTTCTCTCAGTTTTAAATATGCTTACATAGCTGTACAAAAGAATAAGGAGGTTACCATGATTTATAGCTCCATTTCTGGTGATATCACTATTTTTTATAATAGTACTATTTCAATATTTTTTCATAAATGAATAAACTAAAGGTTATTTCATATAATTGCAGAAGCTTAAATGATCCAAAGAAGATATCAGATTTCTTTCAGTTTTTAAAAGAAACTAACTCACATATTTACTGCTTTCAAGATTTACATTTTACTTTAAAGATGGAAAAACAAATATATTCATTGTGGAATGCAAATGCCTTTTTTTAGTTTTGCCCAATCAATTGCCCGACGGTGGGGATTCATTTTACTAAACGATTAGATTAGATGTCAAGATTAACCAAGTGTTTACAGTAGATACAAGGAACTATATATTTAATATATATTTTAAATCTTACTTGACAAGGTTAACATTAAACTCTTATTAATGTTTATGGCCCTGATGCTGCTAGCCCTACCTTTTATGAACACATCTTTACAATAATTGAAAATATAGAGAATGAATCCTTAATATGGTGTGGAGATTTTAATTAAGTGTTAAATACAAATCTTGATTACTATAACTACAAATAAAACACTAATAATATCAAAGCTAGAAAAACTTAAACCAATTGTATTGCAATTGTTTTTTACATGACCCATATAGAGAAATACATAGCGATTCGAAAATGTTTTCATGGCGAAGAACAAACCCTCTACAACAGTCAAGGCTAGAATTTTTCTTGATTACTAGTGATATCTTACCTCATCTCAAAGATTGTAATATAGGAATTAGTTATCGATCAGATCACTCAATGATTACATTAATACTTGATTTTGAAATATTCCACATGGAAAAGGACTTTGGAAGTTCAATAACTCTCTTCGTTTAGATAAAGATTATTATTTCTACATTAATGCTAAAATCGAACAAATAAAAATGCAATATTCATTACCTGTATATATCATTTCGAAAACATTTATGTGGTAAATAATGCAGATATAAAGTTATTTAGTGATAACCAGTTGTTTTTAGAAACACTCTTAATGGAAATCAGAGAATCAACACTTCCATACTCATCGAATAAACAGAAATGTCGAATCACGACAATAATGCATTGTTAATAAATATACATAATAAATTACAATTGGTAAGAGAAAATTAAAGGAAGTATAATTAGATCTAGAGCCGAATGGATAGAAATTGGTGACAAACCAACTAATTCCCTTTGTAATTTAGAAAAATACAATTACACCAGCAAAGTTATGCCTTTTTAGAAATCTCTGATGGTAAAATTATTCATAATCAGTTAGAAATTATAACAGAAACATAATTATTTTATAAAACAAATATATACAAAGGCAAAAGACATAAATGACACTGACATTGACAGTTTTCTAGAAAATGGTAATGCTAACAAATTAAGTCCAGGACAATCTTTGTCATTGGAAGGGCTTTTTTATTTTTCAGAAGTTTCTAATACTTTCAAAAATATGAAAACAATGACAAAAGTCCTGTATTCAGATGGATTTAATTCTAACTTTTTAAAAGTCTTTTTTTGGGAAAATAGGTCGTTTTGTAGCACTGACCTTTGCATTAATAAAATTAGAACTCTCTATAACTCAGAAACAAGGTGTAATCACATGTTAAAATTTAATTTTGACAAAACCCATGTTATTTGGATTGGTGCCTTAAAATATAGTCCTCGCTAAATAAAAACAAAATGGAAGTTACTTTGGGGGACACTACTTTTAAATTACTTGGCATACAGTTTCATATAGACTTATAAAACTGTATACAGTTATGAAAAAGTAGAGCACTAACGCCAGTTGGCAGAATTACTGTTGTCAATTCACTGTTATTACCTATTTTAACAAACCTTTTTGCCACATAACCAACCCCAAATACAAAATTATTAAATATAATACATGGCATGTTTGATGAATTTGTTTGGCAAGGTCCACCAAGGATAAAAAGTAAGGTTCTTATAAGAGATTATGATATAGGAGGGTTGAAAATGATTGACATGGTTGCATATGTAAAACAGTTAAGAGTACTATTGTTAAATATACTAATTACTGGATATAATAGTAAAGTGTAATACAGTTTTGTGCTAAAAATGTACTTGAATCAGAAACAAACTATTAAATTTTGGGAAATATTACGTGGAATCTGTCGCATCAAAACTGTTAAATTTGGAAATATGTGTTGACAATCTTTGCAGATTTAATTGATCTTTTCCCAATAGACAGTATGATTAAATTTCAACTCCCTCTGTTCTTTAATCAAAATTTTTAATTGGACAACAACCGTTTTTTGTTCAACCATGGTATAACGGAGGAATACGATATGTGAAAGACATTATGAATTGTAATGAAACATTTGTAAATAGAACTGATTTTGAACAGAAACTTGGCTTCCGTGTTATTTTTCTACAATTCGAAGGAATCATACAAACAATTAAAAAATATTTAAACTCTTTAATGCTTAAGAATATCATATCACAAAATAATGACTGTTGCTTTCTTATTATTCCTTATTACATTAAACTAATATTATTTGGTGATAGAGTAAACCCTTGTATATACAAAGTATTGATACAAAATCAGTACCTACATGCCATGCAATGTGAAATAACGTATTTAATATTGACAATTCTGAGTGGGAAAGTTAGCATTCATAGGTGTTGGACACCACACAAGATTCATATAATCAATGGTTCTAAGTTAAACTCACTAATAATAATATTCTAGCTTCAAATAACTTGCTCAATAAAAATAAAGACCTGTGATTCTGACAAATGTACTTTATGTAAGACAGAAACAGAAACACTTGTTTATTTATTTTGGAGTTGTAATATTACACTAATGTTGTTTAATGAAATCACATATACTGTCAAAACAATTGATACTGAGTGTGATTGTAAAACTTTTGTACTAGGATCAAGTAGTAAATTGTCTACAAAATATAATATTTTTTGCCTTGAAATAAAGCGATTTATTTACCTCTGTAAACCTAAAATGGTACATCCAACAATTCACGGCCTAAAAAAAATAGTTGCAAAATAGTTTTTGCAATTATCCAATACACACAACTACCAGATAAATACAAAAGTTTGTTTGAGTTAGTAGTCTTATTTTATCTGCGATATACCTTCATAACTGTCTGCTCGTAAGTTTTCATATTTATTGCGTAGTTGGGCATGCTCTTGTTTGTTCACAATATTTGCTTGTGCTGATCGTATTGAAATGTATGAAGCATATTTGTGAATAAATATGTTTATTAAAAAAAAAGGATTTCTCCATCACATGTATTTGTAAACCTTTGCTCATAACAAGTAGTGGGTATTGTAAAACTGTGTAATTATTGATCTTGAAATATGAACTTATTTAAGTGTCGGTACGAGTCCTACTTATTTATTTAATGTTAGAACATTTGGTTATTAACTATAGTCAATATAATGTTGAAGTTATTAAACAAAAAAAAAGGTACTGTTTAGATATCTCGTCTTCTTACGCGGATAGAGAATAGGTACAAGTGCATACTGTTTTGTTAAATATTATTATTTTATATTATAGTGTATTGTATTATATTATATTATATTATATATTATATTATATTATATTATATTATATTATATTATTACTATTACTATTATAATTATTATTTGTAGTAGTAGTAGTAGTAGTAGTAGTAGTAGTAGTAGTAGTAGTAGTAGTAGCTGCAGAAGCAGCAGCAGCAGCAGCAGCAGCAGTAGTAGTAATAGTAGCAGTAGTTGTATAACAAAGACAAACATGTTACGTCTTATGTTGTTACGAAATCTACGATTCAATCGACATCGATTGCACAATTAAATCTTGCCACATATGTTTACAATGATAATTGTTAACATCTGAATTTTCAGAAATAGACGCGGGTGATCTCTCGAACGTGTGGTCTATGCTTGTGATAAGCATAGTTTGTGCTTCATACAAGGTCAATAACGCTGATCGCCCGATACAATCGGTTGAAAACGAAAGCGTAGAAACAGGCCGCTTAACAGAAGAACGAATCAGTTTTCCCGTTGGACTGTACAATGATTCATCGACAGTACCTTTTTTCCAATCACGGGAATGACAGTCAGTAGGGGTGTCACGATATTAGTAATCCATATTACGATAAATATATTTTTTTTCGGCGTAGCTGTTTCACCCAACTTTTGACCTTTCTCAACATCCAATCAAATGTTGTGAAAATTTCCCGCCAGTAGTCCCGAATGAATAAAGCCTATCATCTAGTTTAAAAGAAGTCCCCACCGCGAACTGTAAAAAAATGGCTCCATTTCTTTTCGGAGTTGAATGGAAAATATGCAAATGTGGAGAAATCCAGACATACCTCTTTACTTTGTTAAAGTTTTTGACTAATTTCCAGTTCTGAGCTCCTAACTGGGAAGTTACATTGGTTCAATTTTTATTTTCAATATACATGCCAGTGTTTACAGGCCGTGTAACATGACCGTGGGAAAATCCCCCGTTAATATCGCATATTCGATATTAAGACAACATTCCATAGAATACACACGCAATCGCTGACTAACCCTGCGCCTATTACTAGTATACACGTCTACAACACTGAATCGTCTAACAAGCATCCAGAGAACCATAGACAATAAGATCAATAATGAATGGAGAATTACTTATATTTATAAACTTACCATGCATGTTTAAATTTGTTTATTTGAATAAAGGTTGGTAGATCTATTTATTAAGAATTATTTAGAATTTCACGTTCTCTTATCTTCTCCTGTAGAGGCTATTTGATGTATAAATAGATTTTGCATCTTCCTACAAATAGACACTGGCGGAAGGTTCGGACATATGTAATTTAATTTGATTTAAATTTTGTATTTTTACTTACCTGCGTTTTATGAACGCATTAAAACTATAATAGTTATACACAAAAACGCTCGAAGCGTATTTTCCCACAGGAATATAAATTTGATTTGCCACTATTAAATATAACTTTACGTTTGTGTTTTCACAAAATGAAGTCAAATCATTATTTTTAATTGCGATGAATTCTTGTCATTCTTTTCTTGGAAACAATGTAAATTTTGATTTACCTGACATATACTGTATAAATTATTAATATTGAAACAAAATCACCGAAGAAAAGTATGAGGCGGTAAAATCGGTTAATTATACGGACATTACATAATTAAGATATCTTAAACATAATGGACTTTTCTTATTTTCCCGGCGTTTTATGATGCTGATTTTCTTGTGAAATACTGATGTTTCTACCAAATTCTCGTGTAGAGGCTATTCAATCTACAAATAGACATTGTTTTTATATAGACTATGAATATATGAATTGCATACTAAAATAATTTAATCATGAAAAAAGCTTCAAAAATATATATTTCCTTGTAATTGTAAAATGCTTAGTTTTACTTTGTATAGATAAACATACTGACGTTGATGAGCAAATGAGTCTGACTTATTTGGGTTATTCAAATGACACTGATTTAAAACATGGGGCAGTTCATCATTTCATTGCTTTGACATAAAATAATAATATTCTTGTTATTTATTTCAAACATAGAAACATTTAATACTACTGTTTTAGGAGCTAACCACATGAAAATATATGTTTGCTATTTGAAAATGAAAATTGTATTATTTATTTTATTTTAAATAATATCAAAAAATAATACTAAATGCGTGTAGAATAACAATCTGTAAAGAAATGAGACTGTTCGTTTATAAACCAAATCAACATATGCATCAGTTTTGAATATTTATGTTGGATATTCAATTTACATTCGTTACAATCATATACAACATACGCCGTATATTTTAAAAAAGATATTTCTTGCTTAATTTATCACTTTTTATTGCACTATACTTCGACCTTGTATGTATGTATTTAATAAGCTTAAGACTGATAAAAGCAATGTGAACAGCGCAATATTGATAGGATAGTTTTTAACGTTTTATTTTCACCGATGTTGATGACAGGCGCAACATTAGCAACATATAAACAGCAGATAGAAATGCAAAACAATTATGAGCAAAACTCTCAAACCGCCTGTCACAGTTGTCCACTGTATTTCTTATAGTACATACAGAGTGATTGTTTACATGTACAGGTACTCTATTCATGATGTACATTTGTTTTATGCATAAACTATGTGTGTATTCCAATCTTTATTTTAACTGGAAACAATGTATCAAGTTTAAAGTATTATTAAGCATAAACATTTTAAGAGAAAAAAAAGTTACCAAACATAAATGAAATATTTCTGTACAAAATAATACTGGTTTTGTTTAGCACTGAAAATAAGCGTGTTTAAATTCAGCCAAAAGTTTTGTAATCAAGGTAATAATAACAAGAAAAAACAGTGTAAAGTGATAATAATAAGACAAAACACTAAATTGTACAAAGACCACATAAATAATGCAATATATCGGTATGGACATTCATATTGCAATATTTTATTGCAGATTCAATTATTGCAATAAACCCATATACCGGTATATTGTGACACCCCTAGCAGTCAGTGCATTTTGGAACCGGCACCAATGTAAGTTTTGATACCAATTATTGCACAGCACAGCATTTATAGGTATCATATGTAGTCGTAGGGCGAAAAAGTAAGCAAGCAGAAACGTACGGAGTTACACGAGAATTCGCTATGGATTCCATTACAATGTAGCATATCTTAGGTTAGATCGAAAGGTACAAGATTGTGTGTCATTGTATTGCATCCGTCTTTATGTAGTTTTCTGTGTGTGTATTTCACTTTACCTGTTTCTCAGCCAGTATATGTCATGAACACTGATCTTTGTGATGTATTCATTCCAATGTAATGTAATTTGTTTTATTTGTAATCATATGTAATTTTGTATTCAGAGGTATGATTAAAATACACTTATATTATCAACTGAGTGCAACGTTATAACTGTATTTATTAAACTATGCATAGCAAGCTGGAATAAATACTGTAAGTACACAAACACTTGTCGATTAACATTATCACATGTAATGCGTTATACCTCCGTACGTGTTCTCAAAACAAAGTACGCATTGAGAATCAAGTCTTGTCCGTTCTGTGTTGAACCTCGATTTCGTACTAATGCGTCTTTTAAGTTAAAACATATCACGCGTAATCACACCGAAATCAAAACTAATTATTTAATGCTAAGTAGTGAAATATAAAAAACTATCAGTGAGATATATCCTTGTATTACACCTCACGTGACTACTCTGTGTATTTTGTCCATAGACAAAAAGTTATATCCCAGGATATTTTGTCATATCACCCTCGCGCGGAGTTAGAAATAGAAACCTGTATCCGATTATCAATATTGGCGTCCAAAATAATTGTATACATCACCGATGCATTGTTTCTTTCGTGATGTGTTTAAACTCGTCACAACACAACCCTATGCAATAATATCAGTCCACAGAAAACTGGTTTGTGTCGTCACTGCACAATTTGTTTACAGATTATGCCAGACATTTATCCGTTATGTGATCTGAATATCCATTTAACACTTTCAATCAACTGTATATTATTCCTTTTTTAATCACACGATAACGTTCGCCCGTATTTCTCCTTGTTTATACCGATTTAATCTAACGCGCTGTAGAAACTTCGTATGGATCACGCCATCTTTAAAATTTACACGTCTAAATATAGCAGTACACACTCAATGGTCATGCCGGTAAAAGGTTAAGGTCATATCTGCGAAGTATTGGAAAGTACGGAAGACTGATTGTGCAATGTTTTAACTAGATAACTATGGTTTTGTGAAATGGTTATGTCAAGCCTCGGCTTACGTAGCATTTATTACTAGTGTCTACATTACACTAAAGTAATGGTGAAACAAAATCACGAAGCTTATCATTTCAAAGTGTTATACGGATTGCCCGGTGTAATAAAATAAATAACACATGGATGAGAGAGTGATATAAATAATATCAACTCTTGAAAAGTCATATCAACCTCGGCTACCGCATCGGTTGATATAACATTTCTCGGGTTGATATTATTTCACATCACCCTCTCAGCCATGTGTTATTTATATAATATCACTCACAGTGAGGGACCACTTTTTGGGGTCACGATTTAATACAGTATAGGAAACGGACCGTTATCGAGGAGGGGCTAAAATCTGTAAAATGACGTCATTATTTTGAGGTCATGACGTTATGATTCCAGCGATATTTTCCAATAAAATGTAAAACAAAGCTTAATGTAGCATACAATAAAAAGAAAATGTATTCTTTCGATGTGATAACGCGTGATATCATCACCGGAACGGGAGACAATTTACATATATAAATTGTAATAAATAAAAAAGTTTTTTAATAAATATAACAATATGAATTGTGTCCTTCTCCGGTGACGATATCACACGTTATCACACTGAAAACAAACAAATGTCCTGTAGATATAACATCGTTGAAAAAAAGACAAATTTTTTGCTTTATAGCGTGTGAACTACATGTATTACTTAAGGATTTAATTTAATTCGGTTGCGTTCATGCGATTCTGAACGCAATGGTCAAACTGGCATTTCCATGATGCGCGCTAGCAGAGCAGGTTTCTTATCGGAACAACAAAGTACCGCCCCTTGAAACCGAACTACACAAAATAGAATGCAAATTACGATTAAGAACACAGTTCCCTACAAAAATGCCATTTTCTCCTTCTTCGACATTCAATTTGCTGCGACAAAATTTAATGTGAACATTATAAGTCATGACATTTTTATTTGCCCTGCGTAATTCATATCGCTATAAAACTAAAACAGTATCTAAAGACATGCAAAAATACCTGTGACATCATGATGAACTGCTATTTCGGTCGGTATAGCCAACATGCACCAAATATTATAATGTTTAGAATAAAATAAGAGGTGCTTTGTCAGATACCACAGTTGAGTTCTGACACTTTAATTTAAAATCACACAATTACTAGACTGAGAGTTAAACAGATCCTGGATAATCATGTTTATTTATTAATACAAAAGATGGAGACTTAAATACTTTAAATCCACACCATACAAGTATTATCAAAATTTTATCTCGGCGAGAAAAATGCAAAACAATCCACAAATGACATCACTAAACAAGTGATGACGTGTATGCTAGGTCATCGATCAATTGCAGCCACACGGGCGTATCTAAGCTCTTTGCTTTGCCTGGGCATATTTATTTTTGTCTTAGAAAGGATAAACTTTTTAAAATTAAATCTCAAAATGCTTTTTGTTCTTATTGTACATGTTAAAGAATTTATCATTAATAACTGTGATGCACAATAAATTAGACGATCTTTTTCGCTAGCGTGTAATATGTAATGTTATCGTATTTTAAGTAGTCATTACTTTTCTTAGAAGTACCACAGAAAATCTTAATGACGTAACATCGGTTACGAACGTAGCTTTAAATTGGATTTGATTTCACATTGATGTGTCTGCTTGCTGGATGCATGTACGTTACATGAGAAATGGCTTGTTTAATAGTAACACTTGTAGACATCGCATGATAGAATCCTATCCAGGAAAAGTGAAAAAAAAGTCAAAGCGATTATTGTGGAAGTAAATCTGGAACGTTCATATATATTAATAATTAAAACATTTAATCAAACGTAAACAATAAATGCAAAAAAAGATTAACATTTAACAGAATAAATCATCTGAGTTCATGTAAATATTCGTGTCGAAATATAATTTGCATAAAAATAGGTCACACAGATATTACTATGCCTGTGATAAGGCATTGCGTTTATACGATTATGAATGCATAACTCTTCCCAATTAAAATGCTCATGCGATGTAAATTTATGTAAAATATTGCAATAGCAAACATTTTATTGAATGATAATTATGTTCTGTACCATTATTGATTTTGCCATTAGTTGCCTTGTTTACATTTGCTCCGGGCGCCGTGCAATAAATTCGTTTACGATTTTCCGTACGATATTTAAAGCATTTTTTTGCAACCGAGCCATATTTCAGCTTTGTGGTGCCGCGCGATAATCGCGCAATATCCATTCGATTTCACGGGTACAGTAAGGGCATGCTCCGGTAACCTTACGATAGCTGTTCGAGAGCTGTACAGATGCCACACGATACTACAATACCCCGATGTGTTTTTATTTTCGGGCACTGTCCACAAAAAAACAACAACGTAATTTTACGCCGTAGCCCGTAGCCACTTAGGATGCCTAAAAATCGTACTTGAAATCTTAGACGAATTTATCGTACAGCGACGGGGTAAATGTAAACTAAGCATGAACTAGGCAAATATTGCAAACGTGCTACAAATCTATCCTCCATTGATCTGAGATATTACACCCTTTCTTTTATGACGAGTGTAGTGCGCATTTTTGTCATTACCCGCATTATGCAATATGTATTCCTAAAAAATGCAGAAATCCTTTAACAAATATACCTAGACATGTTTCTTATTTATATTTAACGGCAGTACTATTGTGTGTAAATACTAATTATTTTCTATCACTTAACGGCATATGCTTATCATGAACTGAGTCAACACTCACTTTATCTCTACTGAAGCACCAATTTGAAAAAAAAAAAAAATATATATATATATATATATATATATATATATATATATATATATATTATTTTGCAAGCATATTCACTATTGTGAATAGTTTATTATTTTCATGCATTAAACAGTAAATATTTTAATGAAGGTAATGTGCGTTTTGTTCTAAATAACAATTTAAAAATCGCATGCAGTTGCGTTTAAACGGCAGTTACAAAGAAATATACGAATAGTATATTATTAAAAGTTATTTTGTTTTGGAAATGTATATACTTTTGTCCATATCTTGAATGTTGACGTCACATATCAGCATGACACTTTTGATGAAGACAGCTTCGTGGATACGTACCAAAGGCGATATCACGACCAGTAGCTTGGCTAACAAGGGAGAACATGTTGAAACTCAAGCAACCACTTTGCCTCAAGGATGTACTTAACAACGAATGCCTACGAATCTCCTTCAGAACGATCCAATCACAGCGACTGTCAATGTGAAGCGTATACAGTGGTGAATTCTTAAAGTGCAAGACATCCACCACTGCCAATTTCTGGATTACGTCATCATTTAAATATTTTTACTGTCTCAGTGACGTAGCGTAAGATTATCTAGAATATATTGTGCCTTTTTATTAGTATTTTACAGCATTTCCGATTTATACACTGGTTTTAACACCCACGTTAAATAAGTTAAATTATTGTTTTAAATTTGGGTTAGTAGGAAGATGTAGAATAATATATTAAGTTTTATTCAGTTTAAAATTAACATATACAACATTGAACTATATAATGATACTGGTCGAGTACCTAAATCCGGACACTTTTTTGTAGTGTTTTCACGTTTGCGAGAGAATTTGGCATCATAATCTCGTGAATTTTAGTGACAACAATTTTGGGTTCTTGCTGCACTTAAACATGTTAATTTTAATGCATTACCATATGTCTTTATAAAACCAAAACGTCTTTGAAATAGGTCATAAGCAGCTGATAAAATTGACTGCTTAAGCAACGTAAAAATTCGGACACTTTTTAAAGAACAATTAAATAGTTATTCTGCGGATCAAAGGCTCATTAAACTCGTACTTTATTTACGAAAATATGTTTAGATCACTTACCTTTTATAAACATAATAAAATGCACATTGTGTTACGTAATTCTTTGTTTGTTTACACAAACCCTCTTTGATAGATATCGGTCATAGAATATGACGTCATAAATTACGTCACTGATATTCTTTGTAACCTAAGGCCCGTCAATCTGCGCAAATACTGTGCCAAATTAAGCGACATGCAACAGCAATAATACATATTTAAATGTATATATAATATTATCTCCGTCGATTAATTAACGATTCTTTAGATTTCACCAAAACAACGACAAAAACAACAACAACAACAAGCAAATCAATTTCATAAATTTAGCGCACGTGCGTAAGGGTGTTAACGATATTCTTTTATTATTTAATTAAATTCAAATAGGTTTAGTCATTTACTCGTATTTTTCTTCAGTATTTATAACAACACACTTAACTTGTCAAACGCAAGCACACATTCCACAATGAGCATCAACATTCACTCCTCATACACCCAGGGCTTACAGCGCTTGCAAAACCACTCACACCCTTCTTCCAGACTCGTCCTCACATACCACAGCTCACTCACACTCAAGCACTCATCATGATACCACCTATCACACGCGTCACACCCATACCAAATTATCCCATTCTCTTCATCATCCACTCTGCCGTTCTCTCCGCACGCATTACACACATATGTGGCAGCAACTATCACCGCAATATCGGGTTGTGTCGCCTGTATCTCCTTTCTCTTCTCTTCCCGGATTCTTTTCCTGGCCGCTTTCGCTTCCGATTCGCGCTTCCTTTTCTCTACACGTATTGCCTTCTCTTCCTCGCGACGTGCACGTTTTTCTTCCATTTCCTTTGCCCTTGCCATCCGTTTGGCCTCCGTGTCTTGCCTGCGTTTCTCCTTTTCAGCCTTCTGCTCTTCTTCTAGACGTTCGTGTTCCTAAACAAAACGCAGATAAATAGAAGCTGCATGCAATATCGACGCGGAGATATGACCGAGCATAACCAGAATATTTATCAAATTAACTGACAAACGCCCATTTTCTACTGTAAACGAAAGGCCGATATGTGCACTAAATGGTTAGACATGTTCCAACAATGGACTGTTGACGCATCCACTTCCGACTATACGATTCTATGAATTAGGCGAATTAGGAAAATAAAACTCACTAACGGAATGCATTTAATTTTCAATTTTAATAACTTACTATCATCTCGTTAAGCATTTCCTGAGTGCTTAAAACACGACCCCGTTCGACTCTCTTTTTAGACTTTTTCTTCTCTTCCAGTGGCTTCACGGGTGGTGGCAGAAGAACTTTAGCAAGTTCTTTTGGCACAATTCCTTTTGCAACCAACGGATTTGTTGTGAAATTGCCACAAGTTGGACATGTTTCAACAGACGTAACTGAAATTAATCAATAGTTAATTTGTTTCATATTGCCTTAAAAGATGAACAGTTATTAATTATTAATTGTTAAAATTAAAATATTGTATGAAAAGAAGAACAATTATTATATCATTTTAGATTTAAATCATGGTATCTATAACCGTATTGTATAGTCGGAAAGTTTAAATGGAAATGTGCATTTGGTTAGGTCCCAATTTGACACGTTCGGGAACCTTGTAAATTGAAGTAAAGGCATGGTGGTCTCGCGTCTTACGTTTATCGTAATCCATTCGCTGTACAAAAGAGGGCTCCACGAGCTGAGTTTTATCAATTGCCGCTCTGTCAACTGGGCACAACCCTGTTACGGCAAACGCCTTCTGGACGGAGGCCGGGGTGGCCTGATCAATGGCGTGTCGTAGAAGTGCCGGGAACCTTGACTTTCCGATCGTTACGGATGAGTTGGATTGCCCTAATTGGCTGCACAGAGCGGCAAATCGATACTTCAATGGACCAAAACTCTGCAACGATAATGTTACGTAACGTTCCGGGTTATAGACCTAGACGTCGCGCAAGGCGAAACCCATAAGTTTAAATCTACATTTTATTCTAAATAAAATGATAAACGTGATGGCTTACAAACACGTTGAAAACAATACACAAAATATTAAACGCACACACTCAAGACAGTAACTGAAAACTGCCCTTCTTGAATCAAAGGCAGGTGAAAATGGAAGTAGAAATAATTTTATAAACAATGGACACAAAGTTATTATACAGGGCATGGGCATTTTTAAGATACCTTTACGTCGAGCGGCTGTAGAATGTGTGTTGTGTGGCCTGGAAAGCCCACGAGGATCACATCATTTTCGATTGCGGCCTTGATTGTGTTGATGGACACATGGCTTTCGTGATTGTCCATCACTAACAGGACCGGCCGTTCTTTTCCACAGTTGGGAATGAAACATTTCATAAACCACTGGTAAAATATGTCAGCGTTTATGAACCCGGTGTCTGTTGAAGCGAACAACCATGACTCTGGTACGCCCTCGATTGGCTTGTGTGGCATACCACCCTGGAGGGTAAGTTTATTAATTTTAATGCATCATATTTAAAGGTCGAAGCAAATTAACATATATTTTATAAGTTTATTTTGACCTAGTGCTTATATTCATTCTAAACATTGCCTACATTATTTGCTTGCGATAAACTGCTTCAAACTATAATATAATTTACACATTATTCAATTTGTAGATATACCTGAAAAATGATTAGGGCTGGCAAAAAACGACCACTCGCACAGACGCAGAGATGCGCCGTTATGTGACCACCGGTCGTGATTTTACGACGAAATATGTGTCCGTCTACAGGGGCAACAAATTTATTCGCAGCCTTCTCTCTCCCGGTCCATCCTGATTCGTCACAGTTGAATATCTACCAAGATAATTGCATATTAAAGTATCATTGCTTCAGTCGTATTAAAAATATTAACTGCAATGCTAAATAAATACGATACATCTATAAATACCGGTACTATTAAATACACATTTGATTTGGACAAACACCAAAATAATTTAAGTAAATGTATGTGACTAAATGAATTGTTACCCGATCAGGCTTGTCTCTAAGTTCGTTTTGATCAAGTGTTCTCTCGTAGAAATAAAAAAACTCGTTGATCACCACCTCGTTAGACATAGCAGCCCGTGCTTGGTCTATATTCTCCGCCGTCCTTGCGCTCAGACCATGACGGGACAGGAAACTCCTCAACCACTTATCTGAGGGGCCACTTGTCATATTGACTCGTGTTGAAGAACCTTAAGTCGTAAAATTTTAAATGCGTAATACATATTTATAATAACTATACATTAATTAATGAATAACAATTGCTTTATATTTAAAATACAGACTGGATGCGATAATAATAAAACTTTTTTTTTCAATTTAACAATGTGGTTTTATTAAATGTGTAAAATCATTCATTAAATTTTTTAAATAAGTCCAGTCATGAAGATATGTAACATTTATAACAAACAATGTGTTATATACCAATGAATGATGTGCAAATGTGGTGTAGTAGTTTAAACGTATGTGAATGACGTGTATAATTTTACTGTTTGTTCACCTGTCGCCGTCAGGATATCCACCACTTTTCCTTTTACATTAGACCTGGACGCAGGTAGGCCTTGGTTAGCCATGTAGCGTAGATATCCTGCAAGGGCAGTCTCTTGCTCGTCGTTTAGCTCACGGCGCCTTCCTCTGTGCTCAGTTTTGGCTGATCCGTCGGATCTTACATGATCTGACAACGTGGACCGTGGAACGCCGAACTCGTCGGCGGCCTGTCTCAGTGACATGTGTCGCTGTGGAACCGCGCCGACCGCACGCGAGAGCATGTCATTTGAGTACGTTGTCTTGTATGTGTACGACATAGTTTCTATTAATAAGTAAAACGATCGCAATTAAAGGGAGAATAGTAAGAAATTATTATAGTTACAGCCACCGTATGTTGTCTCCCCTGGTATACAAATCATTAAATTTTATTTAAAAACTATTGACAAGGTTTTATTTTTGATAACTGCATAAAATTGCATTATGGAATACCATGTTACAATTCGATACGGTGTTTTTAATTATATTTTGCTGTGTCATCGACTGCAAATATGCACACGTACGACGGTCTGCTAAGTGAAAAATACTTTGTATAGTAAATTATTACCCTCGCCGAACCTCAGTTAATTAATGCGTCATTGATGACGTCATTCCCCGCGTGACAAATATTTGTGTTCATACATCGGAAATTTCAAACTATGATTTCTAGATAACTACTTACTGCTGTGACTTGCTGTTTTCAAGGCGTCGTCAAGGTAAATGTTCCTTTAAATCAAGCGCTTTTCAATACAGATTTTGATCAAAAAAACGCTTTTTTTCAGGTGTCCGATTTTTTACGTACTGACCGGATTTAGGTACTCGACCAGTATGTCTTTAAAGCTTTTTATAAAAACAACGAGATGTAGTTGATACATGTTTTTTGTTTCATTTCATCGTGCCTCAGAAAGTTGCAATTCTGCTGCTCTGATTTGCATCTAGCCATTGAGTAGTTAAATGGTAATTAAATTCAATACTATTCTTTTTTATTGCTGTATAATTTGAATTGCGATGCTTTGAGGTTAATTTTTATCTACACTTACATGTTGTGTGAATAATTTTGGGCTAAGTGTGAGGTTCGTGCGCACATAAACCGGTTTAAACCCCGAATGCTTTGCATTGACCGTTCGAAGGCGGTGACCCCAGTTTTATTCGTGTGTTTTTTTGTGTTTGTTACGTGTTTTTGTAATGTCCTGTGTATTGTTTTTGGCAATTGGTCACTTGCCATACAAAATAAGACCTCGGGCTGCTAATAAGAGTTCTCTCATGCTGTCGCAACTGGTGTTTCGGTTTGTTTCTATTTGCAATTATACTGAACGACAAATTACGGTCAATTTTAATCCATAATTATTACACAACTAGTTTACCAGGCATAATAACTAACCCTTTAACGGTGGCTATTGTACTTCAAATCAAACCTTTACAAACAAGGGAACTGTATATCTTGATTATTAGGTTTTAATGATTTTGTTGTCAACGTAATGCGATTATTTTACACATTTCGGTTAAGTCATGATATAAACTGGAATGAAGCTAGTTGTCGAACCATAGAATACATTGCTACATCAGTTCTACTTTATTAAAACTATGTCCTGGTCCTATGGACAATAGAGCGGATGCTTGCCCTCTGTTATCCATTACGATTCGGTTCTTGGTTTACCATGAACAGAGTTAAGCTGATTTGTGTTGTGTTGTTATGCATGAGCTTGCTATTGTTAGCACCGTATATCCCAGTCATATCTGCTGTTCGCTCTAGAAGAATTACGTCTAATTTTATTTGTACGTATGATTTATTTCTAACCACAGTTTGGTCCGTCGTCGAAGCGTTCTATCATGTACTGATACCACTTATTTGTATTGTTATCAGCAACATGATAATTATTATACAAATGGCGAAACTGACAAAAACACGAATTGAGATGACGTCCAACAAGGAAATTGTTGACTGAAAACTGAAAAAAACAACTGAACAACGTAGATCGACTATCACTTTAATAGCCGTGTCAGCAACATTTGTTTTACTTCACATACCATACATACTAGCTTTGTTGTGGAATAAGATGTATCCCGATCCTATAGCAATATAAATGCATAATCCTAGAGATTTCATTACTGTTCAAAACTTCAATGGATTAGGATTTGCAATAACCGACTTCCAAATCTGGGTTAATTTCTTTTTGTACATTTTAACGGTGAGAAATTTACGGGCCTCTTTCAATTTTTTTGCAAGCACAAATTTGTTTAAAAGCACATTAAAAGTGGTACTAGAACAAATGAAACGCACTTGGAATATTTTTATAAAATGTTTTACATTTTGTCTTGTTAGTGTATGCTTTGTATATGTTTGTTCCACGTCTGTCATTGTTTATGTAATTGTCAGTATTTATTATAAGCTTCGTAAAGTCGTTCGATTTAGTTGTCATTATTTATTCGTATTTAAATATATTAAGTCTTATGTTCCAATGATTTTGTACCTTGTGTCCAGGAAACATAATTGGCTTGAAATGCATAAAGAAGTTTACAATATATTCCATAGACAACCATTTTGACCTTTGCCATTAACATTTGACATCTTTGCGTGCCCCACATAGACCCCTTGACTTCTAGTTGTGGCGTTGACCTTTAAACTAAAGGACTTTATGGAGCATACACGAAAACTTGCGGAACATTTATATATTTGACCTCTGACCTATAAATGTGACTTTGACCTGACTTTGACCTTTAAGCTACGGGCTCTTGTATACTATCTCACGATGGTCATCATTTTGCACAGTCATTTAAAAATCCCTCCAGAATGGAAAATATTAATTATCCAAAAAATGCTCCTGTATGATGATAACAAACGAAAAAAATCTGACCTTTGACCTTAAACTGTACTCCTGACCTTTGACAAACACACATAGGTGATGCACACAATACATCATCGGATCATTGGGAACAATAATCTGAAGTTGTGACCTTGATTTTTGACCGACAAGCATGGGTCATGTACGCGACACATCGTCTGGTCTTGGAGAATACGAATCTCAAGCTATATTTAAATTATTACCGATATTGAGATGTTACGGAGCGGAAACGAACTATGGACGGACGTTATTATGAACGTACGGACGGACACACATGCGCAATTCCTTTATAGCCCCCAATTTTTGTTAAAATTGAGATAAAACTAGCACAGCTAACACAGTCTGCTATTAAGCGCGATATTTTTAGAATGATTCACTACCTATTGCTGGATATGTAAGACTAGACGCAGGAGCAATAACCAACAGAGTAACGAATATAATGAGTAACAATACAGAGCGCAGTTTCACAGTGACCACCAATTAATTTCATTACTGTTCTTTTTAAAACGTATTCGAAAGCGTTGGCGAAAGTGTAAATATTACATTTCCAAATGTATTTAATTTAAGACAATACTCTTTTTGACTCAGCGACTTGACTTCCTGCAGGAAATACTTACTATACATGTTATGTTTATGTTTCTTTACTTATGTTGCTAACAAAATATAAATGAGGCGTTTCGTGGGAAAACCGGGCTTAATGCATGTGCGTAAAGTGTCGTCTTGAATTAGCTAGTGCAGTCCGCACATGTGAGAAGACAATTCCAGGAAAGCATCCAACAAATATTTTTACTTACAAGATTGATCCGCTTTAATTATCCGTCTGGAATCTTTTGCCTGTATTGTTTCGCAACAAAGATATTGATTTGCAAGTATAAAATACATACACCATAGTCAAACAGTCCATTGATTATAGGAAATAGGTCAAAATCACGTAACCTTTTATGACTACATGATCAGCGACTTTATTAGTTTATTTAACTGTAGAACATAACAGATAATGTACATAATGTAAGTCATTAAATGTAAACTGTTGGTATCAGTCATTTATTGTTATACAGTCTTCTGTCGATCATATACTATTTAAGAAATAATTCAAACCACTGAGGGCCTCCTCGCATTATAGTGACCGAACGGTCAGCCAAAACGTTGAACTGACCAAAGCCGAAGGCTGATGTCAGTATGTTATGGTCTTTAGGTGCGTTTGAATGAAAGATCGTTTTCATAATAAGTGATTCCTTGCAAATGATAACCATTTCAGTATGATTTATGTAAGTAGTGTTATCATAAACAATTTTCACTAAAAAGCTAATACGTACATGTCGCTTACTTTCGTTATATCATGGCAACTTCATAAATGTAAAAACAAACTTATGATCAGAAACACGTTATGCTCAAAACAGATCAGTACGAACTAAATACCCAATTTTGCCATATCACGCATCAAATACTAATTATAAAACGCACATGGAATATTTGTAAAAATGACCAGTGACCAAATGTGCGTTTTTGTAGAAACTCGTGTTGCGCTATTTGCAACCACAGCAGCAACAGTAACGGTGTAAAGTATTAATGGCTGTTGTGATAGATAGAGTGACTTGTTCAAATAAGAAATATGTAGACAGTTTCTGTATGTGAACTAAATCATGTAATCTGTTCGGTCCTGTACTATAATAACAAACGAACCATCGAAATAGAACTGCAGTCTCAAAAAACTTCCATCAGCAAAAAAGAAGGCCCTATGTTGCATGTCGTGTAATTAAACTTGTCTTTATGTACATTATATACTGTCTGTTTGCCTGGCTTTTAACTTAATACATCACAGGCTAAGTGCATTGAAATGAAACTTGATTATTATATGACCCCATTACATGGCTAGATACTGTAAAATATACGCATTTTGCATTAATGGAACTGGCATTTAATCTTTGAAGAAACAGTGTCCAAGCAATTTAGTCAAAAAAAAAATATTGTCACCATAAAGTTGTTAGCGTTATCAAACATTCATTGTTTACAGAAATGTATGCATCCATAGTCTAGTACATATCCGTATTATTCGTTAAGCTCCATTCCAACTATTTCAGGCGAACGTATTGTATATTAATGGAATAAATTACCGCACCTGATATACAATGTACTATACAAGAAACCACGGAACACATTCAATATCAACATCGCGGAATGATACACCATGGTAAACTATATGTATCCGATATACACTTGTTATTTTCATAAACATCTACCAATCAATTATATTAAGCATAGCAGCTCCACTTTTGTTGTAATTTGTGTCTCACAATTAATCGTTCCTGTTACACAGGAACGCATTATGCACAACCAACAATATTGCTTTGAGATTATTGTATATATTGATGATATTGTATATTCTACAAACAGTGTTGTCATACCTTTTTTTTCAGGTATAACTTTTGTATCTACTTTCGTCATAACCGCTTTCACATTGATAATCATGCAAGCATTAAATTATTAACTTTCGTTAGTATATTAATAGATAACACTTACGGTAATAATTCACATGAGTTTATGTACTAAGTATATACAGTTGTGAATGAAGCAGCAACAGGAAGCTACAAAGAGGTGCCCTGTCATTGCAGTCCAAACATGACTGATTTTGTGAGCGGTCATTGTAACTCTACGTGTCGGTCAATGTATCTAGAATTCGACGGTAGAAATCACTATGATTTTGACTCAGTTATTATTACGCGACAGAAAAAAATGCCGTTTGAATATCATAAACGTTCCATCGTTGTAATAAAGAATGTGATTAGAACATACTATGTTTAAAATAAACCAAAAGAGTCGGATAATTCACAGCTTTCAGTGTAGCATCAAATTTTGAATCAAAAACTCGCGGAAAAAAGGAGTCCACTATACAGCGTTCGAAGTCTTGATAAATGGTTTAATTGGGTCACGAGCCAAGTAGAATCATGGACATATTACAATCCTAGCATAATAAACTCGCTTATTGTAAATGCAAGTAAAGGTGTTTATGTATGGTGTTTAAAAATGTATAACTATCATTTTACTATGAATCAAAACGAACCAAACGGGTCGCGAAGCGAGCCGAGAGGAAATATAGCCATTCTATCCTAACCTTTTCGACTCGTTATCGCCGACTCATGTATGATTATTTGTTGATTGGGGCATGATTAATTATTTTATTACAATTATTTTATTATTTATTGTATTATTCACATTGCTATAATAATAATAATAATAATAATAACAATAATAAATAATAATAATAATAATAATATTATTATACCGAACGAAATGGAATTCACAGTTTGTCGGTAATTACGCATAACAGGTACTATCAATAGGGTTCAATCCCTGTCAGAGGCAGGATTTTTTCTCATTTTTATTTGTTATATTTTTGTTTCACAGAATATAAGGGTTATAATATAAACCTACCCTATATACCCGGTAGGTTTATTCGGAAAATGTGTAGTTATGAACATTTAATGACGGAATGTCGGAAGATCATTCAAAGTATAGTAATTATGTTTGAAGCCCAAACAAACATTAACCATTATATTGTGCACCGGACAAAGAATTTGGCTCATCAGGTTTCTTGCCCGACACTATGTTTCATTTTCAATTGAAAGTTGTTTTAACAGCCCTTATATTTTTAATTCGTACATAGTACGAGTGTTGTTATTTGCTGTAAGCGGTTGTTTAGATTTCACACCTGTTAACGTTTTAATTAGTGGCGTACGTTTTACAATGGGCCTCAATTCATCAGCTGCACATTTGAAAACAGATAGATTGTATGCTAGTTTTGTAGGCAAAGAAACCTTTGCTCGTGTTTTAGGAATCCGAAAAGGTAAAATCAAATCTTTTCTTGTATTTACCTAAATGATACTGAGGGGCATTTGCATGTAAGTAATTCCAATGCATCTTGAGTTTCACATTGTTTATAATTAATCTGCCATTATTGCTGTGACATTGTTTTTCTCTGAAACTGAACAAGGTTTATAAATCTAAACAACGTGTAAATGATGTTGTTTTTTACAAAAAAGAAGTCATTATTACTATTTTATTATAATTGTTATTGTGATTATTATTATTATTATTATATTAATATTGCTGTTGTTATTTTAATTGCTTAACGAATATTTAATATTCATTGTACCACCTCTAGTATACAACGAATATTCGTATTGATTACTGAAAACTAACATATATATGACTTACAAAAACATGACATCGTTGTTAAACGTCAAGGACGTAGCCATATATTTTGTTATCTGAACCATAAATGAAATTTCCTTGATGTACGAGTATGCGCGTAAGCTAAGAGTAGCGCATGTGTCCGTGTGCGCATGTTCATGTGAGTTTTCTCAGTTTAAACAATTTTCAAACGAGCCTTTTAAGATCATTCCATAACGATGTCGGCAAATGTAATTGTAACGACAATACTTGTTTTGAGAAGCATGAACCTATATTGTATCCAATTCATTTACTGTAAATTGCAATTAAAATGCAAATCACAACTACACACGCAAAAACGCGATTTTAAAAGCGCAACAAAAGCTGAATTTTTGCAAAGAAAAATGTTTAAATAATTTTGCAATGTATTGTGTTTCTGTTAAACAAGATTAATGACGAAGTACATGTGTTACACGGTTTATTTATGTCACTGAAGTCTCGTGTGTGCTTTGCATTACTGATAGGTTAATAAATGGTGGCGCGGTAGCATGGCTCGATAATAGCCCCGGCAAAGCGATAATGGCCCAAGGGCTTTAAGCCCCAGTCACACTGCAGCTAAAGCCACAGTCACACTTAGTCGTAGGACTTTCGAGTCGCAGAACTCTTGAGAATTGTGACGTCTTTGCCCAAGCCAAAGGACTCAGCAAGACAAACACAAAACATTAAAACGTCCTACGTGGGTACTGCGCTGGTCTTGCGTCGACGCAAATAGTAGTTAAAAACAACGTAGGTCAATTCAGTCGTAGGTAGTCGTACGTTAAGTACGAAGGACCACGCAGGTCGACGAAAGCCAACTTACATTGAAGTAGGTAGTTATTTGCTGCTTATGGTACTATCACACCAGAGCTCGTCAGTACTGCGTTCACAAGGTCCTCGCCACGTCATGAATTTTGATTAGGACGAAGTGAGAACCTGATAAAAAGGGTATTTTAAAACAAGTATACGTACGTTCTACGTTCGTATTAGGTCTGTACCACGTCCTTATCACGTCCAGTCGGGCAACACTAATACCTTGCCACGCACATCACCCCGCGTGCTTCACGTCAAAGCGGTTCGTTCGACGCAGCTTCTGCGGTACCGCCACGCTCTTGAAAACTGCACGACGTTAGTACCACGTTAGCACTACGCTAAACATACGTCACGCCACGTCAATTGGGTCTTATAAATACCCCCCCCCCCCCAACGCTCTATAGTAGGTCATTAATTTCTGAATGTTGAGACGAAGTGAAATGCCCAGAAAAGCTAGGGGAAACGGGAAAAATAACAGAGCTCAAGCGTCGCACGAACCGCTGAAAATGCCAAACGACCCACCGGAAAAGTCAAATGAACCAGATGAAATCCAGCCTCCTTCTGAAAGTGGATCAGAAGCAGAATCTCCCAGTGAGTAGAGCACAAACACGAAAAAGATAAAGATTGTGTCAGATCTCGATGGTGACCAGGAACAAGCCATGGTCGAGTGGTTAGAAGAGCATCCCATCTTTTTTAACAAAATGCTGACCATGTATAAATATGTGGCCAAAAAGGATAGGCTCTGGGCGGCAAAAGCCGTTGAACTTGGGAAAACAGTGACTGTCCTTAAAACCTGGTACACTATTTTACGTAGCAGATATGGCAGGCTAAGGAAGAAAGTGACTGGTAAATCTGGAGACGCTACGGCTGAGCTCACAGAAAGAGAGGAGTCGATACTCAGAGCATTTGAGTTTCTACGACCATATGTTCATGAGGTCCAGAAAAAAGACCACAGTAAGTGTAAGTGTACATGTATATACTTAAAATTGTTTAGTATACAAGTAAACAATATTGTAACAATTTGACACAGACACAAACATACATCACAGTTAAATAACACGCTTTATGAAACAATCAAAGCATGGACTTGTGAACTGCGAATTAAATACTTCTAAAATCAATATAAACCATGTAATTAATTTTTAGTATTAACAATGCTCCTTATGTATTTCCAGATGAAAGCGAAGTCAGCGAGTACCTCTGAAGCTTCGATCGCCAACAACCAGGAAGAGACCGTGATTAGCGAAAATGTGACAAATCTCCTTTTCCCGGTCGTTCAGCTCTGAAAAGGTCACACAGGCTTTATCTTCCTCCACTTCCACTATAACTCAGAAATCAAGGTCCAATAGAAATGCCAAGGAGCGAAGCACGCAGATGGTGGCACAGCAACAGCAAATGTTGGAGCGCATTAAACCATCAGCAGACCGTGAAAGAGATGCCTTCGTCGACTGGGTTAGGTCTGTGGTCCACCAACTCCAACATGGATTATGGCGGCGCTGCCAGCAGAACATTAGCAACATGATGTACCAATTAATTTCTGATAATGACCAACAGTCCACATCTTGTACAGCCGTTCCGTTTCCCCAAACCCAGCAATGCAACTCTAACACGTGGAATCAACAAGTCTACGGATGCTCTACACATCTCACAAGTACTGAATCAGTATGGAAAGCTCCGGATCCAACCCGGATGACCCAGCCGTATCCAAAGGGACAAGCACAGCCGACACAACAACAGACTCAGTACACGCTCACACAACTACAGCCACGATCTGCATCCGCAGCGCCTGTTACACAGTCGCACAGCTGGGAGTTCAGTGCTAGCACTCCCGTTTCTACTATGCCGTCTCCCATTACAATGGACAATTCTAACAGTAGCCAGTCATTCTTGAACTTGAGCCAGTTGCTCTAGGACACTTCCGATTGTGGAAAGGTACAGGAACAGCCGACGCTGCCAACAAAAACACCGTCGCACCGTAGTTGCAACAACTGGCGCTCAAACAGAGTTGCGAATGATGTATGGTGAACACTTGTGTGTTTCTGTTTCTCTAGTTTTCATGTAATATTATTTTGTTTTTATTAATACAAATGCGGAATAGAAAATCTATATTTCATAATTTTACTTGGAATTTAAAAATATGTTTTGGTGAAACCTAGTATTATACATTTAAAGATTTATGTTAAGAAACATGTATTCTTATTATGTAATATGAACATTTGTTTATTTTAAACCATATTTGTATGTTGAAGTGACAATAATGTGAAGTTAGAATTATAAGTAGTAGTATTTATCAAAAATGAATATTTTTGAAATTGTAAATTGAAAATATAACTGCAATTTATAATAAATAATGAAAACGTTTATTTGTTTTGTAAACGTGCTAAATTAGTAAATGTAAAACAATTTTTACTATAATAAAAGCTTAAATGACTCAATTCTCAACCGAGTTGAATATTTACTTTTCTCTATAAATATGTTTAACTAGGGACTCTTACAAATTCCATATTTGGTATTCGAATATTCGATTTTTTGTTAATCAAATATTCGCATAGATTTGTAATTACTTCTTTAAACTGTGTGGCCTATGAGACATACGGATTATTATTTTTGTATGAAAATTTAGTACCGTTACGTCTGAACCGTTGTATATTTATAAACAAATTGCGCGTTTTAATTGATACATATATTGCGCGTTATAAACGCATTATCAACTACAGGACTCATCTGTAGTGTTATAATTAACAAAATCAAAACACCGTACGTTTTACCAATATGAAAACCCATCGAATAGCATTTGTTTAACAGGAAATGTACTCGTATGTTTCTCAGCTATAATGCTAAATATGTGATCGCACGTCTGTAATTTAAATTTTGCTACTCTGTGTAACGCGAGTTGTAATTACCAATCAACTGTGATGGTTTCCTAATATCTGGTGTAATAGTGTATTTCTGGCGACAAGATAAGGTGATTGATACCGATCCGTATTCAGTATCTTTCACACGGACCGACACGTTTTTTCATATTATTAAGAAAAAAAAGGTTTCTATTGGTGAAATACTGCAGGCTTAACGTTCAGAGAAAATGTTTTCTACAATCAGGGGTGGTATAGACGAAACATCTTAAGTAATTTCCTAAATATTGTATTTAAGTGTAAAGTATTAATACATTGTATTTCTTAGCTGATATTTTGGAAACATTTTAAAAAAGATGTCATTTTTAAATGTTATTTCGTTCTTCAATGTTTTTACACGGAGTACTACAGTTAAGGATTCGGATACAATTTATCTTAAAATGCTTTGTGAATTCCACCCCAGGAATTTATTGTTGTTCTTTTTTAATCAATACCAATGCGCGAATACCGGTAGTCGAATGATGTTTTAACTATTCGAATGGCTATCATTCAGTCGAATACTTGAGTAGTCTCATTCCTATAGATTGACATAAAATATACGGCTTGTTATGTATACAGTTGTGTGTATATATTCTAATGTAATTAATTTTGAAACGAGCGATACTTAAGAATAATACCTTCCGCTATGATATTTTAGAACACACTCAAACATTGACAAAATGCATTTCGGAAAACTGGCCATAATTTATTCAAGAACGAATAATGAAGATTACACATTTATAACAACATATCAAGCGTTTATCTAAAACGCTTTTTGAAATGAGTTAAAGTCTTCTGATGTCTCACTCAATTGCAACACGTTTTGAAATGAGCTTAGATTCAATATGTTACTCAACAGCCACACATTTAGCGTTGATGTAGTTCACATTCTGAAAATGAGTTCAGTTTAATATGTCACTCCGTATCAATCATTCTATCTTGCCACGGTACCGCACCTGAAGTAGACTATTGAAGTAAAGTTTTAGGTACTCCCTCTGCTTCTTTCCTGAAACAGTGGCCCTATTTGACCCAGTAACATTGTCAACATCATGCATGCTTGCTCCAGACCTCCAAGCTCCGTGAATAAGGTTGTATTGGTTGTCTTCACTGTCGAGATTGGCACTATAAAGAGCGGAATTCTGAATTCTTATCAGGTTGTGGAGACAAACACATGCTTCTAAAACTGTCCTCACTACACCAGCCCAGCAAGCAAGCCCATATAGGCCCAATATGGGCCATAGGTGGGCAAATATAACATATGGGCCCCATGTGCGGGCCCATATCGGACAAAGCAGGCAAGCACACATGGGTTTATTGCAAGTATGCCCATATGGGTCCCGTAAGTCATAACATGTGAGCCTAATAAGGGCTGTACCTGGGCTGATCTTCCGCATGGGCCCCATATGGGACTAATATACATCACCTTGCCCATGTAAGACCCACTTGGATCCCAGGGAAGTAAGCCCATAAAGGTACCAACAAAAAAGCCCATATGGGTTCCCAACTAGTAAGCCCATATGGGTCCCAGCAAGAATGCTTATATAGGTCCCCAACAAGCAAGCCCAAGTCGGTCCCGGCAAGAAATCCCATATGGGTCCCAAACAAGCAAGTCCATATGGGCCTCCGATACCAAGCCCTCATGGTTCCAGAAAGAGAGCCCATAAGGGTTTTCAACAAGTAAGCCCATATGGGTCCCAGCCAGAAGACCTCTATGGGACCCAAATAAAAAGACCTACATTGGTCACAAAGGGCAAGCCCATATGGGTCCCTATCGAGAATGCCCATGTGTGTTTTCAACAAGCAGCCCCATATGGATCCCAGCAAGTAGGCCCATATGAGCCCAGTATGGGAAATACCTGAGCAAATATAACATATAGCCCCATGTGGGACCCATATATGTTTATCTGCCGATATCGGGCCCATATTGGACCAAGCAGGCAAGCCCACATGGGTTCCTTGCAAGTATGCCCATATGGGTCCCGGTTAGCTATCAGATGTGGGCCTGATAAGGGCTATATCTGGGCTGAGCTTCCACATGGGCCCCATGTGGGACTAATATACATCGTCTTGCCCATATTAAACCCACTTGGGCCGCAGGCAAGCAAGTCCATAAATGTCCCAGCAAGAAAGCCCATATGTGTTCCCAACTAGTAAGCCCATATCGGTCCTATCACGAAAACTTATATAGGTCCCCAACAACCAAGCCCAAAGGGGTCCCGTCCACAAAGAGAGCCCACATGGGTACCAAACATGCAAGCCCATATGGGTCCCAGCAAGAAGGTCCATATGAGTCCCCGACAAACTAGTCCATATGGGTCACAAACAGCATCCACGTATGGGTTCCCAGCAAAAAAGACTATATAGGTCCCCAACAAGTAATCCCATGTGGGTCCCAGAAAGACCGCCTATTATGGGTTCCCAACAAGCAAGTCGATATGGGTCAACAATATCATATGGGTCCCAGCAGGAGAGCCTATATGAGTACCAAACAAGCAATCCCATATAGGTCCCAGCAAGAAGGTCCCTATGGGTCCCCAACAAACTAGCCCATATGGGTCACAAAGAGCATCCCCAACTGGGTCCCCAACAAGCAAGCGCATATGGATCCCAACAAGCAACCCAATATGTGTCCCAACAAAACAGCCCACATGGGTCCCAGCAAGAAAGTCCAATTGGGCGCCCAACAAGAAAGCCCATATGGGTCCCAGCAAAAAAAGCCTAAATAGGTCCCCAACAAGTTATCCCATGTGGGTCCCAGAAAGAAAGCCCATATTGGTCCCCAACAAGCAAGCTCATATGGGTCAACAACAGCAATATCATATGGGTCCCAGCAGGAAAGCCCATATGGTTACCAAACAAGCAGGTCCCCGCAAAAAGGCCCGTATATGTGTCTCCAACAAATTAGCTCATATGGGTCAAAAAGAGCATCCCCATATGGGTTCCCAACAAACAAGCCATATGGGATACCAACAATAAACCCAATACGGGTCCCATTATTAGAGCCCGTATGGGTCCCCAGCAAGTAAGCTCGTATGGGTCCCGGCAATCCAGCCTAGGGGGGCCCAATATGGGCTATAACTGGGCTAATAACCACATGGGTTCCGTAAGGGTTATAACCACATGGGTTCCGTAAGGGTCCCACATACATTGTATTGCCAATATCAGGCCCAGGTAGGATCCAGCAAAGAAGCCAATATAGGTCCCAGCATGAAAGCCTAGATATACGTCCCCCGAAAGCGAACCCATATTAGTCCCAGCAAGAAAGCCCATATGGGCCCCCCAAAAGCAGGCCTAGATGGTTACCAATAGCAAGCCCATATGGGTCCCAGCAAGAGAGACCACACGGGTTCCTAACTAGCAAGTCCATATGGGACCCAGCAAACATGCCCATATCGGTCAGTCTAATGTGGGCTTCTATGTCCAGTTAAAGGCAGTTATTCACGGCCGCCATCTTGACTTGGGAATCGTTTTGTCAACTGCCGATTTTTTTTCGAGGAGCAAAATGCAGCCTGCATTCCTTAAATATCAAGTAAGTAAATATGTGTTTTGCAATTGGATTTTTTTTCATAACTTAATAATCATAATTGCACTTAAAATCAGAATTGAAGTAAATATATCTCTATTGTCATGTATTTTCGCGACTATTTAAAAATGTAACTTCATTATCACAACTGTTTCAAAATGTGTGTGTTCTTTTGTACGTGTAATCTTTGTGCAAATAAAGCATGGGTTATCAGTAGGAAAACAATATAGTTGCTTTTGTTGAAGTTGCATTATTTATTAAAACGTACAACATATAGCAATAAATTGAATGTTGGTATAATTTCACTAATTTTAACAATACATTTCATGCATTTGAGTTCTGAAGTATAAATGTATGGATAAGCTTAAGCAATCTCACACACAAAACATATACATCCTATATTTCATTTTTACATGCCTTGCATTAATTATCATGTTCCTATTTATCGTTATAATCAATATTGATATATATTATTTTACAAAAGAAATAAAAAGCAAATGCATTTGTGTTATTAATCCCGTTATATTTAATTCTAATACCACGCAGCTAATTTTGTATAGATAAAGAATAAAATCAACCATGGGTTATACTGCAACAAATTATGGGCGTAGCCTAATGTTTTGAAAATAGTTCCGGTAATTAAAATGGTTCCGTAAAATGCACTGTATTTATCAACTCGTATAACGCCATTCGTCCAATGTTTTTCAATAAAGCTGACGTCCTTTTGAATTGTTATGGTTTATTGACATCACTGAAACGCATGTGAATGTACTTTTGTGGAAAATGGGCGGAGTATAGATTCCTATAGTTCTCATTCATAACCTTTAAAATTTCAGAAGAATTTTACAGAAGATCGTGTTGGAATCCAAACAATTGGCAGGTTAGTGTTGGTTAATGCGGTAATAAACCGGGCTACTGCCCACATGGTTTAATTGCTTCACATCAGAACTCCAAACTTTTGGTTATTACCGCAATAGCCAACGCTAACCTGTCAATTATTTTGATTCTAACATGATCTTCTGTAAAATTCAATTAAATCTTAATTAATGACAATATACATAATTGGTAAACCTGCTATACGTTATTAATGATACAATTCAAGATATTTACGTGTACATCTGTGATCATATATGATGTTAATCTTACCTGCAGAAGACTGGCAAAATACCAGCAGTTGCAAATTAAATTGTTGTTTGTTTATAAGAATACATAACATGTAGATCAACTTTAATAAGATTGTTTTGTTTAATCCCAGACTCCGTGGACATCTAAGTCAGCTGTCAGACAATGATTAGTAAAGCATACACCACATGTTGAAAACATTATATACATTGTTAACTAATTGATTATTATTTATTTATTTGGCATAACATAATGCATACACTGATTGTTGCAGTAATAGTTCCTTTATATATCAAACAAAGGTCTAACTAACATTAAATAATAATATGTATATGGTTTGTTATACATTTTTGTCAGACACCCTCATTTTTTGTCTTACACGTCTGATTGTCTGACAGGTTTTGTACTGTCTGGAATTCTATGTATTTCCTAATGTTTATTTCAATTCAACACATATTTTTTAATTTTTACTTTCAGAACATGTGTCAAGGTCGAGGAACCAAGAATGCAAGGTAGGAGACTGAAAAAAAGCTACTTGTTGGTGTGTGTGATCCAAAAATGCTGCGGATGTAAACAAATGAACGTGAGACAGCTCATATTTCTGATAACCAAACAGTGATCAGTTCATTTAACTATTAACAAGGCAGTAATTGCAGAACTTGTATGGAGTCCAGTATTTTCGTGCTCATTACAAGAGACAGTCAGTTAGCAATGAAGTCCATTATCCCTTAACACACTAAATAACAGAAACAATGCATGGCATAATTACCAGTGTTATCGACACTTGATGTTTATATCCAGTAGTTGTTAATTCGAAAACATGCAATTGTAATTGCTGTGAGTAAAATCATTGCAATCATAGTCTAAAATAATGTATTACATCGACTTAAATTTTAAATAATTATATGTGTTTTAACTTGACTATTCACCGAATAGTTTGAGCTATACTACTCACCTGTTCGTCGGCGTCGGCGTAATGCTCTGGTTAAGGTTTGAGTGCAACAAGTCCATATCTCTGTAACTACTACAGATATTCAATTGAAACTTCACATTCAGGTTAACGTTTACGTACAACAAGTAAATATATCAATAACTACAGTACTACTACATATATTATATTGAAACTTCACACATACCTTCTTGGTCATTATGTAAGGTAAGTGACCAAGGCCCATAACTCTGTCCTGCAATTTAGCAGAATTAGGCCCCTTTTTGTACTTAGAAAATTCAGGTTAAGGTTTGCGTGAAACAAGAATATATATCTGTAACTGCTACAGATATTTAATTGGAACTTCACACATGTCTTTGGTGTCATTATGTGAGGTCACGGACCAAGGCCTATAACTCTTATCTGCAATTTAGCTAAACTAGCCAATGCCCATTACTGTGACCAGCATTTTTACAGAATTATAACCCTTTTTGTACTTAGAAATATTCAGGTTAAAGTTTGTGTGCAAGTACATATCTCTGTAACTATTACATATATTTAATTGAAGTTTCACATACGTTTTCATGGTCATTGTGTAAAGTCACTGACATAATATATATTATACTATCAAAGACTTTAAGTGTAGTGAATAGTCGAGCGCACTGTCCTGAGGCAGCTCTTGTTCATTCACATATTCCCTATAGGCTATAATGTTTTCAGGCTTGTAATTTAACATGTTTAAAAAAAGATTATATGCTAATATTATATAGAAACGGTTTAGTTAAACAAACAGAACTTTTTAAATATTGAAAGATTTTTTACAAATACTTGATAGTTTAGAATTGCTAGCTTACAGTGTGATTTCACCACATCAGTCCTCTTTATATTTTACATTATCTTGATCATGCTTTATGTTTTGAATCAATTGTTGTTTAATGAAGGCTCGTAATTAAATTTGAGAAATGTTTTGCCATTTTTACATATTGAATATTAATGCATAATCAAGTTAGTATCATTGAGATGTGGCTCTTACAAATTAACACAACAATAACTATTTTCATATTTGAATTAGTTTGTGAGCCTTAGTCTTGTGACCATTCTTAAATGTTTTATAACAATGGTATATGTAATGGCATGTATCAAAATAACAGGCTTACCTACTGAAAATAATAATGTGTTTGTAATTGCTTAACAGTTGTCTATTTTGAATGTTAATGTATTGTATTACTATATATCTCAATCTCTGATTAATATATATTTATAAGTTAACACATTGACCTGTTTTGTATTGCACTTTATAATTATGCGGTTATCTAATTCAGAACGATACATTTTTATATTGCGCTTTTGAAAACACAACTATCTGAATTGTTTGAAACTGTTTATGTTGTGTTGTGGGTTGGATATATAAATTATATTGCTAATATGAAAACACAATGGTATGTCTGAATTGATTTGAAACCATAATATACACGTATGTTGTATTCTGGGCCAGACAAATACATTGTATTGATTCTATGATAGCACAGTTATCTATTGGAAATTACAAGGATTGAAACTGTTATATAGAGGATATTTATTTGTTTCCGGTGTGATAACGCGTGATATCATCACCGGAAAGGGAGACCGTTACTATTTTCACGAGCGCTTGCGCGAGTAAAAATATGTAAATTGTCTCCCTTTCTGCTAGGTTTAAATATATTTATAATATAAGTACGTATTGAAAGTGAAAGTGCGTTCAGTTCTCCGAAATTCACATTTTCTAAAAATAGCGTGAGCATACGTGTTATGATGTAAACAGTAGTTAACACAGTCACGACATTCAAACGCACAATGTGTTTTCGAAAGCAATTAAACTCGTAGATGCGCGTTAAAATGTAAAAGAGTGTTCTGACATGGATTACTTATACGTATAAAGTATTTTCTATATTAGTTAGTCGGTCCAGAATTTGAGGAAAACAAGATGGCGGAGATTAGAACGCTGAACACTTCTTACAACAGCACATTGAATACTTAAATACTCAAGCGTGATGACTGAATATACAGACTTAATGCACACAAACTAATATTTAAATATGTGCTTGCTTAATGAACACAAGTTATTACTACGTTGGATTCTTGTTGGATTTTGGAGAACCGGCAATACAGCAATTATGTAAACAAAGGGAGACTACTGTTCACAGCAACAATAAACAACCAGTGCAACTGCAAGTGTAGTATGCGGGAATTAATAAAGTGCAAACGATAAAATAAATACTTTGGATGCTAAAATTAAGTTTGGACCAAGGTGACCAGTTCCAATACCCTGTGGGTAAAAGTTGTACCCGCAAGACATTGTCTGTACTAGTCTCCTTGGCTCAATGCGACTGAGGAAAATCCAAGAGAAAGAAAGAGGAAAGACAGTTCAATATATCGGAGAGGTATTCTTAACATTTGCTGTTATTAATCTTTACTACTTTTGTTTTTGGTAATTCTGTATGATAAATGGTGACAACACCTACAATTAAATATTGTCCAAATCAAATAAAAATAAAAAAGTAGTCTCTCACTGTGAGTGATATAGGGATATATCTCACTGATACTTTTCAATATTTCACTACTTAGCATTAAATAAATATGCTGTATTCTGTGCCTGATACATAAAATATTATCAATATTATGAAAATATGGTATATTTCAGTATGTATTATAACTGTTATATATGTTGTATTCTGGGCCGGAGGCCTATATTTATATGTTTACAATAATTTTTGTAAATTTTTATAATAGTCATACTCAAACGTCTTTGTTAGGTTAATTGGTCCATACTATGCAATACTGTAAGATTGGTATATCTACTGGTGGAGTTGTCCCGCATTTGATTCCATTATCGTACTTACTACCAGTAAAGGCTGTGTTCTATAGAGTAGCATCCCCAGAAAAATCCAATAAGCCATTCACTGATATTGATTTTCTGACGGTCGTATATTTCATCGGATGAATTTACGTGCTTTGCACTTAACATATTTTAATGAATCATATATAAGATTAATCACAATAAAATTATGTTTAATATGGTTTCTATTTCATGAAAATCCATAATGGATAAGTGTTGTTTATCATTGTTTAATTATTGAACAATGGGGATTATCGACGATTTCACACCTCCGCTATCGCTATCCAACAACGCGGACACGGTTTGATGACGGTGGGTATTTTCCACAGGTTATGCGGTGACGTAAATCTATTTGAATATTTCTGAAGCTAAATTAACCATTCAGAGGAGCAATTTCCCTTCATGAGGGTACAACTTCCGTTAAAATCGGGCTGTAAACAAGCGTGTTACAAATGACCAAAGTCTACATGAATTTGTCGGATCCTGAATCGGTATGTTAATATGAAAGTTATATCATTTAAAAATACACTTGCTAAGCTTTAATTTGATATATAATACGGTTTATGTTTGCGTTCAAAGTTCAGAGGTCAGGAAAACCCAAAATCCATTCTTGTCGCCATCTTGAATTTCTGTCGATTAGCGAAAAACGAACGATATATTCTGTAAATAAGCCCCAATAAGCACAAGAAAAACGCGTAAGTATGTGTAATTAAAAATATTGTTTTTTTAATAAAAACGTTAAAAACTTAAAATGCTTGTAAACAATAGTACATATAGTTTCGGATAGGCAGCATTTCGGTCATCGTTTTATAAAACACATTATCTACTCATACACTAGCGCATTGTTATTGTTATGCACGAAATTCATACAAATTCAATAAATAAATTCAGAATATTGTTACTATTTTTTAATTTTATGAAGTCGACAAACCTGTGAATGTATGTGTAAAAAATGTCATTTATTTAGGATATAGGTTGTATCATGTATGTATTGAAAACGTATTGAAGTCATGTTACGAGAATAGGAATCGTGACAACAGTAAACAAATAACAAACAAATAACCAATACTTGTGTAAATAATAGTAAGTTTAACAAATTTATTGGATAGGTTTGTTTTATTTTCTTCCATTATTTGATTTCTTTTTCCTTTACATTGTTTTATTTCTTACTGTATATTATTTTTCAGGTGCATTATTATTCCCTGTAAAGTGCAATGTGCCAGTCCGACTCCGACAGGATGAATTCAGGATGGCATCGGATCATCTTAACTTCCAAGGTCCGCCAACAGAGAAGCACATGTTCCAGGAAAATCCAACCAAAGAGGCAGTTACAATTCTCCACAAAAGGAGGAAGTGAGTTCCCTTGCTCAACAATTTACAGACAGACCTAGAGCAGTTGACAATGAACAATGTATTTGCATTATGCCATTGATGTGTGTATATGTAATAAAAGTATTACAACATGTTTTTTTTAATGTCTTTGAAATGTTAAAATGTTAAATAAGTTCACTAAGATTTATGAATTTTAATATAATAGTCACATGAAGCGTTAGGTTTGTCCACACTGTGTTTGGCTTTTAGATGTGTCCGAATTTACTCATAATGTGTTATTCGTTGATTGCTGTTTTATTGTGCCACATGTGTGCAGTTCACAATCATGCTTTATTTACAGAATTGTATCTTTCTAGACTAGTTGATATGATCTAAATGGTACGGTCCATTTTTGTAACACAGGCCAAAAAGTCATCATGAATTGTGTGTGATTATTTTTCCTGTTTGCATGAAGAAAACAAGTGATTGATTGTACATATGTAGTACATAAATGCATTGTCGGGTTAACATTATGCATAAAGGAACTAACACATCTATTGAATACCTTTAAACGACAACAGACATATGTAAATTACCAGTAAGTATTACATTCTGCAAATTGCAATCCAATTAAAGCAAGAAAGGGTTAAATGTGTTGTTGTATTAAAGAATGAACTTTAATTATGAAATTTATATATAAATGCTCCGCAGCTTGTGCGTAACATTTATATAATAGCTAGTGTTTATTGTATTTTGCAATGCATCATGTATGTACAACAAACAGGAACTTTACATCAATGAAACCTACATGGGACTCATGCAAACACTGTTAGCAAAACCCAACTGGGTCCTATATAGGATGCCCATAGAGGACCCATATCGAAACCTGGATGGGTCCTAATTGGGCAGCTCATATGGGGCCAAGTGGGATTTTGCAAACCCCATTTGCATGGGTCCCATATGGGTAGCCTATAATGGGGCCCATCTTAGATCCATATAGGACCCACATGGATCCCATAAAGCAACCCATATGGGACCCATGCAAAAACAGTTTGCAAAGTCCCACATGGCCCCCTATGGGTTGCCTATGCAGGACCCATATCGAAGCCAATATTGGACCCATAAGGGTAGCCGATATAGGACCCACCTTGGGTCCAAATGGGACTTACATAGGTCAAATATCGCAACCATCTGGGACCCATGCAAAACAGTTTGCAAAATCCCACTTGGCCCCATATGGGTTGCCCATACAGGACCCATATCGAAGCCCATATTGGACCTATATGGGTACCCCATGCATGACCCACCTTGGGTCCACATGGAACCCACATATGTCCCATATCGCAACCCATCTGGGACCCATATAAATGCAGTTTGTAAAATCCCATTTGGCCCCATATGCATTGCCAATACAGGTCCAATATCGACGCCCATATTGGACCTATATTGGTATCCCATATAGGACCCATCTTGGGTCCACATGGAATTCACATAGGTCCCATATCGCAACCCATCCGGGACCCATACAAATACAGTTTGCAAAATCCCATTTGGCCCGATATGGTTAGCCCATACAGGCCCCATATGGTAGCTCATATTGGACCCATATGGGTCCCAAATATTTATGCTGGCTGGGAACCTCTGTTGCATCGTAGTCAACAGTACTTGCCATCTCTGTGCCAAAATGCCAAAAGTGTTTTCCACCACACTACGCCCTCTTGACAGTTTATAGTTTGTTATGTGCTGTTCTCTTGTTCGAGTACGATTTCATGAGATATGTACGGTGACCAAAAGCGTCATAAACCAGTAAGAAATACGGCATGGTGCTATCATCATTCAGTAGATTGGCCGGTGCGGGGAAGCCGATGCTGCCATCTTCCAGACATTCCTTTAGCTCTGATTCATTGTAGATTAGGACATCTGACATAGAACCGCAACCTCCAACATCGATCCACAAAAGCTTGTACTGTGCAGCAACAACTGCCAAGAGCACTACCGAGAAGAACTTCTTGTAGTTTCTATACATCGAACCACTGTTGCGTGGACATCTTATAGCGACATGCTTTCCGTCAATAGCACCACAGGCATGAGGTACAGTCCATCTTTTCAAGAATTCTTCAGCTATGGGGAGCCGTTCTTCTGGAGTCGTTGGACAGATAATCACTTCGTTCTTGTACTCATCCACTATAGCTGACAAACCTCTGGTATAATGTTGCTTCTTGTGGTGCTTGGCACTCTGAAGTGAAAGTCATGACTTGGGTATTTGTCGCCTGTTGCAAGTATCTAAGCGTGATAGCAATTTTCAAACCAGGTTCCAGAGCTTTACGATAATTTGTGTCCCGTTTCAAACATCTTGGATCAACTATGTTTACTAGTTGATCGAACATGTGTGGCGGCATTCGGAGAAGGTTAACAAATGCATTAACATCTTGCACTCTCAAATGCTCCATGAGTTTGTGGTAATGTCCATACTGAAGTCGGCTGTCAGCGTTAAGCCAGTTACGAACCCAGCACGTCCTTCCTCTTCTTCGTCGCACTATTTTTCGCCTTGCAGCCACAATGGCAGCAATTAGTACATCAACTAATATTTGTTGCCCTTGCACAAGGACTAACTGTTGTAGGGGTTCATCTTCTCGCTCTTTATTGACAAATATAGCATTTCACCGAGTATTTATACCATTCAAATAAACTGGGTGTTGATTCACCACTGACGCAGTGCTGGCGCACTACGTACGTAGAGCATACGTGGGAGATGCGCAGTAACAACCTCGTGAAGGTAGTAAAAGCGTCGATAGACGTGGTACTGACCTGTAGCAGTACTGGCAATGTCTTATTGGTGACGCAGAGATGACCAAATGAGCGTGGTGTTGACGCGGTTGCAGCGTAGCACCAACGTGGTGAAAGCGTGGTCTGAAGTCTGCATGTAGGCACTGCGCTCACGAAGTTCCTACTTCGTCCTTAGTACGTCATTAACACGCTAAACCGGTCACTAGTACGCTACTAAACGGTCCTTACTTCGTCCATACTACGTCTCCGTTGCTCCACGTCAACACTACTCGTATCGACCCGTCACCATCACGTCAAAGCCCGTCCTCTCCACGTTCTGGCGGGACGTGGTTGACGTGGTACTGACGGGCTCTGGTGTGATAGGGGTATTACGTTCGCGTGGTACAGTCTCCTGACAAATATTTATAGTTCTTCTGTGTTTCTGTCTTTTGTTGCACAACTTAGTTCCGAGGCTTTTCCTGGTTGCCACCATGAAGCAATGACCATAACCCTATACCTATGATACGATGTCACATGATATCTGGTTCTGGGCTTATCAGTGCGGAAATAATGCAATATGAGAAGCCAAACAGAGCAGATTATTAAACGAGATGTTGCAATACCATATCACCATCATTTGCTTTTGGCAACACTTTTACAATGCAGTTTAAGGGAACTATTGTATCTATTAAATAAGGCCCATTCCTACAGAATGTTGACAGAGTTTACAGAGGTACATAGATTATTGAATTTAAAATTCGCGCGTCGTCTGATGGTTAAAAATCAGTCATAGCTGGATTTTGAACATGTTCAAAAAGCTCCTGACTGGGTTCAAGATTCTTACATTGTCTTACGTTAACGTGCGTCAGTCGTAGGTTGTGTTATCTAATGTCCTACGTGGTCTTACGAAATCGGTCAGCTAAAATGTCGTGCGTCCATACGTATTCCTGCGTTTATCTGCGTTGTCCGAAGCGAACGCAGGACTGAGCTTGTAAGTCGACGTACGAATTATTTTACTAAGTGCTGCGTTGACGCGCGTCGGCGCACGATTGTTTGATGTCATTCACGACAGATTAACGACTACACGGGTGTGGTCCTAAAAACGTCACATCGTGTTGAGAATGCCATCGAAGATTACCGACGGAAAGCGAAAAAGTCAGTTAATATCAAACTGTGAACAGAGGAATCTGTCAATGAAAACGAAAAGGAAGAAGACTAAGAGCCGCCCATCACAACTAAGGCGAAGAATATTCCCAAATTCAGTACTGAGACGGAGCAGAAACTGGCTGATTGGTATTTCGAGCACACCCTTTTCTATGACCAGAGCCATAAAGACTATCGTGACAGGCATAAGAAGGAACAACTTTTGAATGAAAAAGCAAAGGAGCTGAATTTGAGCGGTGAGTAAATATATTCACTTACCAACTATGTTACTACATTTGTAACGCTTGTATTTATATTAATACAATTTATCCTAATACATACATAAAATAAAGCCCAAATGGTTATAAAGCGTCATCATCATCACATCCACCATTATCATCATCATCATCATAATCATCATCATCATCATCACAATCATCATTGTAACCAGCACAGTATTTATCAATAACTGCATCATTTTAATCGGTATATTCATCATAATTATCATCATCATTATCAAAATTATCATCGTCATAATGAAGAAGATTATCGTGTGTTATTTTTTCTTAATAGTTGAATGTTATGTTTTATTACGACACTATTGTTATCTTAGAAATTACTGCTGTAATCATCTGCAAAATTATCCATTCATTTTAGCTTGTTTGTCTTGGTTTAATAAAAATAATCTTGTCTACAGTCGATGAACATATTTGTCACTATTTAATTTACGATTCGTACAGCATATTTTTAACATTTGTTCTCGTGCATACAAGTTACAACTGACTTACTAAAATTATCATCATCATCATAATGAAGAAGGTTATCGTGTGTGTTTTTCTTAATAGTTGAATTTTATGTTTTATTACGACACTATTGTTATCTTAGAAATTACTGCTGTAATAATCAGCAAAAATATCAATTCATTTTAGCTTGGTTGTCTTGGTTTTATAAAAATAATCTTGTCTACAGTCGATGAACATATTTGTCACTATTTAATTTACGATTCGTACAGCATCTTTTTAACATATGTTCTCGTGCATACAAGTTACAACTGACTTACCAAAATAGCACACTGTTTTAACATCAAATGTTTTGGCAGATTATTAAACAGTAATCAATTTTTCCTGTAATGGCTAGTAGTTTGTTTTCGGTCATGCATTCGAACATTCGAATACCAGTATACGTTGACGTTCCTACTTTATTTCAGTACTGTTACTGTGATGTTGTTCTGCTATTGTTTTAACTTTATTTCATTTATACCAAACTTAAACGTGTAACTTTTAATTTAAATTATTATTATCAGTTCATGCATTTTCAGGCGACCAGCTGGCGGTGTGGTTTTCTTCAATGTTTGGCAGATTGAAGCACACTAAAAGTGGCCAGGCGGCGCCAGTCCTAACTCCCCGTCAGGAATGGATAAAGGCGAACTTCAATTTCTTTACGGATCATATTTCCCGTTGCACAGAAACCAAGCAGCTTGGGAAGGTAGCTGCGACTTCTTCACCTGTTGTGTCAGACATTGGGACAGAGGAGCATACAGAGTACTCGTGTACAACGCCTCCCTCGGAAAACGCTGTTGAATGTTCAATGCAGACCGACCCTTCAAGCGGCAAAAGCAGGCAGTCCAGGAAAAGGGCAGCCTAGTCCCAAGTATTAGATGAGGTTATACTAAAATTGTGGAGCGATGACAGGGGTCATCTGAAGTCATTAAGACCGTCCGTGACGTCATTGACACACCCGTAGATGCCAGGAAAGCGTCCGCCAACTTTATGGTAGCAGAAATGGCAGACCTGTCACAAGACCAATGGTTGCAGTTTAGACGTGAAGTTATGTTTATAATGGACCGACACCGGTCTCAGAATCTGCATTCTCCATATCCTTCTCAGCCAGCCCAAGCCCTCACACCCCATCAGGGATTTCAGAACCCACCGTGACATCCGGTGAATATAATCAGGCGTCACAAGGTTTGGCTGCAGTACCGCTGCTCGACCGTACCAATCAAATGCGATCTTCCACACAAACGTTCGCTACAAGCATTCTAAATAACACTACAAGATCATCCTCCGTGCCAATCCAAGGAATTCAGCGCGATTTATTGGATCAAAGTCAGTCCTTCACTTACATCAGTGATTGTACACGCGGTGTGGTCATGTCTATGTCAGATCTCTCCTGAACAACCACCAATGTCTGTCTTCCACAAACGTGCCCATCTCGTTAATTTCAGATGACAGTGACTGTACCGAATACTGTCTGGAAAATGACAAATGCTTACATTTTTCATGTTTTTTGTTCATGTTCATTGCATTACGTTAAATGCTCACATTTCCGCTACTTGAAAACACGTTATATGGGATATAACATGTTCTCTCTCTCGTTAAAAACATAATTAACAGGATATTTCAAAATGTAAAATGTGGGTTATGCGTGTTTATTGTTAAGTAATATTAGTATTGATATTGAACGTATAGTGTATTGTAACAGGATTTACAATGCAAACTTTAGTTACGCAATATACTTTAGCTGTGACGTGACGTTTGTCTAATTAGACAATACAGTAATTTCGTTCAACATACCGTCCAGTTGTTAATATTAAATTTTCAAAACTATGAATCGTTGTGTTATCTTTATTTATCAATGACACAGTGACAAATTCATAAGTAAGAACGTCTAACGACTAAATGTATGTACGGTTTATAATACTAATAATCGTGTACATTAATTGTTCGTGTTGTAGAACTGTTTGTTGTTTTTATAGCATTTTCTCTTGCCATGGATCTGCACCGATATGGTTAGAATACTGTTTCAGATAGACCATCATCTGTTTCGCTTCTCTGGTTGAATTATTTCCACCCTGATCGGTCAGCATTCCCGCGCCATGCACCTGGAATCATATCATGGTAATTGCCTTCATTGTCCAAGTCGGCATTGTGTAGAACAGGATAACGCTTGCGCATTAAATTGTGCAGACAAAACCACGCGCACACAAAATGTGTTACTGTTTCTGGATTGTGTTGCATTGCAGTTAGCAAGCAGCGCCATCTATGAACCAAAATACCGAACGCATTCTCAGCGACTCGACTAGAACGGGACAAACGGTAATTCAAAATCCGCTCTTGTCTATCCATCCCGCGGTGTGCAAAAGGCTTCATCGTCATCTCCAACAAAGAAGTATGGAATAGGTGAGTCGTCGTTCGGATGAGGCTCCGGTTCTGGAAAACCAATGCTGGCGTTTTCTAAAGCTGTTCGGAGCGAGGATTTGTTGAAAACGTCGCATGTTCCGACGCATGTCCATTAGCACCAACGTTAGCCCACATGAAGCGATAGTCTGCGTCCACCAGACGCAGGCAGTATAACTGAATAGAAGCCTTTAAAATTGTACAATCGTGAACCACCATTCTTCGGTTTTTTTTTATAGCAATCTGATTGCCATCGATGGCTCCACGGTTATGAAAGAAATTCCACCTTGTACCGAAAGCTTCGACAATCTTGAAAGAAAAATCAATTTGTAAATAATTAAATCACTATTGTAATATAAAGCACCAGCATGAGTATTGAAATATCTGGAACTAAAGACGCACCTCCCTACATGCCTCCGGGGTGGATGGTAGTTGGAACTTATCTTCCTCGTACTCACCGATGATGGTCTTACACACCTCCCTCACTAACACACTGATGGTATTGTGTGACACTCGAAAAGAGTACTGCAAACTGTGATAAAACTCCCCTGGGGCCATATAGCGCAACGCAATAGCAAGCTTCATTCCAGACTCAATGGGTCGTCGGAATTTTTTAGTTTTTTTGTCAACCTTATAGATACTGTTTGCAACAGTTCATAAAACATTTTGGGCTGCATTCTCAGAAAGTTCGCAAAATCTCAATGACACTCTCTTTCCAGTTCCAACATCAAGTTATCGTATGATCCAAACAGTAGCCTCCTTTCAATCCAAGGTCGGATCCGCCAGCGCCGTCTTCTTCTGTCACCTTCTTGTACAATACGCCGTTTATGCAACCAAAGTATTGTAACACCTTCAACCTGCTGTTGAAGTAGTATTTCCAGAGCAACCAATAATAGTCGCAATCTTTCATGTGACAAATAGGCCATATTGTGTACATACAGAATTGCTAAATGTGCATGAAGTATTCCGGGACACGTGTTCTGTACATGTATAAGTCGTGTAAAAGTCATGCGTCTAAATACAGGACTACGTACGTCGGCGCAATTGAAGAGCATTCAGATGTTTAAAATGGTTATTAACAGACATCAAACATGTATCTATTTTTCTATTAATGCTATTTATTTGAAGTTTGTAAACGCTTTGAAATCAAGTATTGCCTTTACTCAACACTTGACAGTTGACACTATTCAAGCGCATCTAATCTAACCCAAACAAACAATTAATGTGTAAAAACGGTAACTGGGACAGTGACAAACGCTTCGAGCCTTCCGAAAATTCGACCGTTGTGTATATGAGCTAAACGACAGAGATTTATATGAGTACATAGCAATAAAATATCGGCCCTTCGAAGAAACTTCCAGCCAACGAGAAATTCGAGACAAGCGAGCTCGAGGCTTCAGGAGTCGACTGTACACTATTTGTACTACACGTATATTTTGCACATTACTTAAATCGTATATTCTATTCTATACTATGTCAAATTCGTTGCATGACTGAAAATTGGTATTTTTACAAAAGCAAACTTTAACTTGACTTTCTATACTAAAACATGACTTTATATATTAACACTCCGTAACAAAACTGCATGTATAGTTATAATTCTTGAAGTAATAGGCACATACAATTTAAGACTAAATTAAATATAACTTAGAGACAGTGTGTATATTAAGCCCATCTGCGTCCGCTTCTCCTGTAGTCAATATCTTACTTCACTTCAATATCACTTGTCTTCACCTGTAACTAACAACTTGTGTCTCCATGCAAAACGTATCGCCATGCGTGGAAAAGCATATAACGCCTCTCCATCAATCAATCGATCGCCAGTACGTATACAAGAGAAACTACAACGGAGTTGACAATTAGTAAATTCAAACTCGTTGATATGTTAACACAGGTAGGGATATATGTTGTATTATTGAATGAAGTATGTGGTGTAAACGTTTATGCCGATTATAATGAAAACTTATGGTAGTTTTGTGAAATCTGTAATATAAATTTAGCACATCTCTGGCAGCTTAAACGATATAATTGTTTCTTATGACAGGCTATTAAGTGTTCGTCGAATGCCAAAGAAATTATTTAAAGTATGCCTGTTTGTGGTGTTGATCTGTTATTTAGTAATGTCTTCTTCAATAAGTATTAGTGTATGTGTCAACAAGAAACATATTGATTTATTATATTTACGTGTCATATTTAAGAAAAGATGCAGGTGTGTTTGGATAACTAATTGTAAATGCTCTTTATATAAAATATTAATGCCAAATGGACGTTATCATATGTTTGTTTTAACAATGAATTTGTATCAACAAATGACGTCACTGTAAACAGCGGTGACGTGCATTGTTGAGCGTATACAGCTTAGGCCGTATACAGCGAATACGTTGAATATAAGCCCCTATACACCTTACACCAAATACAGCTCACCGTAAGCTGTATACGTCAAGATACTGCATATCGCCGTATATAGCTCATATCTGAAAGATGCTGATCATCATCATCACAATCATCATTGTTGTGGTCGTCGTCAGCAACAGTTTTGTTATAAAGTATTATTACCTTATTACAAATATACCAGGTGTTGTTACCAATCCACTGACATTGGTTTTAATATGTCATATGAAACCATTGCAAACTACAAGTATTTATATTATATGTCTATTAATCAACGACTTCATAATTATATCTTTCCGATTTACTTACAATTTCATAGACAGTAGAGGTTTTGACTGGAATGCAACATGGTGTCGATGGTTTCATTATGTTGTTTCATCTACTCTCGTTTATTCTAATTACATTCTTGTGTGCTGGACTATTGAACGTATGTGCGCTGTGGTGTTTCCACTCAAACTGAGTATGTGGTTTACAGTTGCGAAAGTAAATCTTGTTTTAGTTATTGCTCTTTGTGCTAGCTTTCTGTTAACTACACCATATCTAAATGGGGTTTCTGTAATTGCTTCTGTTGTCTCAGAGCGATTTGTGAGTTCTTTCTCCAAATTTCTTTCTACAGTTTGGTTTATTACAGAATCTGTTTATGATGTTTTTTTACCACATCAAATCAAGAAGTTATTGGCAAGAAAAAGGTCGAACAGCGTAAACTAACGACAATTTTAATTGCCGTTTCAACGACATTTGTGTTATTGCAAATACCATATGTTTTGGTTGTGATTTGGTTCGCTATGTATCCCGACCGTTCAGTCATATTACAAAACAGCCCAGGATACTTTATTAAATTCGCAATAATATTCTTATATACATTTAAACATGTATGCATATATACATTAATTAAGTTTTTTTTGGTCATAATTACGTATTTTCCATAGAGCTGTTTAGAATGAAATTCATAACAGTTTTACCCGCACCCCTAACAATCAAACTATTGTTGCATAACTAATCAATACAAATGGAACCGAAACAACAAAATATTATATAAATACAAATGTTTCATATGAAATGTTAAAATTTTATAAACGCACACACACTAGCACACACACACAACCCATCCCATACGAAAAAGAAATAAAACAAACAACTAATGATATACCAACAATGCTCTAATTCTATTCTGTTTAATACACTGTTGCAGTACAGAGTTAGTGTAGCAATAAAAAGTGTACCATTTGAGCAGTAATCGCGTACAGCATTGGGATATATTCATAGTATAGCATTAACATGAGTAATTGACCCGAGTCCATCTATAGGATAGCATTAAACTTAATTCTCAACTGCTGTTCGTCATTAGTATATCATTGAACTTCGAAACCGTTCATACATGCGTTGTTTGTATAACATTCTTCTTGGTCCGCTTTGAATACTATGCACCAGTTTGTTCTTAGTATACCTCTGTGTATGAGTGGTAAACATTATGCGCCCAAAATATGTTTGTTTCAAGTAACAAGAAAAAAAGGGGCGGTAGATCGGTATACTTTTGTGTGTGTAAGAAAATGATCAACTTGAAGAGTCTATCTTCAATACGGGGTTAATATAGTGTTTATGCTAGATCCTCATTTTCGGCTGACAAAATTAACAAGAAGAAAATGCTTATTACCAAAAAGAATATAATTGTAAAGAAAATATGACCAAAAAGAAAACAAAATTCCGACGAGCTCAATAAATTGTTTTAGGGTCGGAGCAATTTTTATGGTCGGTTTTTTTTTATTTTTATGGTTGATGCCTTCTTAATTACACCAATGATTCACATATCAATCATGCAACCTTTATCTTAATGACAAGATCTCAAATTTAAATATTGTTAAATATTTTTAATGAAATGCGTATGGAATGAAAGCAACTACTACAGTTCAAAGTGGCAGGTTAAATTTAAGTTTTACAAACAGCTTTTTTTTTTTATTTAACACTTTTTAAACTAAAGATGCATTTTATGATGCATGTTATGATGAAAACAAAACTGACCTATAATACAATAGCATACTGTTAGTATTAGTACAGTTGAACTGTTCTTTGTAATGCTGAATACGTTGTACATGCATGTTTATTTTACAATTGCATCATTAAAGACAAAAGACATGATCATTATAACTATCATTTTTAAACATTCACACATTTGTTTCTAAGATTCATGCCTGTGACAAGTCCCATAACCCTGACATACATAATTCCAGAATTACTGCCCCTTTTGAACTTATAAAATGTGGCTAAATTGAAATATTTTACGAAATGAACATTCTTCCGAAACTGTTCCAGATACAAGCCTCAAACGTTTAGGCCTTGTTAATAGTCATAAGATACATGATTGTTTTAGGACACTTCAGTAGATCGTAGTATCATTTTCTTGTAATCCTGTTGTGTACAACACTTCAATGATACGGGCCGAAAACAATATCGCAAGAAACACAATTTTCATAAATCGAAAAGAATTTGACCCTATGTTATCGGTGCAAATTCATGACGTCATCTAATATTTCTCATCTTACAAGTTAAATATAAACAAAGCGAAACTCCAGTTGCGACAGCAGGAGAGAACTCTTATTAGCAGCCCGAGGTCTTTTATTTATGGCAAGTGACCAATTGCCAAAAACAATACACAGGACATCACAAAAACACATAACAAACACAAAACACACATGAATACAACTGGGGTCACCGCCTTCGAACGGTCAATGCATAGCATTGAGGGTTTACACCGGTTTATGTGCACACGAACCTCACACTTGGCCCAGAATTATTGAGAAAAAAAACATGTAAGTGTAAATAAAAATTAACCTCATAGAATCGCAATTCAAATTAAACAGCAATAAAAGAGAATATTATTCAATTTAATTACCATTTAATTAGCAACGTTTATAGAAAAACTGTATTTCTTCGCAAGCGGTTTAACTGAAATTTCTCCAATGAGCAATTTGAATAAAATTTTCAGCAGATTATCCAGGACAGAAACTCAATGCGCATATAACTACTTGTTTCTTTTTATTTGATGGGATATACCAAATAGTGCGATTTAAACGCAAATCTACATGTTGTTTGAGCGAAAATCCAAAGTTCTATAAACAGCTTAACAGATATCCTCTTCAAACTTATATCAGCTTGTAGGGATTTTCTTGCTGTATATTTTAATGTATAGTTTATGATATTTCGTAGCACAGAATTAAACGTGGCGAAATAGACATTGCCTGTGCTGTTGTTTTGCTTTAGGCTTGTACGGATTTATTTCTTAACATGATCTACGATTATTTCAGAGCATAAACGGTTAGTGAGTTTTCCTTGATTTATTTCTCAATGACAAAACTGACAGATAGAGTCCCAGTGATATTTTTACCTCTGCGTCCAGTGTCCAGGACGCAGTAATATTGCCGTAGACGCAAAGTTTCAGTTTATGTGCGTTCGAGGGACGCAAGCATTTTGTAAATAGCAAGTCCTGTCCGACAGTTTCGAAGCATTTTGTGTACGAGTACTGTCATAATAGAGGGTAAAATTTACCATCGCACCGTTCCGTCGATTTTTATTACGACCATTCTCATTGGATAATCGATTTGCGAATAACTAATGGTAATAGTCGTGACGTTTCTAAACGTAATGGTGTAAAGGTAAACTAATATATAATTTTTGGTGAAAGTGTTTTCGGCGTAGCTGTCTATGATCACTTTTGACCTAGATTTCTTGTGATAATTATGCAGCGGGAAAATTGAATGCCAATAGAATCGGGCAAATTTTCTAATTTTAGGGAATGCAAACTTAAAACAATCGTTTAACGTATACCAATAACTGTTGCATACTTTTCGGATTTAAAATTTAAATAATTGTTTACATAAGCGGTTAAAATAAAGTTATAAACATATCTTGTACATACACTCTAGAAATGAACAAAATTATGAACAATTTTACTCATTGTATTCTATTGGCAGAGGTAAAAAAATCACTGAATACAAGGGTATTCTTAATAAGTTACTATTCGGAATTAATCAATTCATCAGGAGTACAATAGTGGCTCCTTTTCAATTGACAATGATATCAGAGTAACTTCCCCTTTGATATTGCCGATTCTAAATTGTATACATAAATTGAATTCGTTTCGGTAATACCACCAAGTATGTCAGAGAAGACTGAGACATGAGATGCTTTGTATGACAAGTCCATCGACATTGTCAGTGCATTAGGTCCTGATCCATCACGCCATAGGGCAAACAAAAATCTCTGTCTGCAACATCGTCAAAATGCGCTTCTGTGGTTCCAATATTGGAAATTAATGTTGTATTTGCCATTTGTGGACCATCTTGTCACGGAATTGTCTGGCAGCCCGATCGAGGACGGTACCAGGCTCAATGCGCAATGCGTGATCCCGAGAGAGATCAATAACTTAACAAATGACATTCAACAGTCCCTGTTTGCCATGTTTGAGCAAGATCTACCAGCAGTGTCTATGGACGATTACAAAGAGTTAGGTTTCCTGATAAAAAGCGGGATGCACGGATGCTGATTCCGTTTGGGGATACCTTGACAAATGTCATCAGGAAGTTGTATCCTAAAGACGCATTCTGCTTGCAAATACTACTGACCATGTCTGACCGTTAATGGGGAGCATATCGATGCGCGTGAAAACAATAAGGCGGTTGAAAACTTACCCCAGGTCGACAGTGAAAATGGATCGGTTATGGGGCCTAGGACTGATGAACATTCATTCACAAAGGGAGAGAATTGAATGTGAATTCGGTGAATCAATTTGTTTGCCCAAAAAGGGACGAAGGCTAGCGCAATGTACTCTTTCGTGAAGTTTTATTCCCTACCTTAAAGGGTAACTTTGTTGTTGTTGATTGCGTTATATTTGTTGATGATAATAAACTTTCGTTGCTGTACATGTTTATTCATTTTTATTTTAATCAAATAGTGAAAATTAAGCCAAGAAGTACACCGAAAATTGTGTACACTAACAGGAATGATGTCTTATTTTAGGGTTTTTATAAGCTTTATTTGATAAACCATTATTATGTGATTAATATGCCAGCAATTGGAATGACTGGATATAAATATTATTATTTTTTATTCTATTATATTCTATTTACAAGATCCGCATTTTACACACTGTTTAGGCTGCATGACCGTTAAACCTACTCACGAAAAAACATCGACTAAGCTTTTTTTTCGGTCTTTTAATGGTCTTATTTTTAATCAAAACCTATCAATAAACACTATGTTTGTATTTTAAAAAATAAAATCCCTACCTACCTATCTACCTACCTACCTACCTACCTACCTACAAAATTCTGGGTCGGGTAATTCCAAACAAAGAATTTTTTAAGGTCAACCTCATCATATTATTTTTGTGAATTTTGGGCAATAATGAGCTAGGGCTTTAAATTTTCTTCTTTCAATTCTTTATAGTATATGCTTAGTATACAATTGAAAGTATGCTGTTAGTATACAATTGATGGTATCCTGTTAGTATACTATTAGTAAACTGGAAATATACTATGACCACTATATTGTTAGTATAGGTTTAGTACATTATTGGTCTAGCATTATGAAAGAGTATATTGTTAGTAGTTTAATAACAGTATAGTATTAATAGTTGGTTAGTATAGTATTAACCTCATTTGCATGTCATTTTTTTACTAATTATATACTAACGATATACAGTATAGAATAAGTTGTTTGTTATAGTCTATTGTTACCCTATTTTTTCGTATGGGATGGAGTATATATTTATACAATATCACAGCACTAACCTACTTCACGCTTATATTAGATTATAATCTTTTTTTCCCTTTTATTAATAGTTCAACAGATTGATATTATATTATTATCATAGGCAGTTAAGAGGTATAGTAAATATTGCACCCCAAGGGTAATGTTGCCAACCGAGGCCGACTATACACCTCAACATGATATTTATTTTATTAAACCGAACAAAAATAATGTAATTTAAAGAACTAGTCGTACATAGTAAAGTAACGTGCAAAAAATATTCGTCAGTTGACGTAACGTCAAAGTAACGTCGTCGATAAGCTTATCACTAAAAGTCAATTTATACAACATTAATTGTAAATAAAAGTAAAATTGTCTTACTTAGTACTTTGTTAGATGTCCCTTCTGCTTGATAACATTTATTCTTTTCGGTAACGTCAGATACAGGCTCTGTATATACTGGTGGCCAATACTTGTCCAAATATCCTTTATAACGCAGAAAAGTTCCGTGCTGTTTTTAATTGTCCATGTTCTTCCAGCCAACTTTCTTTTGATTAGAAGCCATATATTTTCAATGATATTTATGTTGGGTGATTGTGCAGGCCAGCTCATGGTGTTAATACCATTTCTAGCAATGTATTCGGCAGCTGATCGAGCTCGGTGCACGGGAGCATTATCATCTTGAAAAATATACCCCTCATCGGGAAAATGCAGAACAATAACGGGCCACATGTTTTCTTCTAGAATCTGCTGGTATTGTATAGCATTTATGTTACCGTCAACAAGCGCTAGAATTCCTACGCTATCCCAACAAATACAATCCAAAATATCACTGACAATTTCGGTCGGACGTTTGCCGGCACAAGGTCTGGCCGGTAGCCTTCGCCTTTTTTTATCCAAATATAAACACGTTCATCATTTCCAATCAATACCTTACACTCATCAGAAAATATAAATTTCTTCCACTGTTGAACAGTCCAAAGGAGGATACATGAACATAAACTGACCATTCAACAAACTTATTATACAGTTATCGACTAGTGGGTCATTGAATATGATTTGATAATCACCGTTAGCATGTTATATTGATAGAGGAGGTAGCCGAGATCAATATTATATTCTTCCGGTGAATATCACATCATATTCTATGGCCCACTAGTCAATTAGTGTTTTATTATATGATCACTCGGTCTACAACATACAGTTATCTGACGCATGATACATGTAGCTTTTCCGATTCAAGCAGGTTGTTAACAATTGTAAAGAAACTGCGTTGTAAAAGATAAACAAATACACAGAAACATGCTTGGTATTTAATACAAAATTAACATTACAACAATTACACGGATAACAAAATAACAAGTTGTTCTTTCATCAAAGCAGCACATAAATACATATCAATAAAACAACACATAAATAGTGTTTTTTTTTACCCCAATTGTTGTAATGGTTGTTGACTGGCACACACATAATACACGCCGACCGGATTTCACGAATATCAAATATATTTCCGTTCACCGCTGCTGTATAGTACAATGAAATTGTGTTTATTTAAAGATCATAAAATAAAGTCAAATATCTGATGACAGATGAAGAACTAGTGGATGAAGTGTCAAAAGTATGTCATAACCACCCTAATGTTGGATACAGTACCTTACCAAGCCTTTTTCAGACCAAGGGACTTCGATTTTTCAGGAGTACAGAAGAGACTACGACCCTTGTGGCGTTCTGTTTAGGCCAGAGTGTTTTTTTTTTATATAAATTGGTTTAATGGAGTTTAAAAAAAAAATGAGCGTAAGTAGTGGAAATAAAAATATAAAAATGAAATTTCAAAAGGCATGGGAAGAATAATATAAGTTAACGAAAAATTCAAGATTGTTTTTTATATATATCTTAATAATTGCTTTCAAACAATACACATTATGATATATTTTCTATTTTCAGTATTCTGCAATGATTGAACTAAACACATCTGTTTTGTTATTTTTCTTGGTTTTGACTTTCGCTTGCTTTCTGGAGCTGTTGATGTTCTAAAATGATCAACTGGTTTAATACAAATACATATAGAAAATAAAAAATCCAGATTTTGTTTTGTAAATTTTATTGATGCAGCACATGGACATAACAATTTTAAGGGAAAGTCACTAATTTGCTTTGTATTGATTTTGAAACGTATTCATCTGTGATGCATTCATAGAAACGAAAAGTATGGAGCTCTACAATACTATGGTAAAAACTACATGTTCGATACAAAATACGCATTCAATATCAACAATAAAAACCATAAAAATATTCCGACAATACAACTTAAGCACTTGTAATGACTTGCATTATCAACAAATGATTTTTAAAAGCAACAAATCAAAAACAGTTTGGCAAACATTTTTCATTGTCACCAATATTTACATGATTGTAAAGAAATGATGGGAACAAAAATGAGATCTTTCTTCATATCAACTGTCTTAAAGGTATTGGCGCAAGATTGCGAACATCAAAAAATAGAAATTTGTTACATCATTAGTTTATTTAACGATGATGTGTCGTTTGTTTTTTATGTTTTATCATTCCAAATTCTAACGTGTGATGTTGCACTAATCAATTTAACAATAGGGAGTTACTCTCTCAGCTGATTGGAATACCGAGTGATGCGGGGCTGTCGCTACCATGGTTTTATTGGGAAAATGATTATACTCAATACCAGCTAAGTTTATTTAATTAGAATTTGGGCTAGAAAAGTATTGCTTTTTGTGTTTTCATTCAATTGTGGGCACCAGTCGGATTGCCGAGGATTACCAAATGCACTTTGTGACTAACACGTACTCGTTCACATTTTATCTAAAATAAATTTTTGCTAAAATGTGCTTTACTGAAGTACATCATTTATAGCATTCTTTGATTGTTTATGATATAGTTAAGATTAGGAGAAAAAAAATTAAAATGACCACATTTAAAGCAAAACGTACTACAATGGAGAGAAAATTATTCATTATGTTTTCTATTTCAAATCATTTATGCCAAACATAAATTTACTTATTATCTATTCATTAGGTTTCACAAAATACATAACACAAAGTAGGTGTGCCAGCAAGCGGGGTATTTACTCGACAGGAAAAGAACAAGGACTTTGACAGAATTAAAACATCACACTTTAACTAGATAATTATACTATATCATAAAGATACATTTGAACAAAAACATCATTTCGAACTTTATTTTGTATCACAGTGCACGTCTTGTTGTACCAGATGCAAATGGTACCAGAATACAATCATTAAAACATTTCGCATCTCACATTTCCCTCGTGTACAGTACACGACTTCGTTTGAACCAGATACAAACAGTACCAGAATACAATCATTCAAACATTTCGCATCTCACATTTCCCTCACGTACAGTACACGACTTCGTTTGTACCAGATACAAACGGTTCCAGAATACAATCATACAAACATTTCGCATCTCACATTTCCCTCGTGTACAGTAAACGACTTCGCTTGTACCAGATACAAACAGTACCAGAATACAATTATTAAAACTTTTCATATCTCACATTTCCCTCGTGTACATTATACACGATAAACAGTGTAGTGCTGTGTTTACAATCGATGGATATTTTTGTGCGCCTTTAATGTGTTCTGTGACTGCAGTGCTTGAATTTTGTTAAGAGTCATATGAGGACTTAACCAGTGTGACATCTGTATGTTCTTCAACATCTTTGACTTCATTGCATTTGTGAATTTGACAATTTTCCAAATATACAGGAGGGTGGGGAAGAACGATGGCCTAATTTAAATAGTGCGCTCGTCATGTTCAAAAATGTTTACGTGGACACGGCTTTCCGCAATTACCCTGTATGTCTTCAAAGGGTGAACGGAAACGCAACAAACGCAAAGAGAAATTATCGAGTACCTGAAGCGATGAAGGTTTAACGCCAAAAAGGGGCGGCGAGGTAGTACAGTTGAGTGGGGAAAAAACGACAACTTTAAAGTAAGCGATATCATAAACGCAGCAAATAGTTTGCTGTACAGTCAAGAGGGTCATAGCCCTCCAGACTGAAGCGGAGATGGCGTCCGGATCGAGCAACAGCCCGTATAAAGATCTGAGCGCAAAGGTAGACATGGTGACATGAACGCGACACAGGAAGGCATGAAGCGTACGTTAGAGAGCAAAATTGACAGCTTAAGAAACGAAATGATGAAGAATATAATAACGAAGTTAAAATCGTTGAGAAACGAAATTGCACTAGACATTAATAAAGAACTCAGTCTTATTGATACGCTTATTGACACCATGATCGATATACAAGCACGTGTCCGCGCAGTTGAAAAGAGCAGGCACTATCCAAAGCACCAACCCACTGATATGCGCCCATCCAACCAACTCAATGACATTGAACTGTGTATTATCGCCAGCGGCCTCGAGACACAAGATGGCGAAGACATCCTAGCAAGAGCAAACGATCTTATTCGTGCGTTGGGGGAAGACGTATATAAAGACGTGACGATATACGGAGCCATACGCCTGCCAAACAAGTTCCAAGGAAAACCCGGTCCCGTGAAAATCAAATCTAGTACTACCCAAGAGAAAATACTTGTCCTACAAAACAAGATGAAACTCAAAGACGCTGAATTTGTTCGCAATGTGTTTATCAAAAGCTGTAAATCACACGCAGAGAGACTGATGGAGCTCAATGCAAGAGAGTGTTACGGCAACTTCCACAAGGGGCCAACTTCCGGGTGGGTGCAAACGGACGAATCCGCGCACGTCAAGAGCCAGCCACTCAGAATGAAAATCACTAGGGTATACACCGCCCCACTGGGTCATCTGTTCATATTGCGCATTACAATGTTTGTGGATGGACCAAAGACAATGAAACCCTCCGTCGCCTTGACAGGTTAGAATGTGATTTCTTTATCATAACTGGCCCTATTACTTTATTATCCTATGTAATTGTTCAAATGGCTTAACGGCCATGTAAATTATATGGCAGTAAACATGTTATCATCAAATCTGATTAATGACTGAGACCCTTTGATATTGCACTAATAAACTCACTGAATGCTGATATGATTTCGTTGTGCGAAACACACATTCATGGCAGTCATGATTGGTGGCTACTCGTGGTTGGAGTCAATAGAACTAAAATCCATCGTAATGCCCCAAAAATCTCTGATGGTGTCGGACTGCTCGTCAAACAACATATTATTAATGACTTCGATTTTAGTGTTGTAAAACGCGTATACAACGGGATCCTTTGCTGTGAAATTTACAAATAGAAATACAGATTCAGACTTTATTATATTCTCGTGTTACTTACCACCGGAAGGGTCTCCGAGAGGTCGTGATGCACAGATATTCTTTGCACATCTTTTGACACAGATATACACTCATGCTAACTGTGAAAAAATGATTTTGTGTTCGGAAATGAACGCCCGTATCCCCCCCCCCCTCACGGATTTACTTAGGGAGTGCGATACTATGCCGGAGCGAAAACACGTTGACAGTCACATTTATCAACATGGTCGTTACTTTATCGAATGTTTATGCGACTCTGTGATTCTGTGTTTTAAATGGACGATTTTCAAATGAAGAAGATAACTATACCTCAATATCGACAAAAGGGAAAGCATTTGTTGATTATATATCTGTCCGTCACGACGTTTCCCAGCCATGCTCAAGCTTTCGGGTTATTAATCTCAGTTACATTGTAACAAAGCACGGGTTCCATAGATTAATAGGCGAAATGTCACGCATATCTGATCATTGCGCACTGTGCGTAAATATTGAATTAGGCTATACTGCACGATTGTCACGACGCGATACAGTTACAGAAACCCCCCGCAAACACCGATATAATCAGCGTAGAATTCCGCCAGACTTCATGGACAGCAACACTATTAAAACGGCCCTAGCGTTAATAATGCAGCAAATAGAAACGACCAGGGAATCACAGGAAATCGTTGACAGAATATATAGCGACCTCTTGGATATTATAACTGCTAAAATGAATGACAAAATACCCAAATACGGCACCACAAAACCAACTTCGAAACGGCATAAAAACGCACAACCATTTTGGAACGATGAATTGCAAGCACTATGCAGTTTACTAAGAGACAGTGTAAATCGGTTTTAGCAGTATAGAAATAACAGAGCCATGAGGACACGATTGCGTGCGGACTTTGTTGCTGTAAACAAAAGTTTTGATATAACACTTCGCATGACCGAACGGGAATATCGGCGTAATGTGGCTTTGGAGATAGAGACTTTTGAAACAAACAATCCCAATGATTTTTGGGATAAGATCAAAAGACTAGGACCGCGAAAATATTCACGGATTCCTGTGGAAATCTATGAAGAAGATGGTTCTGTAACAAATAATGAGACACGAGAATTTGATCGTTAGAAGTGTGACTTTGAAAACTTATACAACTGTCATGATTTTGATAGTTTTGATGATGAACACTATAATCGTGCCAAAACACATAAACTGTTGATAAAACATAATATTGCTGACCCTTTATATGTGCCCAACACCAGGTTAAACACTAATATAACCATGCAAGAAATAGCAAGCATAGTACAAAATAGCAAATCTGGTTCGGCTAGCGGCTTAGACCAAAATACCGTACGATGTATTGACATTCCCGGCGGTACTTGCTGTATTGCAACGACTCTTACAATTAGTGTTTTACTATAGCATAATCAGTTAGGAGAAAAGCTATTATATTTCCCATACTGAAAGACTCCCAATCAGATAAACGAATTCCTATGAACAATAGAGGTAGATGTTTATTATCTTGTATCAGCAAACTAAATACTGCTTTCTTAAACAGGTGGCTTTCAAAATATCTAGAAAGTGGAACTATGTTGGCGGACGAACAAAACGGGTTCCGGGCAAACCGATCGTGTGAAGACCACGTGTTTATATTTAACAGTGTAATACGGAACAACAAAAACGTCTACGTAGCCTACATCATCCTCCGTCGTTGTTTTGATTAATTGATAGAGACACGCTGTTGTACAAGTTACTACTGAATAAAATCGATGGCAAGTTCTACAACTCTGTAAAGAGCATTTACCTTAGCTCGTCGTCGTGTGTTCGAATAAACAACAACCACACCGACTGGTTTGACTGCGCAAACGGTGTCAACCAAGGGTGGACGTTATCGCAGACCCTGTTCGCTGTGTTCACAAATGACCTTGTTGAGGAAATCAACACTCTACGCTGTGGCGTCACCATCGGCGACAAGCAGGTGTCTCTCATCGTGTATGCAGACGAAATAGCCCCCATAGATGATAGCGAGGAAAAGTTGCAAACCATGCTTGATGTCCTGTGTTATTGGTGTAAACGTTGTCGAATGACGATTATTACGTCAAATCTAAGTGCATGCACTTCCGGAAAGCACGGACACTACGAACGCAGTTCACATTCCATATAGGAGAGAATGAGATTGAACTCGTGGACAAATACAAATACCTCGGCGTGATATTTTTAAGAAAATGTGACTTCTCAACAGCTTGTGAAGGACTGGCCAAAGGAGCCGGTCGAGCGCTGGGGAGTATAATAAGTAAAGTGCACTCCCTCAAAGTTTTGCTTCAAACCATATGAGAAAATGTACAACACGTGCGTTGTTACAGTCATGGATTACTGCAGCTCTGTGTGGGGTTATAGACAGTATCAAGAGTCGGATAACGTTCAGAATCGGGCTTTAAGGTATGCGCTTGGTGTTCACCGGTTTGCTCCAGTTGCTGCGCTCACGGGGGATACAGGTTGAGTCCCTACACGCTTTCGGTGGCTGAACATGTACGCCTCTGGAACAGGCTCCTGCTCATGGACCGTAACCGATTGTGTGCCCAGGTCTTTGAAATGGACTCTAACCGGTGTAAAAGTAACTGGTCAAGTGAGGTGAAGGACATAATGACATTAACCGGATCACTAAACAGTTACAATAACAAGTCACCGGTCAACCTACAAATTGCACAAAGCCAACTAAGAACAATCTATATAGACAATTGGTTCGCTGACCTGCAATCTATGCCAAAACGTAGAATATATCGAACGTTCAAGAAAGTGTATTTAAATGTGAAGACTATGTGTGCATCGGTCTCAGTAAAAATGAACGGGCGTTACTTTCACAGTTAAGATCTGTTCTATTACCACTATGCATTGACATAGGGAGATACACGGGCGAACCCGAAGACTCTAGAATATGAAAGCTTTGCAATTTAAATGAAATTGAAAATGAACACCATTTTGTGCTAAATTGTAATCTATACCATGATATTAGAATTGCATGCTTTAGAGATGTAATATTTAATAAAACGTTTGCTTTACAGGAGGATTCTGAGAAACTGTGTTATCTGATGAACAACCGCGTAAGACAATTAGCCAAATGTATAATTAAGACTTATACATTAGGAAGAAGTGTTTTATTCACATAGCCACATGCACATCATTTTATGAACATTATCTGCACTGTTGACTTTAAAGTAATACGCTTTTCATTTTTTCTTTTATATTATGCTTCATATAATGTTTGTATTCAGGTGACATATAGGCCCAATGGGCCGGGTGTAAACTGGTGTACACCAAACGGTACAAAAATACAATAATTCAAACATTTTTCATCTCACATTTCTCTCGTATACAGTACACGACTTCGTTTGTACCAGATTCAAACGGTACAAGAATACAATTATTAACACATTTCGCATCTCACATTTCCCTTCTCATTATTAAGTGACTTTATACTATTAAACGAGAATATGGTCAGTTCGTTCGCTTGATACGATGTAAACCTCGCCAATAAATTTAAAAACTCGGCCAATATGGAAAAACGCGGCAAATACGAGATTCAACCAATCAGGATTCAGGATTAGCTCGGCCTTATACGAGATGGCAAGTTTTTTGACGCCATTTTGAAAACTCTTAGCAATATTTACTTTGCGCTTTTTATTTTTTACTAAATGTTTCTACATTTAGCACCCCCACAAAATTAAGTGAGCAAGGGCAACATTCGTACTTATTAATGTATTGGACCGAATCTACCGAGTGACGGATCATGAAATCCTGACGACATCGACCACGAAACACACACATTTACTTCCCTTGACGTATTCTTCAATTTAGCGTTTGTTTAAATGAACACGTCAAACGATGAAATTATGTGTTAATATTTGGATTAAAATTGGATTGAATGGCTGGATGAACCACAGAAAGGGAAGGGAATCGGCGAGTTAGCTGAGCGTTTGCTCTGTCAACTCGCCGAGAGCATCTTCATACTGACTTTAGAGGAATCATCTGTAAAGAGGCTGGTGGAAGGATAAACGTAAGGAATTTGAACAAATTGTTAGTAACTAAGTAAGTTAACTTAGTAAATTATTTATTTTATTTCACATCTAGTCTTCAACTTTTCAAGAATGTCTTTAGCATACATACGCTGGAGCATGTTTCTACTTTTAAGAATAAAATTAAACAAAATGCTTTGGTGAATTAGACTTAAACACTATTTTCTGGAGTCAGAGTCTATTCTTTATTCTTAAGTCTTAGAATGGTTAAAGAATGTGTTGGTGAATACTGACATCTTTGCCAAGACTCGGTCGGATAACAGTGAATATCGATTGGTCGTGTTAAACCTTTTGCGACTTTCTTTATAAAAAATTGTTGCGCTATTATTTTATGTACTGTTTGGTTGTTATATTTCACAATGCAAAGTTAAAAGAATAAAGACGTAGTTAATAATTTATGCTGGCGTTGTTACATTCTATTTATATTGCCTAACAAAACAATAGTTATGATAGATCTAACTTGTACTATAAAACTGAAAGATGCTGCATACTATTTCTATTTATATAGAAACAATAGTTTTAATACTATAAACCGAAATATGCTGAATAATATTATAAAGTTAATTAATAAAATTGTCATTAATTAGTTGAATTCATATAAGCTTTGTTATTGGGCTTCAGACAGCCGTATTAGCCTTCAGCCTACGGCCTCAGGCCAATACGGCTGTCTTCAGCCCAATAACAAGGCTAATATGAATTCAACTAATTAATAACATTATAGTACTTCGTTTATACCAGATACAAACGGTACAAAAAATAAATAATGACAACAATTCATTTAGAATCTCACTTTTCGATCGGTTTAATAATACAAGTTGTAACGTACTATTAATCGTAATTAACCAACAATGAACGTAACAGCACATCCAAGGTGAGATCTAAGACATATATTTAAAGTAAACGATCAAAATACATTTCTCTAAGGGAGACACCGTTTACAGATACTCGATTAAATATTCGATTAAGAAAATATGTGTGCCGATTTAATGTAAATCCAATCAAATATTTGTATTTATGTACCTTTTAAAAGAGAACCAACTATAACACCGAAACAGAGACAAATACAAACATTGAAAAAAACCGGCCTTAATAACAAAATTTCTCATTTTTTGGTATTTAATCATTTTAAATAGTACATTATATTTAGAGATGATTAATGAAAAAATATTTCCATTCGGACAAGAAACGCCAAAGTAATGCGCGTTTTTGTAACGTCACGTAAACTAACATTTTATATCTGACGTTAAGATACTTAGCGACACGTTGAGAAACAATTGAAATCGAAGAAATCGAAGAAACACATTTTCCTTCATGCCACAACAGCCTTATTTAAGAAATAAGGTCTCATATATTTTCAAAACTTAATGATATACATAACGTTTTTCAAAGTGTTAAATTATTCATAGTACTCAAAGGAATGATGCTACGTTATTCCAATTAGCGCCTTGAAATGTTCCCCAAGAAACTCCTTACAGTTCCTCCAGGACCATGCCGGGTATCGAACGGTGGTGTTGGTTGCCGACAACTTATCTAGAACTGCCTCTAGTTGCTCCATATTCTCACAATACGTTCTTATATATAGCCTTAATGTTACCAAACCCTCCGTCCGTGTGGCATTTCGCATGTCCTGAAATGAGGTGTAATTAATAAAATATACAATTACTGTTACAAAGTAAATTCCTGGTCGTAAAATTCCACTTAAGGTGTGCTGTTTTTATTATTTGAAATGACGTATAACTCATTGTTTAAACATTATATACACATTATTTTTACAGTGCGACACCCAAGATTTTAGGTGCAAATAATTAGACATATCAGTAGTTTGTGTTGTTATGCAAACCTGGTATCTGCATAAGAACCAATTCTTGTGTTGGCCTGGAATATATTATTACAGGATGCTCACCATGACTTTCGATCGCCCAATCTATCGCATAATAAACACAAACATTACGTCGTTTCATTTTAAACTGAACAATATGATGATCCTTGTCATGTTAGGCCAAAAAAAGTTATTTGTTTCCGCTCACGTCTTGGAAAAAAGTATAGTAGGTAAGTAGGCATAACTTTTTTTTCGTTAATTTTTTTTTTCATTCGTGACCCAACAAGCACAGATCTACACCCGCTTTACATTTTTTTAGTAATTGGTCATCACTTAATTTTTATAACTTATTAAAATTAATAATAAGACAAAGACACATTTGATATTTAATTTAATTATTTAATAGGCAGTTTCTGTAAAACAATTTGAAAAGCAAAGCCAAAGTTTCCAAGATCACAATCTTCACTTCTGACATTAGTTTCTATTTCGTTTTCCCATGCGGGTGCATTGTTCTTGGTATTTTCCCAATTTAAACACACCGTTACACTGTACAAATTAGTAGTTCGTCTGTGATGTGATAACAACACTTGTACCAGGGAAGCCACGATGGCCACAAACATCCTTCCTTAAAGTTGAATCAAATTTTCAGGTATAAACATATGTTTCAATAGGGTTTTCAAAATGTTTGCAGGCGGCTCCGTGGTCTTAAAGTGGTAACGCACTGGCTTAACAATCCAGGGTTCGCACGAGCAATCCTCCGCCACACCGTAACCTACTAACTCGTTTTTTGCATGAGACGTTAAACCAAGGTGCAGTGTACTATGTGCTTCACAACGGCACTAAGACTCAGGGACGCCTCTGGAACGGGGCGTCTTCTGTACCTTGCACTATCGCCCGTAACCCAACTAACAGGTCTTCTGGGAGGGATGACCATATGGGAGTGAATCCCTGTGCACTCGATAAAAATGTACCACATACACACGTTTTCACAATTGGTTCCTGGGCACAACACCTCTTGGAGATAAGTACACAGGTTCTGCATCAATAGACGCTTTTTGCTATTTATTATTCATATGCACCTGCACACATTCAAACTTTAATAGGCATAGACGCTTGTTATTGTTAAGTGTGCGCCCAAATGGTCAATTACTGTCAGCATTAAGGAGGAAAGCTTTGCAAAATGCGATTTATTTACGAAAGCACACATTGGCAAAGTTGTAACAAAGGGCGACAACTATTGTATTCAACGATTAAACAACACCAATACTATTGGCGTTGCTCCCTAGACTGGTTCCGCGGTTCTAATTAAATATTAAAATAACACTTATACAGGCCGATCCCAGTCTAGTTCATAACGAGTTTATGGTTGCGGGCAAAAAAAACATGGTCGGTCGGGTTAGTGGAAACAAACAACATTTTTTACGCCTTAGTAAAATATTATTTTATAGTTAATACCGGTTGGATTTTAGAGCTACTTAAAACAAGTATAAAAAAAGAAGTAATACTGATTCTATTAATTATTTAACATGATGTAGATCTACATTGAAATGGCATACTGTTCTTAATAATTTCGTTTCAATCTTGTAACGTTTTATTTATTTTAAAACTGTAGAATAGGGCGTAGATATGTATTAATTGTCAAATTTAAATGTAATGTCGATAAGAAAAAACATAAAAAATGAAGATGTTGGTAGCCGGTTTTGAAGTAAGAACAACTGATCCGAAGGCTAACTAACTATCCACTACACCACGGAGTCCACATGCTAAATGTTTGCAAACGTCATATTTAAAACTAGCAAGCGAAAATATAATCGATAATGACTTGACAATTTTGACATGTCGACAATATTTTCAACTCCGTTCTGAAACAAATTAAAGGCACATTTTGCTTTCCAAGTATTAAATATTAAAAATAACTAGATCAATGCGATATTATAATTAGTGAATCTAAAACAAAGATGCATGATTTCCGAAATTGTCGTGGTATGTTTAAATGCAATCAAAAATCTACATGTTTTAAAGAAAATAATAGAATTAAAATGTTTTAATGTAGCAAAAAGTGGACTTAATCTCTCAATATATTACCAAATATCTGATCAATCATTTCGATTCAAAAAGTGTAAACTGTAGAAGTAAAACACTAGAACTGAATCAATAATTCTGTTTACTTTCAGTTTTATACTGTTCATTTTATGGTCCCAAAATTAATAAAATTCAAACAAAAACTTTCTTATCATTAATAAATTGAACAAACAAATGCTTACCTCCATTTCCTCATCATTATTGCCACTTAAAAATTCCAAATAAAGTATATTTAACTCATTTTCACCAGACAAACTTGAATATTTTCTGAATCAAAACAGTGACGTCACTTTAAAAGGGTTTTTCCATAAACGTCATCAATACTCAGTATGTCATTAAGGCCAGTTTTATTATGTAATGACAATAAATACAAATACCATAATAAAGAATATCCTATATAATATAAATAGTGTGCATTTTTAGACACTTTTTAGACACTTATAAATAAAACATCATTTCAAAAATAATTATGCATCACATGCCACGTTTTCGTTTAAACTATTTTCCAAGGTTACCAGAATACAATTATTAAAATCATTTCGCATCTCACATTTATTTCGTGTGTACCATACACTGCTTCGTTTATACCAGATACAAACGGTACGATAATACAATAATTAAAATCATTTCGCATATCACATAATTATCATTCGTGTACAGTACACGACTTCGTTTGTATGTTTTCGAAATGGGCGTTTTCTGGTTCTTTCGACAACAACAACGAAGTCAGGAGACAGTTTCTATAAATGAATATATTGACGATGAAATATCATAAATATACAATGTTTACGGCTCGAATCAAATGTAACGAAGGACCGACATTAGGAACAATTACAACTTAGAATATTTCAAAACAATGTGCTCCAAAGATAAAATAATTCAATAAAAATATAAAAAAATTATAACAAATCAAATACAAAATACAAAAGACATAATTATATCAATACAAAATATATAAAATGTTATAGTTACCTATGAATGGATATATTAATATATAAATATCATAAATATACAATGTTAAATGCTCGAATGAAACAAATGAACACTGAAAAAATTTCCGTTAATTTTATGGCAATTGGACATTAAATATTGACAGTACCGCTGTCACTGCTACTCTACCGTAGAAATGACCGGGGAAAACGGCGATCACCGTTATAATAATTTGCATTTTAAGATTCGCAAACAGACGGCGCATGGTGTTAAGGATTAGAAACTGTTTTCAATTTTTTTTTCCACATACATTTTATGATGTAGAGTCTGAGCGTAAACAATTTTTCTAACAGCAAGGTAAACCATCTGTTTCAAGTCAAAATAGACTGAAGCATTTGCACTCAAACATACATGTAATTGTGTGTACTTGTTTTTTACTGTGTTAATGGGTGGGGTAAATAACGAGTCATTCGTTTTAGATTAAAATGACATTTGCTTTTTAGGTCCACGAAGGAGGGCGTACTAAAATTGACTGTCCGTCCGTTCGTTCGGAAAATGTTAAAGGCTTTTTATAATAATAATAATTATCGCACAAACACGTTTGTTTATTTAATTTTAATACACTAAACGTTTCGGCATGATGCTTTCATCAGTAGTAATAAAAAAAAAAAATATAAACAAAGGAAGTGACGTCGACGTCATACAGTGACGTTACGTCGTTTGGCGGAAAAATGATGACCTGTAAGAAATGTAAAATAGCATTATGCTGACATATATAGAACAAATAATCATGATAGTATAAAATGATGGATCATAGTTGATTCATCAGCCTATTAATTATAATATAATAAAAAACATTGTAATAGGCAAACATCGAATATATGTCAAGTATGTGAACGTATCATATATCGTACAGCACTTTGTTATTAAGACCGTTAGGAAGCATAGTCTTTAATTTATGTATCCAAAACGTGTCTTTACATAAACGGTCTATATTATGATGAACAACATCTATTGGAACAAAAGAGAAATCTGACAATGTACAATTATTGTCTAGAGACCCAAAATGGGTTGCAACATGTGATACAGGATTTATTGAACAGTTTCTTATATCAAATCTATGGTTATTCATTCTACGGGAAACATTTTGATTGGTTTGTCCGACATACTGTGTATTACATTTTTTACATGTAATAAGATATATAACATCACGTGAAGTACAATCTACATCATTGTGCAAATCATATGTTAAACCAGTAACGCTACTATTGAATTGAGAACATATGTTGATATTATCACAATGCGTACATCTTCTTCGTTTACATTTACCCGATGAATGTAATTTAGTACTGTTATACACTGAACATCTAAAAAGACTGTTTTGTACATTCTTAGGTCGTTTATAGGCCAAAATAGGCTTAAAAGAATGTAAAGACTTTACACTCTCTTTGTCAGATAACCGTAATATATCCCAGTATTTGTGTATAATATCAGCAATATTAGGCAGTGATGTGTTAAAACATACAGTAAATGGTATCACTGAATTAGTACTTTTCTGCGTAACACGCAGTGCGCTATCCTGCGACATATTTTTAACTTTTGTAAATCCATCTGCTATAACATTTTTAGGATAATTTCTATTTTCGAAATATGTTTGTAGACTAGCTAAAGACTGATTAAATACACCATCATCGGAGATAATACGTCTGTAGCGTTTAGCCTGACTATATGGTATACCCCGTTTACAAGACATGGGGTGAGATGATGTAAAATCTAAGTATAACTGCATATTAGTAGATTTACAAAAAAACATCTGTTATAACAGTTTCATATTCACTTTTAGATATAAATACATCGAGGAAAGACGCAGACATTTGAGATATACAATATGTAAATTTTATAGTAGGATGAAATTTATTTAAAGCATCTATACAAGTATTAAGGTCTTCTAAAGAACTATTCCATATCATAAAAATGTCATCTAAAAATCTAAGCCAAATATCGGGTTTTAGAGGTACATTACTAAGAAAATCTTCTTCTAATTTTGCCATAAAAAGTGAGGCATAAGAAGGCGCCATATGGCTACCCATGGCTGTACCCATAGTTTGTAAATAACTCTGATTGTTAAAATCAAAATACTGAAACTTGTTAAGAACCTTAAGTAACCAAATGCAATGACCCTAGATGTGCGCTCTGTTTTCATATTATTGAAGGAAATTCATTAAATTTTAACGGTAAACTGTTAAATATAAAAACTAATATGTCGTATGATGTTAAATTTTTTATTTATGTATTAGTATGCAATGGATGCAAGAAACTTTGTATTGGACGAACTGGCGATAAACATAGACATAGAAGATCTGTTCATGAACAACACATGCGAAACCCTCAACAAGACATATGCCTTTAAGTAAACACCTGGATGCGTGTTATACATCTGAACCGAAATTTCAGATGTTACCTATTTATAAACTATTTTCGGACAGTGTTTCAGCTAGTTTAGCGAGAGAGCAATATTTTATTCATATATTTATACCACAATTAATTTATATATAATAATTGATGACGTTATGACGTCATAATTGAAATGACGTTATCTCTATGACATTTTGACGTTATGATATATTGTATTAGGCCCTGATAAGCATTGTCGAAACGCGTTGGCTATATTTTTAATAGATATATGTACCATATATATATATATGTGTAACAGGGGTGTTGAAATCCTGTGTCAGACTTGTCAGACTTTTCCTGTCAAGTAGGCAATGGACAAGTATAATTTCAGTTCAGCAACATATACAAGTTTGTAGTTAATTATTATATCAATGTATAATTATGTACTTTAACAACAATAACATATTGTGTGTTTGATTATAAATTCATAAATTAAAAACGCCCGAAATAGAACAAGTGAAGTGACATTCGCTTGCGGACAAGTAGATTTATGCAATGAACTTGTCCGTGGACAAGTTAATAATTTTGATATTTCCACACCCCTGTATGCACTCGTACGACTCATAATGATAACATTTAGAGAGCTATATAATATAACATTTGGTGTGATCACAAAATATAAAGCATTTTTTCAAGTGACATGTGACAGAAAAATGATTTACGGATTCGGTGTAGCGAAGATCCTACCTGACATAAAGACTGCATTTTGTTAGCGTGCAACGAAACATGTATTTACAAAACACTTAGTATAACAAGAACGTTAAAGCATTAACGAATCGACTATAGGGTTCTCCGGTTTACTTGACTTAGTGTGAAGATTCTTATCAACATATTTATGTCTACAAAGCATTCGCATTAACGCTCTTCGAAACTTCTGCCCAGATAAAATGTAAAGGAACAATTTCACCCAGTTCTGCAAATCAGTAACAGATAAAGCAACATTTGTATACAGATAAAAAATAATGAAGTCACGAACACTGTGTTTTAATATAACTGTATGGTCGGGATATATAGCAAAGCAAATCAAACTCAGTACACGCGGTATATGCAATAGCAAAAATAACGATGACACAGCGATCAACATTATAGTTAATTTCTGTTGTTTGAATTTCTTTCTGTTTATGGCTTGTTGGTTTGATGTAATTTAAAGTCGACCTTTTGTTGTTTTTGCAGCGTGAAAAATAATAGCAGTATTGCACGTAATAATAACAATAAGTGGTAACAATACATAATAAATTGATTCTGTAATAAACCGAACAGTAGCAAGCAAATGAGTATACGAAGAAAGCGGCCTTTCGGAGAGCACAGACCCACCAGAACGAAGCCTTTTAAATATGGTGTGGTTAAAATAAAGCTGACCCATATAAAATGCTTAAAATAAATTTCACTTTCAACGGTGTAAACCACACTCTAAATTTAAGTGAGAACACAACTGCACACATTCGTTCCTCGGTCCCACAGACAAGGATGTAATTTGAATAAACGAGAGTAGAAGAACACATATACCGGAGAGAAAAAAAAACGGCACATATAAATGTTCCAATCAGTTTATTTTAAATTTAGACAATGATACGTGAATCACAAAGCAACAACAAGCAAGTCATTAACTGATAAAAACAAAATGTACAGATCTGTAGTTTGCATGGTCTGCTTATGGAGGATTAAAACTACTGTCAGTGGGTTAGTGACAAATCCCGGTACGTTTGTAATAATGTAAGAATATGTTTTCGAGAAATCGAAGACATTTGCCTCGCAAATATCAAATATAGATTTCCATTGTTTAGGAGTGTTGTTTCGTTGCATACGAAACTGCAGTTACTTTTTGTACTGAACGCTTTACATGCGCAATCACTTGTATTCCAGTGGTTAACAAATGACAATGATGATCTATAATATAGTTGGCTGAATAAATGTTGATCCGTCGTAACTGTCCATGTATCAGGTTCAATTGTTCCTAACTGAGAAATAGCGTTACAAATACAAAACCCCACATACTTGAGTTTTAAACGTCTTCCATTTATATCTGTAAGAAGAACATTTCAACAAATAATTAATTTACACACACGTATGCAATTCACTCTAACATCTGTGTAAGAATAATATTTATAACGTAAATATAAAGATATATATAATGCTCAACACATCACGAAGATTTTTAAATATTGTTACAAATATATTAGTGTTTTCTTAACTGGCAATTTTTAAACATAAATTACATTGTTATATGCCAGTTACTTATAACACATAACATGCGTATTATTAAATATATTATTTAGTTAGCACATACCTTTAAAAATCCACGAATCTACACCACATCTAAAGAATCCGACTGCGTTGTCTCTTTAATACTTGCTTAACTATTGATTTATAGTGCTTGGTATAGTAAGGTATTTCTTGAATAAAAACAGATACTTTATCGAGTAGAATAATAAAAGGTACTATTATAATGGTAAATTACAAATATATTTTACATTCAATGCATTTAACATTAGTTTAAATTATGATATTGTTTTATTTTAAATGACCTTAGGTTTATATCGTTACGTATTGTCAAATGTCCATAGGTTGTTACTAGTGGTACGGAAGGACGTTCGTTCTCCATATGTGTTCATACATTACAGCCACAAAACTCGTATTATGGAAATGTATCGGTGGAGTTACATGAATATTAAAAATACATGTAATTGCACTCAAACTTAATATTCGGGAAATATATTCAACGGTCGATGTTGATTTTGTTTGTATGTTAGAAAGTACATACTGTAATCAAAACGCTGACAGCGTAGAAAGACGGTTAGCGACAAAAGAAACTAACAGCATGTGAATACTGAGTGTATTTTTGCTAAAAACGTTACCTGATGATATGGCTTCTTATACAATTGTATACGACATCGTAATTAAAATCAAATGTGTAATTAACGAACAAATATTTTTCAACTTATTATCTAATGCAAATGGAAATAGCAAAATTAGCGGTGTTATTAGTTTGACGTAACATTTTTAATAAATTGATTTTTATTAGAAATCGTAATTGTAATAAATCACATGATATACACATAATAACACACATGATATACATTATCTTAAATAATTTAAAGGTAAGGAGACATGAGTGAATCTTTGCTATTTTGAAGAAGAACCCTTTCAGGTGTCGATTTACTGACTAGTAGCCTGCAAAGAAAAGAAGTAGTTTTCTGCTTTATTCGTTTTGGAAATTACCCTCTCAGAAGACCGTTGGCTTCCGACTACAGATGTTTTGAACAAATTTTTTCAAGTGTATAATTATTTGATAAAACCTTGTTTAGCATGGGCTGTTTTACAGACAACCATACATGCAATAAATAAAACACAGCTTGGACACGTTCTGATTTGATAATACGTATTTTGAATTCATTGAATTAAACTATAAGTTATTGTGTAAAAGTCATCAAAGGTGTAATGCCTAGTTATTCTGTATATTTACACTCACGTTCACAATGACTTTTTATACCGACTAACTATTAACCTAAGGCCAACATCCGCTCAGTTTAAATGCAGACGCCGAACGAAACATTATCCTCCTATAAGGGAAGAAATAAAATAGGTTTACTAATGCAAATGTCATATTAAAAGTGAGGTACTTACTTATTTAAGCAATCTGTCAATACTAAAGGCCACGACGTTTTCTAAGAGGGACCGGAATGACGCATTTGATTGCCGGCCCTATAATTATGTTAATGGCTAGAACAAGACTTATATTATTTATAATGCAAACATGTTTGGTATCTAGAGTTATTTAAACACTTCATATTATCATTTTTATGTATTGAATGCATTTCAGTGAACTATAAAACTGTATTGGTGAAATAAATATGATACTTCCACTAGAAACAGTAAAACTATATAACATTTTATAGTTTCACTGCAGTGAAAATATAACAAGAACGGATTATTTTTCTATAAATATGATACTAGTATTGGTTTTCCTCATTGTTCCGTGCATCTACGGTAAATACATTCATGTGTTTACAGAAAACACATTATAACGTTCAGCAAAATATAAGCGATAATGATGCAGGAAGAATGGCACGATGTTCCCACCATAAAAATAAAGTATTTGTGTATTAATCGCGATTAAAGGCCGGCCAGTTTTGATTTATGAGACACCTTTACTGATATACATCTGTTCTCCCGATTCCTATCTTATATGCCGGGCGCTTGGCAGGAAGGCAATTTAACTAGCTGCTAGATAGGCAACCGGCCATATCAGAACAAGCCCTGTGCGGGACTCGAATCTTCAACCACCCGCTCCATAGGCCACTAGGCTACGGAGACTCATATTTATGAGTGAACATTGTGGAAGCATTTATGACGTCATTTATAAGTCAGAATACATAAACGTTTAAGCGTATTTTGCGCAATGTATTTTTGTACTGTCCAAAAGTATATTTAACAAAGAAAATGTATTGCTATGGGTCGAATGATCAAATTGTATTTGACGAGCCGTTATAGAAAAAATATGTTCACGAGTGACGTAGCCACAAGTGGCCACAAGTGAAAATATAAACTTCTATGACCTCGAGTCGACACATATTATCTATGTATTATTATCTTCATACCCAGTTGTGACACAAAACGCACCCGTTAGCAACTGAGATCAGTACTTCCTATGTGTAACTAAACATCATGATCATTGGTATGCATTATGTACATATTTATTTTCAATGCGGAAATCACAGCAAAAATAAATTGCAAATATGTTTGCTTTTGTAATTTACATAATTTGTTTTCAGATCATTCGGCAACTACTGTTAGCGCAAGATTATCGATAATCATCGCAATTGGTATTAATTGAAAGCACTGTTATAAACAAAATACATCAACCTAGAAAGTGAATTTAACACATTGTCCTAACTTGCAATATGATGCGTGCTTAAGAACGTCAGAGCCTGTGAACGATTCAATGCACCCAATGTATTTTGATATGCTGCCACCAATTTGTATGTTAAGTTTTAAGTAGCCTACAATAGGCATAACTGCATAAGTACATCGACATTTTGACGTAGACATACATGTACGTGTCTGTGATATAATTTAAACGCTATTTATTTTTTAAACTCTGACGTCTAATTGACGTCATACGTACGCGACTTTATAGTGCATGTCAATTTAAAGTACATTTACATCTTGCAGTTGGGATGCAACGATAATAATTATAGTACACTATGGGCTTGTACTACGTTTATAAGGTTTAAGAATAGCAAAAACATAACCGCATACTTGAATAACTGTGATGTATGTGAACTGTGAACATTGTCGGTTTCCATTACAGACAAGACCGGGAGCGAATCCGCGCGGCGTCGTTTGATACCGCCACAAAACAGCGACTGAAAGAGAGGACCATAAGCATAGGCGTGCAGCTGCCAAAGGACGTACGAGACGCTAGCAAACCACTGTGCGACGTTATGCGGCGCGCAAAGGATGACGGGAAGAACGTTAAGTTTGTTGGCCCGACGCTTGACATCAACGGTAACCCATACAAGACCTCCGATGATACCACCATGGACCAGTAGGGGCGTCACACGGAGCATACCATTTGGTTAGAATCATGGAACATCAATGGATTGAAACGAAAATTAGTTGACGAAGACTTTATCGACCATCTACAACAGTTTGACATAATTTTACTCTGTGAAAAATGGATAAGCAGCAACAGTTCCTCTAACTTGGAAATTCCGAACTTTATAAGTGAACACATCTATGGACAAAAACTTAAAACGAAATCAGGACGATGTAGAGGTGGAATATTCATTTACTTTAAAACTTTTTTGAAAGAACATTTGACTATTGTCAGCAGAGACCACCACGGGAGTGTATGGTATAAACTAGATGAGTCTTTATTTTCACATAATACTGATGTTTACATATGTCATACATACAGATTACCAAGTAATTCAAAAGCTAGAGATGATTTTGATTGTTTTGATCAAATCGAATCTGATATGTTAAAATTTGATCATCTAGGCTTTACATTCATAACAGGAGATATAAATTGTAGAACCTTAAACGATTATGATTTTATCATTTTTGACAGATATTTAAATGATTTTGAACCGATGATAACTCATGTAAATGATCATTATTTACAGCGTTACAGCAAAGATACAGTTATTGATGCTGCTGGTAGAAATCTTTTACAACTATGTCAATCCAATGGTTTTGTAATAGCAAACGGCAGATTAGGTTTTGATAGTAATGTGGGAGAATACAATTTTTGCTCTAATAGGGGAGCTAGCGTAGTTGATTATTTATTGCTAAAACATGAAACGTTCAAAATGATTCAAAATGTTTCACGTGCACGATTTCAACGAGTTGTCGGACCATGCTTGACTGTCTTTTAACTTAACAATTTATATTGACTCGAGACAAAACGCATCGCATGTGTTCCCAAAAGAACACGAAACTAAAACTAAACTTGTATTTGATGCAGATAAAAACAACTATTACAAAATAGACTGTTCAGCGAGACCGAACTATTAAATAACCTTACCGCTTCACTGAGCACAAGGCCGGTCGATGACGTTGTTCAGGAATTTACAGAGTTATTGTTAGCAACGGTAAAACCCATTTTCGGTCAGCCGATAAAAAAAGCAAATTCGCAAGCATCTAAACCAACTAACAAAAAAATGGTTAAACAAAGAATGTTACGATGAAGAAAAGAACTTAAAACGCATGCGGAATATTTACGGCACATATAAAACAGTCGAGAATAGACAAAAATTAATTTCTGCTAGGTCAAAATATAATAAAACAAAAAGAAAGGCTCGAACCACATTTAAGACAAAAGAAGGCACGAAAATTAATAATCTAGCTTCTACAAATCCGCGTTTATTTAGGAAATCAATTAAAAAGTGTACTTCAAAAAAGGTTGATTCTGCCGACTCATTAACAATTGACGACCTTTACGCGCACTTGAAAGACATATTTGGAACGCAATCGCATACTGTTAACGACAATGTTAATACCCAAACAGACGCTAACGATAATTTATTGGATGCAGAAATATCTGAGTCAGAAATACGATTTGCGGTAAATTCACAAATTAAACAATAATAAGAGTCCAGGTATGTATGAATTACCAGCAAAAATGTTTAAAGTTAGCATCAATATTATTATGCCGTTTCTAAAAACTTTCTATAATCGTATTTTCTTTACTGAAGAGTATCCAGAGTCCTGGGGAAAAGGACTCATTATCCCTGTTTTCAAGAAAGGTGATATTAATGATCCAAAAAATTAGAGAGGTGTTACATTAATTATTATAATAATAATGAAAAAATATATTCTCAAATATTATTGAATAGAATAAGAAACTGGTCAGTAGAACATGACAAATTAATACCCAATCAGTTTGGGTTCCAAAAAGGAAAATCAATATCTGATTGTATATTTATGTTACATTCGATTATTACAAAAGTTCTTAGCGAACACGGAAAATTACATTGTATATTTGTTGACTATCAACAATTTTTTGATCGTATAGAGCACAACATTTTATGACAAAAGCTACTGACAGAAAACGTTTTTTTGACTTTTTAATTGGTGTTAAACAAGGTGACCCCAGTTCTCCACTGCTAGCCATGTTTTTTTGTATAAATGACATTATAAATAATATTTCTCACGAAAACCTTCCAGGAGTTGTAGGCATAGAACATCTGAAATTATTTTTCCTATTATATGCAGATGATATGGTATTGTTTGCCAAATCCCCAGAAACACTTTGGCTTATGTTAAAAGATGTAGAATAGTATTGTAATGCATGGGGACTGAAAATGTCGCAAAAGCTAAAGCTATGGTGTTGGAGAGAGGACGGGCAACTACTTTTGAGTTATATATTTACAATACTTTATTTGAAACTGTAACTTCGTTTAGATACTTGGGCATCAACTTGTTTAAAAATGGTAATTCTTACCGTACACAAAAGTCGATCGCACAACACGCATCCTTTTCACTTAGTAAATTATTTCAGATATTTGATGCAGTAGATTTTCCAATCCAGCAGAGAATAAAGCTATTTGATACCCGAGTTGCCCCTATTCTTAATTTTTGCTCTGAAATATGGGGGTATCACCAAGCGAAAGATATTGAACTGATCCATACTAAATTTTTGAGATCATTGCTTGGAGTAAAGAAATCCACAAATTTAGCTGCCCTCTACGGAAAACTCGGTAGGGTGCCTTTACATGTTTGTCGAAAAATTCATATGTTAAAATATTGGCAAAAAAATATCAATTTGGATAATAATCATATTATGAAAAATTTGTATAAAATATGCTTAAGGAGGATACGTTAAAAAACCATGACAAAAATAACTGGGTTTCAAATATAAAGGAATGCCTTTCAACAAATGGTTTTGGCAGAATATGGAATACAGACAATTTTGACGTAACTTCTTTAGAAACTGTTAAGAGACGAATTCTAGATAGTTATCACCAAACCTGGCATTCTGATGTTAATTCATCTTCAAAACTAAGAACATATTCTATTATTAAAAATGAACTTAAACTAGAGACGCATTTGCAAAAAATTCATGAAAAGAAATACAGATTCGCTCTAGCAAGATTTAGAACGTCATCACACAAATTAGCCATAGAAACTGGCAGATACATGAATATGTCTATTAATCAACGAATCTTTCACTCCTGTAACATAAACCAAACAGGAACAGAATACCATTTTTTACTTGTTTGCCTAATGTACAGGGAGCTTAGAATGAAATACTTCAAACCTTATTTTCGTCACTGGCCCACGCTTAACAAATTTGAGTCGCTTCTAAAATCAACCTCTAGTTCTACGTTATATAATATAGCTAAATGTGTATACTTTGCCGAGAAACTAAGAATAGATACTTGAATTTACATTTATTTTATTGTACATTTTACACTAGTAAACTTTTCCCCATGCTGTTTGTATTTATCTGTGCAATGAGTTGACTTGTTCACAATTGTTCTACGTAATATAATACTGCTAAATTCATATTTTTTACCGACTAAATTAAGAATATATACATGACTTTACATTAATTATAGTGTACATTGTACACTTGTAAAATTTTCACCATGTTGTTTGAATTTATTAATGTAACGATATGACTTGTTCATAATTGTTATAAAACTTCATTATTTGTGTGTGATGCTCAACACTTTCTGGTTATATGCTCTGGTAACTGTGTACTTCTCCATGTCAATATTATTTATGTTGCTTTAAAATTGTATAATGTGTATGCAATAAATTTTGGACTTGGACTTGGACTTGGATTGTGATCTTTTCTGAAGTCTTTATTACGTATTAATATGATTTTATTAGTAACTATAATCTATTTGAGCTTTGTGTGTACGCATATGGGTATTTTATCGATTTTAATTTATATATTAGCGAATATTGTGTTACAAGTGAAAAGCGTGTTTTGCTACAAAAGCCTGAACACATTATGTCGATAAACGCAATGTCACGGACGTCTTGGGACTTACGCGTGTGTCCTGGTCCTGCGATGAACTGCATATACATGTACCGTAAAACAGGTGATTTCGCAACAGGCATTTACTGTGACCAATTAGTCTACGTTGGTTGATATAGGTATAACAATGAGGTAAGGCAAAACATACGGGAGTGAGGTCTAAGTAGTCTTAGGGACAATTATATAGAATATTAATTGTTGGCGATTTTAATTTTAGTTCCCATGCAGATAAAAAAGCATGTTTCGAATGTTTCCAATGTATTACCAGCCAAGTACAAATGACATATATAATCGGTTCAAAATAGCTACGTGAATACAAACTCTCTAAATTATATACCGCATTGTTTGCAACATTGCTTTTACTGTAATAATCTTTGGTAATTTACTTTAAAATTGTTCACTTATTAGTGTTTTATAATTTATACAAGATAATGTACCATTAGGGACCTTCACGTTGTTCATATTTCACGTCCATATTTGAAGTATGAGAGTTGGTCACGGATCGGTTATCTGAACGTTTGAAATTGTTTATCTATTAAGTGACTGCTATACATGATTAAGAATAGAAGTTTACAAACAGCCGTTAAATGCTTATACGTCATTTGTATTATGACGTTTTGACACGAAGCCGGCATAAAAACATATGGTGAAACCTAGAGTAAAATATATATGCTGCGTTAACAGCATACGTGTGCTCGTCGTGACATGATGATTTATCATAAATTCATTTAAAGCTACTTGGATACTTCATGTATCCGTGCATTTAACTTTATTCTTTCAAATATAGATTGCAATTGTCCGTGTCCGTTTCAAAGCAGTGTGTACGTTAATTGCGTATAGTTCTTGACGACATTGTGTCATTAGATTATTGCTTATATTGTACATAGCAATCGATGATATATTATATCATGTCAGACATACACCGCATATCGAGTATAATGAAACGAGCCAACTGCAAGACATGCATAGTGTTTAAAGGCACACCTCGCAGGTCCGTGCAACTTGTGTATGTTCTTTGTTTGAATGTGCATTTAAATCTACTTTCCAAAACCTAGAATTGTTGCTTTAATTACATATTCACAGTGGAGCCTACAGAATATTAAAGCGACCTATTTATAGTGAGATAATGAGACACATAGATGGATATAGATAAACTGTGTAAACAGTGAGTTTCTTACAATTTCTTACAATTATGCTAACTCTCGTCTCAGCGATAAACACATTAAATGTGATTTAAATATCATTAAACATTTCAAACCGATTTACCAAAATCTAGATCTAAAGGGTTTGTTCGTTCGTTCGTTTGTTCCTTTGTATGTTTTTATTCATCATTCATTCATTCGTTCGTTTGTTTGTTCTTTCGTTGATTGATCGATTGATTGATTGATTGATTGATTGATAGATAGATTGATTGATTGATTGATTGATTGATTGATTGATTGATTGATTGATTGATTGATTGATTGATTGATTGATTGAACGAAATATTTTCAGTTTTCCGCATATAATCTATATATATTTGAAAATAACATTGATAAAGCATTGGTAGCATGTGCATTTGTGGTGGTATGTGAATGGTCAGCACGTGCATTAATTCATATCGACGTGCATTGGCCAGTGTTAAAACGACAGTTACTTTAAGTTAATCGGAGCTAGAAATCAGCCTCTCAAACTTTGCATATTTAGACTTAAAGATAAGCGACTCCGCACAGGAGACAATTGTAGAGACACGCATACCACCGTGTTTCAGAGTTAGACCTTCTTCCACAGAAGCTGTTTAAATCTGTTAATACAAATATGTAGTATTGTACGATTTTATTGACCTGGCACTCATTAATCTCGGCTGTTTTATTTATATCGGTTTAACGTTCATCTAGCGTGCAAAGCACGGATTTTTATAGTCGTGTAACAAAAAAAAAAAAAACACAAGTGTCCGGAAGAATAGCGCGGTGCAATATGTTTTAGACTTTGACTTCAACAACACTTATTCCCGTGACTGTTTTTTGTTTATTTTAGGTTATCTCCTTTTTTTCTTAGTTTAAATTGTTTTATCAAGATCAAAATGCATACACAAAGACTCGGTTTCGCTCGCAGTTTCGATGCCACTCTCTTCGATATTGACGATGCGATTCCGTGCCATGACGTCAGCAAAATGATCAATAAAATAAATTAAAATAAAATTTAAAAAAAAAAGAATAAAGTTCAAGTGCCTGTTCTGGGATTCAAACCCAAAACAGTATCATCTGTTACGTAGTAAGAATTTAATAAATACATATTAATGTCTGAGTCTTCTATCTGGGTTAGAAGCTTAAATTAGATTAACGAAAATGAGGATATTGAAGATATTTTGTTTTTACAAAATTTTAATTGAATCATTATTTTTTATAACAATGATACAGAAATGATGCATTACTGGTCCAGGTATATATATATAAAGAGTTAAAATGAAAAAAAAGTAAACATATCAACGCAAGGTTTTTACGTTGTCTACGTTTTTGTCATTTGCTTGTCCACTTTGTTTATTACGCGCCAAGTGTTCGCCTAGGGTCACGTGGAACTTCGTGCCGGCAGGGATTCAAACCAGCTATGTTGGGACACATTTAAATCTCTGCGCTGAGGCTGCCCCATCATACACAATTTAAATACAGGTATGATAAAAATCGAACGGTTCAGTGATCATTTATATTTCCTCGTGCTCTCAGGTGTTAAAACAAAATAATTGCTGGAGAAAACCGTGGTGTGTTTATAAATTCGATGCAGTTTATAATCAAAGAGTTTAACAACGATACTTCCCAAGCATGCGTATAGAACAAATCCTTTAATACTCTTAGTGAATGTGTGCTCCATCTGAAACACTTAACGTCCTGAAAAGAAAGATAGCACTAACCTGCGAATACTATGTCACATTTGGATGACGGATCAAATTATAAATTTGTTGTACATTTCAGTGTATACTATCTTAGACATGTGACTATGTAACTAATACATTTTCAAAATGGCAAATTTTAATACCGAACTGTTAAAACTACGTAACTATGTTTGCATACTTGGTATTATTGTTTAGCTGAACTATCTTAACTGGAACTCGCTTATGTCGAGGTTCCAGATTAGTCAAAGGGATCAAAATATCGCTGACTTTCTACCGTCTATTGTTTTATAAAATAAATATAGTTTTTATTCCTTTATTTGATAACTGCAGCTCTGGTATTTTCCAATTACATTTTAGTGTGCTGGACTATTGAACGGTTGTATGCTATACTTTGGCCACTTAAATTCATCCTTTGGTTTACTTGATCAAGAGTTAAATGCTTTCATTTAGTAATATTATGTTAAGCTTACAATGGGCAACTCCATATCTAACAGAAGTATTAACTAGAACGTATTTTGGAAACACACATAGACTACTATGCTATTAATCCAATTTTCTGTCAGCCGTATACAGCTGAAACATGTCATTGTGTCTTACTTCCGCTTTTATTAGTGATAACATGCAACACTGTCCTTATAATAAGGACAAAATGAATACTTGGAATGACATCAAATCTAGAACTCATAAACAAGAACAAACTAGATCAAAATAAATTGACAACCACCCTAATAGCGGTGTCATACTGTACGTCCCATATTGGTTAGTTTTGGTATGGTTTTCGCTTTATCGAGACACTGCAGTTATACTAGATAACAGTCCACGCGACTATTAACTATTACATTGACACAACGTTGGAATTTGCAATAACTGATATTCAAAAATGGATTAACTTTTTCGTATACATATTGTCCGCACAGAAATGTAGAACTGCACTCAAACACATGTTTTGTTCAGTTACTGCAAGAAACCGATTCGCCAATAATATCGATCTGGGACTTAGTTTTCATGTGCCAGTGAGCACATTTACATATGCTTTTGGAATTTAGTGAAAAGTAACACAATTATCTCATTACTTTCTTTTTCAAGAACTTAAAGTATTTCGTAATAAACTCGTATTTATAAGTTTGCGGATAGCTGAAGACAAGCTTGCAAGTCGTGGTCACTTTACTTGTACAGCAGAGTTGCATTAGAAATGCAGTGGCAATAAGCTACACTTACTTCAGCAGTTGTCAAAATAAACTAGCAGCAATGTTCGTATTGTTGATATATGTATCTGTATTTTACTATGTTATCAGTTCCAATGTTTAGAGTGTACGTCAGGAGCTATTTGCCAATATTACATTTCCGACGATTTATTACTGAAATAGTATGCTAAAATTAGGACTCGGTATATTCCGACACTTATCATGAATTCGTTGCCATCCCTGATATTTAAGAATAATTGTATATGTCATTTGACAGTGTCTGTACGATACGCTAATATACTTGGACAAGGATATAACACACAAACCATATTGGACAAGCAAAAGGCAAGTTCAAATTTGTTGCATTGTGTTATTTTTAAAAAGTCCACAACATCTGATTTGCTCAGTTCATTAAAATGTGACCACATTAACATTACAATGCGCATCTGGACCATGTGATGTCGTCCATCAACATTAACTCTTGACCTACTGGGCCGGTTTATATTTTTTGTTTCATGGTTATTCCGGCCCAAAATATTATCGCTGATAGTAGTTGCAAAACACACATTTGTCTTTTATACATTTTTGTCATCGATTTGTATAATCCATGCAACATTCGGCACTTTAGGTAAGTCGCGTGGTTTCTTCCTCTGTATATCTTTTACTAGAAATATAGGTAAGTTATTTCACATTTACCAATGCAAAAGATATTGATAACAAAGCTTTTATACAACAAGTTTTGTATTACAAGAATATCAGCGAAACTAGTTGATTCTCCCCGGAAATGTGTTTTGTCAGCGGATGGGAATAAAATGAGAAATATTACGATATATTAAAAAAAACAAAAAAGAAACTACCCACATTTAAAATTAAGGACAATAACTCCATGAACAAATCATTACACCAGAACGACCGTATAACATGCGTATGTTCTCTTGGAAGATGCCGCATATAACGTTTCATACTATTCAATAAATCAGTGTCTGAGAACTAACACAAAAACGCAAATATCCTATGAAAATATCGTATTTACAATCAACGGTAAATAACTCCCTTAAGCAAATCATCAGACCGGAAAGATCTGACAATATGTGCATGCCCTCTTTAATGGGTTTTTGCAAACACTTTCATTGCAATTGAATCATGAGTTCCTGAGATCTCGCACGGAAACGAAACTATCCGATTAAAATAGTATCCTCAAAAGAAAATATATCCATAATAAATCATTAGACTGGGAAGACCATAAACCTAAATCTTTCTGGTACGGATGCTGTATAATCAAGATTCATTGAATTCCAGCAAAATCTCTGAAACGAAATACCGGACGGAAGAACGGACGGATTGACACAAAGAACGATGTATAAATATATATTTTACGATATATAGACATTGAGCGAAGTATTCAAACGTTCAATAATGTATAACATGTTTTGCATGTTTTAGTTCTTTAACATCTATGTAACCTTGTAAACTGGCGCTCTGAAAACTGACATATAATTTCAACACTGTACAGTGCTATGTGCTATTTATACATGCAATTCAGTCTACGAAAATTAGGTATTGGAGGTGACTGTCAAGGATTTGTGAAACACGTTAAGCCACTAACCGTACATTTGGATTTGTGTTCGTGTAAATCAGATACCTAAAATATAACGGTATCAATCTTCATTTAAAATATAGTTTTTGTGATCTCTATTAATATGAATTGTGCCTCACTATAGACCTCAATATATCATATCATATCAACAGTCATATTTTGACAAAAGCCCCATACGTCAGTAAACACACCCCAAAAGTTCACCTTTCAAGTTAGCCTCCAATGAAATACACCAACATGTTTCAGACAAACATGAAATAAAGGAAATAACCACAAACGGTATGTTTGAGATGGGTAATGGCTTTCAGAAGTGAAATGGAACTCTTTAGTGATAGTCACTACTTTCGAACGGACCATGGAGGGATACACAATGATTTACTGGTATCTATAACCTTAAAGACAACTCAGAATTGTGATATCGTGAAAAAAACTCGTCTATCATTATTAACCTACTTGTACTACACATGCAATATTTCAGGTCGACCGGCTTAGTAGAAATGCTTCAAAAACGCATTTGAGTACAACAGATGATAAGCCATTTGGCTTGCGTTCTCAGTACTCGGATTGTGTGGCGAGCGGGAGCTAAAGTTGGTACCTAAATCATATAAATCATTTTTATTTATTTTAATGAACTAGACATAAATAATGTATAAAACGTACAATATTTTGCTTATAACAGGATTCGTTGTTCTTTGAGATTCAAAAGGCGAGTTTCCGTACCTTTTTGTTTTTCATTTGTCTACCCGAAAAGAAAGGTGTCGCTTTATAAATCGTATAAAAACATGTCATTTATGATATTAATGACATTGTTTCCCGTGAGAATTAATACAATCAATAAAATAACACAATTGCATGGTGATTTTATGTAAAAGTTGACCCTAAAGGGCCGGACCCTGGTTTTCTTAAAGATTAGATACCAGTAATTCCAATTCCCATAGGGTCCCATTATAAAACGGCGAAAATGACAAGCATTTTTTAGCCTTTTCTTTATTTCAAATTGTGCAAGCATGGTGTCAATTTAAAAGATGAATCTTTCCTCTTCCAAAAAAAATGCAATAAAAAAGATATGTCATGTTACTTCTAAGAAAATATAGATTTAGTGATCTATATAATATAATAACTGGCGATAAGCGTATACGACAACACATTCGTACGTTTACCGTATCAGCCAACAGTAGACTAATTATTGTCACAAGTAGCAAGAAATGTAAACCCCTTGCGTAAATAACCTGTTTACGGTTCATGTAGTTTATAACATGACCAACACACGCACGTGAAACCCAAGGCTACTGCGTTTGTCGATAGAATGCTTTTTTTGCAAACGCGAGTTCCACTTCGCACAATCATGCATGTAGTTTAAAGACGATGTTTCGAGTTATTTTAGTTGTAGATTAGTATTGATATAATTCTTTAATTACGAGTACTAATTATTCATTTGTGAACATCCTGCATTTAATAAATTTAATAGCTTCGTGTATTTCGTGAAATCATGTGGCGAAACTCTGTACGGTATGCGAAATGCTCCACGTGAAATCGAAACTGAATAAGGAAGTTGGTATATTAAGTCGTTTCCAATAAAATAGTTTTCCTGTTATATGAACCCCGATTAAGGCTCCCTGTAGCGTCCCGACAGCGCTACGATAAAAATAATAAAGAAGTCGGGAATGTCAGGACGCTGTCGGGACGCTGTCTGGAGGTGTCGGAAAGCTGTCGGTACGCAGTCCTAATAATCGGGAATTATCAGGACATGTTCGGCGTGATCTGCCAAGCCCTCCCGACAGTTAAGGTTTTCCCTTAACATTCGGGAGACTCAGCCGAATTTGTATAGTCGGAACTCTGTCGAGATAGATTCGGCTGTATCGGTTCAAATTCGGGACGTTGTCGGGACGTTATTGAGACAATGTCCTGTGCAACGGGATTGATGATGCATAATAAATTATATAGAACTATCACGTCTGGAGTTTTGCGGCAGTCATATATTCCCGATTATTGCTCCCGACAGCGTCCCGATTGCGCAATGATACAAATAATCAAACAGTCGGGAATGTCGGATTGCTGTTGGGACGCTGTCGGGACACTGTCGGGAAAATGAAGGGAAAATGTCGGATCGCATTCGGGAGAATCGGGACGCTGTCGGGACGCTGTCGGGACGATGTCGGGACATATTCGATCTTATAATCAAAGAATGAATTTCGAGCCCCGACTTTTGACTTTTGACATATTTGTTTCGGAACGCTGTCGGCTCAAGAACGGCAGTAAAATCGGGAATGTGTGTGACCAAAACTACTTAACCGCAAAGTAATTGAACGTTCTTCATAACTGCTAGAAAACAGGGCCAGTCATTGTGAATGTTATACTAATCGCTTAGGTTATTATTACTTTTACTATTTTATTCACTCAGATATTAACAGCAATATAAATACACTATAGTCTTTTCTCGATTTTGATATCATTCGTTGCAAACGACCAGAATATTGTATAAGTCAAACACAGATCAGTTAATTCAGAAGAAATTGGTCGCCAATTCTACTGTTGAATAATAAGAATGGGAAATACATAAGCCGAGATATGTGTAATGTCTGTTACATTGTAGTGATTGCACTATCGTTGTTCTGTGTCTTGGAGACAATGACTGATCCTACAGAATACTTCCAATCAGGTCGTTTCATAAAACAAATCGTTCTGACAAAAGCATCTCGAAATCATTTTCCTGACAATATATACACAAAATAGTTAACCCAGTTTTGAAATTAAAGTATTGCCATGCCCACGAAAGAAAACAAATTATAATGAAAAAGTATGTTCGACTGTGCATTAATTTTACATTTCGATCTGAATAAATTATCAGGTACGAGGCTGCCAATATACCGGTATACGGTAAAAGGAGAACAACGAAGACAAAAAAAGAACGGAAATTGAAGTGATTGTTAATATTCGCTGTTCGTCTGTCTTTTTGTTGATGACTTGCTTGCGACGTGTCATTGCAAAGCGGGTTTTAACTGATGTATTAAGGCGCACTATTATTCCTACGTTTGATGCTTAAATAATCGAAAATGGTAATAAACCATAACAATGTGCGACCATACTGTAGAAATGAACCTAGTTAGATAACAAATCATTAAATCCAAATGTAAATGGGATTGTAAATGCAAATGATAAAATCAAAAAGAACAAGTAGCGAAATCTTAATTCTAGCGTTTACAAACCATGATGCTAATTTAAACGAAAACAAAACTGCACAAAATCGTTCAAATGTCCAGGAAACTATGACATAATTAGCAAACACGGATGTAGAGCTAATCATGTATTGGAAAGCACTGCAAGTATGAGAAGTCCAATGAAAGAAAGTACTCTGGAAGTGTTGAACTCTAAAACGAAGTACACTTAATATGAAATCATGTACACTTAATGCAAGAATATACAGTGAAGTTGTATTAATAGTTTTAGTTGGAGTATTAAGATAATGGTCAAAGGGTTCGTTACAAACCGAATAATGTTCGTAAAATAATAATAATATCGTGCAAACACATCGTACGATAACGTCGTTGTTGTGTTACTGCAAACGATAATCGTGTTCAATAAAGTGTTTTCGAGAGCGTCGCTTCCATATTTCAAATCCGGGAGAATTTTTAGTACAGAGGAATAATTGGGTATTTCTCCTGTTGTAGCATCTGTGTGGTGATGGTTTCCGTTTCTTGTAGTTCTAGTGTAGACAAAGCGATGATACGTGAACAATATACCACGATTCCAGTAACCGTCAAGTAAATAATCGACCATAACGCGTTGACCATCTATGAAGTAAAACATATCATATTTGTTATAAAGCATATTGCAGTTTTAAAAGAATACAATAAATGTATGCACGTGTTATGGTATTCAAGACCGTATTTGTGATAAAAGAAGCTGTCGCTGCGTAAGAACAAAAATGTCACATAAGAATAGCGTAACAATAATTTCCCTAAATGAATCAGCAAACAGCGGCATCTAGTGATTATAACATTTATTATATGAACATGTAAGTAACTATAAACATGTTTTGCAAAATGCATGCCTTTATTAATATCTAAGAGTTTTCATGCATTTTAAATGTCATTATAGTTTTCAAAACATTTGCGACTGAAACTGATTTGTTGCTTGCTTATTACAAGGTATAAATGGACGCCAATACATGTTGAAATTTACATAATAATTTTTGGTTTTCTAAATTTCAGTCAGTTGCAAAGATTTTGAAACTATAAACATGATTCAGTTGTTATGTTCAATATACAAAAGACAAATAAATATTTCAGTTTTTAATATAGTATTATGTTTACTATAATTATTATTGTTATTTGCGTATACGTGCGATTTTTGTACATTGTTTGAAAGCTCGACAATGGTTTAAATACAAAGAATGATTTTTTCATTATATATTGAATACAATTTCGAATCACATGCCTTCTTTCTTCCTGTGAAAAGTGTGTGATCAATCTTATAAAAGAAAATCCCATTGATGTGATGTCGTGTGCTGACTTTAGAATTGTGCTAAAATGCCTAGCGAATCCTTACCTACCTAGAAAGCAGCTCGCATGTTATTTCACCGCATCATATTTCACGTTGGATTGGAAGCACTGCCCAATTAAACGCCAATAGCACTCGCTTTGAACTTTTAAATAATGCTTTTAAGATCGTAGACACAAATGACAGGCTACACGTAAGGCCAACAACAATTAAAGCATCATGTGCGGGACTTGTGTCTGTAATGTGCTTAAACGAATGTCAGAATTATTTATCAGTAAGAATAAATCAGCATGAAAGGCCCATTTATCAGATAAAATATACGTTAAAATATATGTAGTATTATTTAAAACTCCACGTAATTCATCCACAAATCACTATAAAATGGCGATTGTGATTATAAACATAGTATTGGTACACTTTAACATGCAAAAACTTAATTACAGATTTGTTTGACTTTTAGAAACAATATCATTAACATAGTTGTCTCACAAGCAATACATCTAGACTAATTAAATCATAGTCATTGGATAACGTATGGAACACAAGTAAATCACTTAAGTCCTATTTTCTAGTCTATTTATATTGATTAAGGTACAACCTGGCGTATTATTTACTCTTTGAAAGTGGAACATGTGATTTCAAAATAAATGACTACAACATTAAAAAATGAAAAACAAAAACAAAATAAATAAATAAATAAAGTAAACATAACAACGCAAGGATTTTACGTTGTCCACGTTTTTATCATGTGCTTGTCCACGATTTTATTTGGCGCCAAGTGTTTGCCTATGGTCACGTGGAACTTCGTGCGGCAGGAATGTAAACCAGCTATGCTGGGCCACAGTTAAATCTCTGCGCGGAGGTTGGTCACCACGAGTTAAAATCTTCCAGATTTGGAAATTAAGGGGAGATTGCTGTGAGATGGTTGAAGATTTTTTTATGTGGAACATTTGTATTATATACTTAATATTGTATAACAGTCCCACAGAAATGTAGCATTATTGGTCCAGTAAATATGTTATGAGTTAAAATGAAAAACAAAAAGAGATAAATAACAAGTATTCATTACAACGCAAGGATTTTACGGTGTCCATGTGTTTTTACTGCCACGATTTTAATTCGCGCCATTTGATCTGACTTGGGTCACGTGGAACTTCATGCCTGCAGGGATTTAAAATCGTAACCAGTAAAATATTTGCGCGGAGATTGTCGAAGAAGATCAGTCTACCGGTGAATAGTGAATTTTGCAAGACCGTGAACACATTAAAGGGAATTGATTACAGATATCTCGTATTAAAAAAACAATGTCGTTAAAAGTCTTAACTGCAAAAACAGCAGCATCTGGAATAATCTTAATCAAATATCTTATAAAGAAAAAAAAGTTAATTTAACATTTTGCCTTCGCCGGGACCCGAACCCGGGACATTTGAGATCAAAATTGTCTTGCGCTAACCACTCGGCCATTCGGACTTATACATTTGGTTGTGTATTTTTAACGCTATACAAGTGATAAACGTGTTTTCCAAATTACCGATGAAAAGCTTTAGAAACGCTTTATATTGTATCCATTTAGATGATTGTCCATAAACGAAACGATATTTCCAATATATTTCTTAGTAATAAGTGTTATTTCGATTGTTTGTATATAATGTACAATTTCTTTCTGGAATCTATGACAAATATGTGGAAAGTGTCAATATACCAATCTGTGAACAGATCCCTTTAAGACAACCTGGGAATTTGCGCATGCGCAGTGCAATGTAAATACTGCCGTGAGAAACTTATGACGGCTTTCGGCTTAATCATCAAGTATTCATTATAATTGTTATTAATTTAAGGTGTTAACTGCAAAATACCGAACAAAATACACTAATAAAATACCTCGGCGATGCGATTAAATGATAATTCTTACACGACACGCGGCTTGTTTTCCGTAGCAGGGGGCAAACACCTCGCAGCGGTTACTTTCCTCTGTGTACTCTTCAGTAACCACTGCCACCACGACAAACTCATCGCAGCGATTTCTTCTCATACCATATCCATCTATCACATTGCAACCATCTCATAAATGTTTTTCCTAAATGTCACGTGATGTCTGATATGTTTGGCATGTTTCGAGCATTTGTGTCGTGTCAGAATTTGGCGCTGTCGAATGTGGAAGCTTATCGTGCAATAATTAGCATGCATATAAATTAAAACTTAATTTCAAATTACAGCACGCTACTTGTTGCACGATAAGCTTGCATATTAGGCTTCGCCCACCAGTTTCTGTTCTAATATCACATTTATTGAATACCGCAGAACGAAGAAACTCTCTGAAATATGGTATAAGTTGTCGAATAACCCACGGTCAGGAGTAGGCTATAGCACTCGCAATTTGATTCCTAAGCATCTATACTCCTGAACGTAGGTTATTCGACAACACAATATGATAGAACAGTATTATTTCTTAAACAACTTGGTATGACGATTAACATATGGTATCATGAACCAGTGCTAAAATGTAATTTTAAAATGTATTATGCTTTTGTTGTGTCCTTTTACTGCAGCATCAGTATGAAAGATTTGAAGTTGGCAGTAGCACTAGTTAGCAGTAGAAGTAACAAAAACGTGAAGTTAGCAGAAGCGGTAGCTAGCAGTAGTAGTAGCAAAAACATGAAGTTTTGTTAGTGGTTTCTTTATTATGACTAGTGGTTTCTTTATTATGACGTATGACTTCTTTATTATGATGTGTGCTTTTTTTATTATTGCTAGTGGTTTCTTTATTAAGTTGTGCGCCTTCTTTATTATGTCTTGTGGTTTCTTTATTGTGATGTGTGCTTTCTTCATTATGAATTGTGAATTCTTTATTATTACGTGTGGTTCCTTTATTACGATGTGTGCATTCTTTGTTATGACTTGTGGTTTCTTTGTCATGACGTGTGTCTTCTTTATTATGACTAGTGGTTTCTGTATTATGGTGAGTGCTTCCTTTATTATGACGAGCGTGTTCTCTACTATGATGTGTGATATCTTTATCCTGCTCGTGCTTTCTTTATTTGGATGAGTGGTTTATTTATTACGATGAGTAGTTTATTTATAACGATGAGGTCATATTATGTTCTTTCTTGAGGTGTCGTTTCATCATTGTGACGTGAAAAAATATGATTATAATAAGGGGTTAATGATAAGTTGATGCTCGCCATTATGCACATATCAATATTTTCTTCTAGGGCGAAAGCGGTGGGTATGTACGGGACTTTAGACTGAAAGCGATTCTCGACAGGCGGGAAATTGACACGCCGAATGACTTCGGGTCCCGGGGAAAATAGACTTTGGTCGGATTTTAGATCCCGGTAATATTGGCCCCTGGGCTATTTGATACCCCTGTAGCATCTCCCACTGAGAAGATTTAGACAAAAATGCTTGGCTCTAGTTGGGGAATAAGACCCCCAAATATATAATTAGTCAAATTCTTCTGGGTCAGTCCACGGATCCCCCCCCCCACATGGGGGCAAAATATTGAAAGGTGCAGTATGCGAGAATCACCTTCGGCCCTCAGGCCAGTATGGACATAAAGGCGAGCAGCAACTAATCATTAACGTCTTTTTAAAATATTTGTTAAAAAACGAAAGGAACTATCTTGTTTTGTAAAACGCTTCAATGATACGAACAAAAAACAATATCGCAAGAAACACAATTTTCATAAATCGCAAAAATTTGACACTTGGTTCTACGTGCACATTTATGACGTCATTTAATAGTTCTCATCCGACAAATTAAAGCGACGTTTATAGCAAAAAAATGTGTTTCTTCACTAGCGGTTTAACTTAAGTTTCTCTGCAACCCGTAGACCAATTTGAATTGAATTTTCAACATATTATCCAAAATGTCAAAGCGCATATAACTATGATATATGTTTCTTTTTTATTTAATGGGATATACGAATTTATTAGGAATTAATCTACCTGTTGTTCTAGCGAAAATCTGCTGTTTAATTAACAACTTCGGCCACACCAACTTAAATACTTAATAATGTATTTTTTTTTCGAGAAACTGTGGAGCGAGCGAGCGCAAAATATTTTTTATATCAATTTTGATTATTTTGGTGGGAGCGCATACATTTCGCGAATTTATAGAAATAAAAATAAGTATTTTTGCTTTGAACATGAGAATTTTGAGTAATAAATGTATAAAATAATGAATTATGAGAAAAAACGACCTAACATAAGATATCGATCTCCTAATACCGAAAGTGTTTAAAGTTTAAAACATATCAATTAACAATTCATTCATGTGTTTATGTATGAACTTGTTCAGAATTTAAATGAAACATGAAAGTATTGTGTCAAATTGTCATGTTTTGGATAAGAGAAAATAAACCATTTTGAAACGTAAAATATATTCAAGATAAAAAAAATAAACAAAAACAATATGACATTTTATTGTTAGAAGTCTTGTTTGGTAGCGATTGGTTTACCCTTAGGATATAATAATCGTGAACATTTGCCGTAGGTTTTTGTTTATATTCCTACAATTTGGAAAACGTGTTATTTTAATGCAGATCATGACGAGAAAGTAGTTTAACATATTCGCCCTTATATCTATTACTGTGAAATGTCCATATACTAGGCATGTTTAATTTAATAGTGAAATAAAATCATATACTAGACTGCGTAAATTTAATACATTTATTAGTATACATATCGATTTTGATGATTTGTATTTTAAAACAAATAAACGGCATGGATATTAAACAAAAATTTACACACTGAATTATCAGTGTTCAACATTTTCAAAAACAACAGGTATTATGTAAATAACCAACATTTTTTTTTAAAATTAGTATGAAGCTCAACACTTTCAATAAAGTGTGTATAGTATACTGCCAGTATACTAATAGTATACTTTCAATTGTAAGCGTACTAAGCGTAAATTATGTATTACCCGACCCAGAATGTTGTAGGCAGGTAGATGTGTAGGGATTGTATTTTTTTAATACACTAATTGTGTACATTCAGGGGTTTTCATTAAAAAAAAAAGACTCCTGAAAGGCCGAAAATAAAGTTGAGTAGCTGGGATTTTCGTGAGTAGGTCTGGTAACTCCAACCAAAAACCGTTAATCGGTCAGCCTAACCAGTGTGTAAAATGCGAATCTTATAAATAGAGTATAATATAATATTAAATAATGATATTTATTGCCAGTCATTCAAATTGCTTGCATATTAATCACATAATAACTGTTTATCAAATAAAGCTTGAAACAAAACTAAGTAAGATTTCATTTTTGTTTATGTACAAACTTAAATTAAAATACATTATGTAAATAATTAAATAAATATAATAAACACATAGATAACAATAAGTTATTTTTTTCTAGGGCCCCATTCACAAAGCAAAAATTACCCTTTTTTCATCTTTTTTTTAAATCCAAAATTCACAATTGCTACCAAGTTTGCGTTTAACATTTTGTCTGCTTTATTTTTATTCCAAGCAAAGGTTTTCTACTAGATTGATTAAGAAATTGACATCAAAAGCCATATATAATATGTTGACATTAAAATAAAATTGTGTAATTTAGCCATTACAAAATAATTTAATACGTAAAGGGTTGAAATGTTATTTTCACAAAATATGGTATTACGGCGCTTATTTGCACAATTCAAAGGGCCAAACAAGCACTGAACAATATCAAAGTGTAATAGATCTATCCAATTAACACATTATACATGTACATATGCAAAATATACGAGTGATCTCGCGCACGTACAGCTACTACACGTCATTCCGTGGTCAGCTACCGGTGGCTTACAAGATGGCGCCGGAGAGACTTCTCGAGTCGCTATCAAAACGTCTGTTAGATTTAGACGCTAATATTAATGCTAACACAACTAAAAATGAAGCGTCTACAATAACTAGTAACCTCTAAATCCATGTATGTCTAATGATGAATTTATTCTCAAGAACAAAAAGACTAAAAAATTCACAGCTTGAATGTTCTTAAAAATGTTTATCAACTGTCCATCCAGACAGCGTTCCACGTCCCACCTTCCAATAATGTTCATTTCTATACATTTTTTTTATTTTCTATTCAAAGATTAAATACAGTCATTTAAGTAATATCAGTATTACAGTTGATCAATGTAAGCAAGATATAGTATATGTGTATATTATATGTATTTAAAAGCTGTCAGAATGTTTAACATTGTCTTTTTAATAGAAGCAGGGACTGGGAGTTCCATATATTTAAATGTTGTTTATACTCTTTTATGCAATGATCTACAGTGTCCTTCAGATACTAGTCTAGGATACCATTCAGCTTTATGTTGACATTTGACATTGTCATATTATCATTTTGTTGCACTGTGCATGTTTTTCAGTGTTGGTGTTACTTTTACCATTAGAACGGCGCTACCGAAGTATCTGAAATTTTTCTATCATTATGCGCTGTGTTACTCTTACATTCTTAGGTTGTTAATTTTATCAATATGCTTTATGATTATTATCAAATTGTTGATCTGGTTGTTACTGGTGATAAATATATGTTTAGAATCTATGTACAATTACCATACTGCGTACGTAAATACACTTTGGATTGTTTATCGCGTTTCGGTCAATTTACTGATTTTATTTATTTTATGGATTTTTTTTTAACTTTTAGCTGGTATTTTTTTATATTAAATTTACCAGTCAAAAGCATTGGCAAACGTTGATCAATTATAAAATAGCTTTATTATAGTAGACTAACATCTGAATGGCCGTGGAATCTATATGTCTTTGAACGTTTCATATATTGACCCACATCCTAACATAAACTATGATCTGAAATATAAATACAATGACAAACGTGGGAAAATCTTCCACATGTCCTTACTATTATATTGTGATTATGTGTTGTCCGGTTCAAAAAATGAATATCAGTCTTAACTAGAAAGAAGTGGATCGTAGACTGAGTTCAGCAAATGTGTTCTAGGTCCAGCAAAATTAGTATGTTAACTGGACCGTTGGTCCATTAATTTAAAGTCCCTCGGTTATTATGAAAACCGATGCCCTTAAAAAACAAAATAAGTATTTTTCAGCTATTGATCCACCATTGGTATTTACTTTGCATCTTTAGAACAAAATGATTTTCAATTTACTGAGATAATAAAAGTCTAAAAACCATGATTGTTTGTAATTAATGGATATAACAGAAACAACAGAGTGAAAGAAAATCTACAAACTATGGTCCACTAAATTGTTGTCTGGTCTAGTATGTTTAGCTGCCCTGATGGACCATCGGTCCACTGATTTTAAAATTTATATGTGAAGACTGGAATATATATTCCTTGTGGTGCCCCTAAATTGACAGGACACGCTTGTTTTTTTCATTTCGTAATTACGAAATGTATTTCGTAAAAACGTAATACTTTTTCGTGATTACGCAATGTTATTGCGTATTAATGTAATAATAGTTCGTTTAAACATAATATAATTTCGTAATTACGAATGTATTTCGTACAAACGTAATATTATTTCGTAATTACAAAATAATATAAGTTTATTGCGTTTTAACGAGATACAATTCGTATTAACAAAATAACATTACGTTTAAACCAAATAATGTTGCGTTTTAAGTAAATAATTTTACGTTTTTACGAACAAATATTACGTTTAAACAAAATGATATTACGTTTTTACCAAATTTTTACGAAAAACATAGATTTCGTAATTACGTAACAAGCAAATATTGATATGTTCATAAATAAAAGTGTATATTGTCCCTTTTGGGGCACCGTAGATTCTATATTTCAATAAAATATATAGTTTTAAACATTATTTGATAGTTTGTTATACAAATCGTGATGCTTTTACCGATGTTTTACCGCTAAGGCATAACTACAAAAACGGACATTATTTGCCCATCTGGAGTTCAATATCTTTAAGTAATTCACGTGTTTTCAATAGCTATAATGAAACAAAACCAGAAGCAGTGTCAATTGTTCCATCGTTTTGTGTGACAAACGCTTTATTATTGTATCCACCATTTAACAGGCGATTACTCATTAAAGAAACGGTATTTACAGTATGATTCTTTGACAATAGTGTTACTCCTTTATTTACACTACTCTTTTATTTTTTGGAATCAGTCAATTCGTCAATATGTGAACAGGTCCCTTTACAAAATCCCTGTAATTTCGCATTGTTCGTGTCAATTGTTTTGTTAATAATAGGTGAGATATATTGTTCAATCCTTCTATTATTTATACCTTAGCTAAAATAAAATCAACAGAAAGAATTGTTCAACTAATAATAAGCACAAACGCATCTTAAAATACAAACATACATCACAAGTAAATTATTGTAACATTCTGGTAGTATTACTTTAGTTGTTTGACCATTTTTAAATCACTTTAATACTTGTAAAAACGTACACCTTTAGAAGCAAAGAACTTGAAGTCCCATTAAATGAAATATATATTACCTAATGCAATGTGTAAGTATGCTCTTTACCAATACTTGTCCAATCGCGGCTGGTGTGAAATAAAGAATTTTATTTATTTTGATGTTTTAGCAAAAATAGTTATAGTGTGTTAAATATATAGATGATGTATGAACACATTTGTGGTAAAACGACATCACATAGGGATGCATGCTGTTGATTAAAATACATGATTAAAACTAAGCATATGATTGTTTGATTATTTTCAAAACACGTCGATGCCAGAAACTGATATGTTGATCACTGCATAAGTGAGCTTTAATGTCGTTGTTGTTGAAACAATCCCGATAACTGTGCTTTTATTGAAAGTGCAAATTGCAATTTTATAAAGAACCGTATTATTGGTACTTGATATTGAGCGGCACTTTAAGACTATATTCCATGGCCCTGTTTTGCGACTGCGTTGTCCGACTGCATCCGTCAGCTTTACGGATGAAAACATAGAACAAGGGACTATTCCATGTAGCCGACTGCGCTGTCTGTCATTGTGATGTACGCTAAATATCAATCCATGTGGCGAGTTATGGCGGACATTGGGACCAGCGAATGACAAATAACAGAATAATGAATTTACATGATGGAGACAAGTAATCAATTATATAAGAATTATAAAAGAAAAAAATAACACAAACAACAATAAACAACAACACTACAGTGGCACTGAAAATGACAATTATTCTTGGCTCGGCATTCTTGAGGATCTCGGTTAAAAATAGAAATTTGTTTGATACTGTAATTACAGATTTATTCAAGCATTTAATTGTTGGCTATAAATTGTATCAATTTATTTTAGTGTTATTGGAATTAAATGATATTGTTTGTGCCTTTGTAAACGTTTTACATGTATGTGCACTCACCAAAATTGAAATGTTGAATATTGAGACCCACGTGTGAGCATCCTAGTAAGACCAACATGGCTGTTTGTGTTTTCTTAACACAAATATACACAATTATTGTATAGTAGTGAAAATAAGTATGTCATCATCATCGCCAGGTGAATTTATATTAAACGCGATATTGGATCTACCTGGATTCTGGATATCAATACAGGAAACTAACTATAAATGACTGTAGGCACCTTTCCAGACGATTTTGTTGTAAATGATGCATCATTAAGAAAATACTATGATACGTTTATTGAACACACACATAACTTACGATAAAATGTCAAATAAAATACGATCGCCAGTAGGAATCGGATACATATAATAGTGTTTATATATATTTGTCTAATATTACAATTTTCCTTGGTAATGATCTGGAGTAATGAATACACTATATCAACTATATCACACATCTTTTAAGATATGGCCCTCTTTCCATCGGTGTGTTGCACCTTCGTGATGATCCTTTTAGTGTTATACTTGCTGCCCAACAATATACACGCTGAAAGCGAAGTCGGAAACAAGTCAACGGAAATGACGACTAATCGAGATGTTTTACCAACAATGCATCTGTTGCTAACGTTAAATCAAAGTATGTGTAATTGTTTAGAAACACATTATACAGAAACACACTGTAAGGAGATATGTTTAAAGACGAATATAACACAAGAAGACATATTCAATTATATTTTAAACATTTTTGAAATGTAGGTGTACATGTTTGTAGTAAGAAACTATTATTTTTATATTACCAATATACCTGGTTTTATAACAAATCCGATGACAATCTTCGTGAGTGTGCAATTAAAACCTTTCCAAACAACTACTATGTACATTGTGATACTTAGCGTTAACGATTTACTGGTTAATACTTTCCGGTTTACGTTTCAATATCTTGATAGCAAAGGACAATCATGGTAATACATACGGATGTAGTTTATTCCAATATATGGTTAGTTCGACACAGGTTTACTCAAATTATATTCTTGTATGCTGGACTATCGAAAGATTATGCGCAGTGTGCTATCCACTCCAATCGCATGTGTGGTTTACAATGAATAGGGTAAAAGAGTTTCTTATTATTTTATTAGCTCTCTGCTTAATCTTAAATGTCCCTTATTTAACAGAGATATCAGCTATTCCGTCTATGTTTTCCTCTAGGGCAGTGTGTAATATATCACATTTCATGTCTACGGGTTGGTTTTATAGTGAAATAGTATATTACATTATACTACCAATTCTCGTTGTTGTAATATGTAACATTACAATAATCGTGCGTTTATCAAAACAGACACGGACACGAATACGAAAGGCGTCAACGCAAGAAACCATTGATAAGAAAAAAAAACGATCAAACAAAACTTTCCAATACACTAATAGCTGTTTCCATGGTATTTATTTTTCTTCATATACATTACACCTTAGCGTTAATTTGGTTTGCTGTATATCCTAATACAGAGATAATTCTTGCACACAGTCCTAAGGACTATGCTAATTTGTATCTATACACAGCTTTAGCTTTAGCATTAACTGAAATTCAAAACTGGATAAACTTTTTTGTTTACATTTTTTCTGGTAAAACTTACCATGGAGCACTCTTAAATATGTTTTGCAAATGCCGTGTTAATACAACAAAACATATTCCGTCACAACAATCTAGAACAAATGAAACTGAATTGAACTAGCACAAACAACAAATGAATATGTGATGTATATAAACGCTCACGAACAATCTATTGTATGCATGTTTCGTGTGACATGGCCACAACTATGGATAGACAACGACAACCAGATATTTTCAGTAACTGTTTAAGCAGAAATGTATTAATTATACACGTTAATGAGGGCTCTCCTGTACTGAACATGGGCTGGAGGTTAACTGGCTTAAAAATATACGTCATAGAAAGCTCCAACTAGTAGAGTTCTTCTGTGATTATGATTATTGGGTAAAGATAAAATACGGTATCGACCAATCAGCAGTCCTTGACGATTTTAACATAAAAAAGCTATGTTAAGAAACAGAATGAAATGCTTTATATTAATCATTAATCGATTTACTTTTTGTCAAATTATAAAAAAAACACGTACTAAGTAAGTTTGTTCAAAACCAGTTTAGTCCTAATTTAACACGGTGTTCATTGCAATGTCGTTAGCGTTATGATTTTTTCTAAATTTAATGATTCATCTCATAGGAATAATATATGGTTGTTAGACAAACGTAAAGAATTTTGATGAAACAATAACACAGACAATCATATCAGCAAACGACTATTTTAAATATAAGTATCGAATAAAAGTAAACTATATTAGTGGATAATTCCTTTTCTGTCTATGACAGTCGTCCAACACATAAGGCGAAAATTCGTTTATTTGAGGACATCACACACATTGAGATAATTTTGAACAATCCTGAATCTTGTACCAATTATGCATGACGCATAATAGAACTGACATAAGCTGGTCCCGACAATGGTTAGTCTCATTTAAGTTCCCGACAAAGGGTAGTCTCATATATGGCCTATACAAATTTAGTCTTATTTAAGACCCCGAAAATGGTTAATATCATTTAAGATATTGACAATAGTTAGTCTAATTTTAAGGTCCCGGCAGAGGGTAGTCTCATTTAAGGTCCCACAATAGTTAGTCTCATTTAAGGTCCCGGTAGAGGGTAGTCGCATTTAAGGTTCCACAATAGTAAGTATCGTTTAAGATCCCGACAAAGGGTAGTCTCATTAAAGATCCCGACAAATGGTAGTCTCATTTAAGTTCCCGACAATAGTTAATCTACTTTTAGGTCCCGACAACGGTTAGTCTACTTAAAAGTCCCGACAGAAAGTAGTCTCATTTAAGGTCCCGACAGACAGTATTCTCATTTAAAGTGCCGACACTGGTTAGTCTTATTTAAGGTCCCGACAATAGTTAGTCTACTTGAAGGTCCCGGCAATAGTTAGTTTCATTAAAGTTTCCGACATATGGTAGTCTCATATATGGCCCCGACTAGGGGTAGTCTCATTTAAGGTCCCGTCAATGATCAGTCTCATTTAAGATATTGCCAATAGTTAGTCTTATTAACGCTCTCGTTTTTTTACTAAAATAAATTGTTCTATTAATAAAGCCCAAAGTCAATCAACTTTGACTCTGTCGGATGTCACTAAGTGGTCAAGCCGCATACAACATACAGTCAACAAAGCATCAATAGTTGTACATGTATAATGCTGCAGAACTTTGTTGCACCGGATACTAATCGAGCTTCTTCGTGATGGACTTTTCAAAAAGATTCAAAAAGATAATTATCATAATTTAAATGTCCGTTACCATTTTAAAGTGAAAACTGATTTTTCGGGTAAAAAAACGAAACAAATGAATGGAGACTCATTTTTTTGCATATCATAGCACCTCGACTAACACAATTGTTCACGTTTTATACATTGCTTATGTCTATTGCATTAAAGTAAATGGAAATGTAGTGGTATTTCGACTGAATAATATGAATGTGGTACCCACTTTGGCTCACGCTTTCCGTTGTACCAAAGCCCTAAAATAGCAAGCCGGATGGCTTATCATGTGCCATTTTTAAATGCGCCATTGGAGCATTTCTACTTTTTGGATTGGTCTGAAATTGTGCAGTCATAGTACATATATGTCAAAGTGATGTAGAATTAGTTTTCTCATGATATCGAAATGTTGCGTTTTTTTGATGGCTAAATACCAGTAAATAGTGGGGAATCCCACGTCGGTCCACTCGAAAGAAGGCCGAATATCAAATAGTGGGAGTTATTTTTATTTCTGCTGTCAACAGAGACATTTCGCATAACAACAACTGGTTTAAATGGTTATTTCCTGAAAAAGACGTTTTCTGAGCATTTTGATTCATCATGACACCCACTTACTTGAAATTCGAATGTTCAGCAGTTTATGTATATACAGCATGTGTCTTTGTCGAAATGTGCGAGTGCATTCTGAGTTTTTTACGGGTGACTAAAATCAAGTGAGATGAATTTTTTTTTGAAGAAGAATTACATATATTTTTATTTTAAATTTGAAAGCAGATACAACCATCGTTTAAAAGAGGCCAGACTCGCAATATTTGAATTTAAAAAAAGTGGCGAAAGACGCCATAAGATTTTGTTGTTTTACAATGACCCTAAGGGATTTTTATTTTATGGTTTCTAACATCCAACTCGCATCTTGTATGTTAATATAGATATATGTGATACAAATAATAATTATATAATTATTTAAGGATAATATAAAAAGTATTATCATTTAAGCTGTGTCTTAAGTACAAAAACTACTTAACTTGCTAATAGTATGGTAGTTATAATAATAATAATAATGATAATAATAATAATAATAATACATTAACTATAATAATAATAATAATAATAATAATAATAATAATTATTATTATTATTATTATTATTATTATTATTATTATTATTATTATTATTATTATCTATAATTATTATTATTATGTTTTATTATTTATTTTTTTATTATTATTTATCCGAGCTTTCTTCGTGTCTATGACATTTCGTTTGAACATGTAGCGAACATTTGGTGCTTAGCTATACTTTTGCAGTTGAAAATCTGACGAAAACCAGCCTGATAATAATCTTCCTATTCTTGTTGGAACATCTAGCGAACACTTGGTGCATAGCTATACTTTGCAGTGGAAATTCCAACGAAAACCAGAATGATAATAATTTACGCATTCTTGCTTAAACATCTGACGAACACTTGGTGTATAGCTGTATTTAAGCAACTGAAGATATAGCAACAATCTGATGCATATTTATATATCTAGTCTTAACATCTGACGAACACCTAGTGAATAGCTGCACTTTTGCAGTTGTAGATTTGGCAAACACCTGAAGCATATATTCACATTTTACTTTAAACATCTGACGAACACCTAGTGTACAGCTGCGCTAAGGGATTCGAACATTTGGCGAAAACCTTAGGTAGTTGTATTCATTGTGTTTTGTACCCCAGGCGAACACCTCATGCATAACTGTAATTTCACAACTGAACTACTGGCGAAAACCTGAACGCATAGCACTATTTATGCTTTTGAACATCTGACAAACATATTGTACTTTTGCAATTTACATCCAAACCAGAGGACTACTGAGCAGGGTCTTTTCTTTTAATCCCACTACTTTACGTGTGCCCTATCCCCATCGGTAGTTTTATTAGGTCGGATCAGTAGGAATCTCGTTAAATCACTCATGCCCGTTACTAAGTTTGAACATCGAGCAAATTCCTGATGCGTTGCTATCAACATCTGTGGTGTACACCTTTGCCTTTAAACATCTGACGAACACAATGTACGCAGTTATGCATTTGCATATACACATCTGTAGAACAGCTAGTGCATAGCTGTAATTCCGCTTTTTAAGCCCTGGCGAAAAACTAATGCTAGTTCAAACAGCGGATGAACATTTTGGATTATAATTATACCTTAGCATTTGAACACATATCTGTGCATTCTGTTTAGAACATCTGACGAACAGATGGTGTATATCTATACTTTCGCATTTAACATCCAACCAAGAGTCATGAGTCATTCTGAAAGGGGTATTCGTGTAGTTCACGCGGGCCAGATTTGTGTCGGCGGTTTCATTGAATAGTAACTAGGACTTGTTTGGAATCTCTCTAAATATTCATGCCTGTCATTAATGTTAAACATATGTTTAATACCTGGTGCGTAGCTGTACTGTCACAGGTGAACATCTTGCGAAAAGATCATGTATAGCTATACATTCTGGTTTGCACTTCTAGGGCACACTTGGTGCATTGCTATGCATATGCAGTATGTTTTAAACATTTAAAGAACACCTTGTGGATAGCTGTATTTCCGTAATTGAACATTTGGCAAAAACCTGGTGCATTGTTAATCCATCTGCTTGGAACTTGTAGTATACACCCGGTGTATAGTTTTTGCCTTTGAAAATCTGACGAACACTGAGTGCATATATGAAAAAAAACTTCATATAAGCCATGCATTATGAGAATAAATAATATTCGCTGAAAAACTGGCTATATAGAAAGTCTACCACAACAAAAAAGCAGTGACGTTCTAAATAGTTGACTTGCAATCAGATTTGAGATACTATAGTTAAACATCCTTGCATTTTGTACCAAAATAATAATTAAACAAATACACGAAACGTTCAAAATATATCAATGTCTGACCACTATAGCAACTGTAAGTGTACACCCTTGGTCAATATAAACAGTGCATACTTTTAAATACTACATATGTTTATTACACTATAGAGAGTAGTTTTCACAAAAAAGGCATGACATAAAATGTGAAAACTATTTGCTAGGTATGACTTGTCGTAAATAAAACATAAATACATTTCTGAATGATTCTAAATGTAATATGCAGTGAATAAAATATTGGATACAAATACCCAATACATAATTATCCTTTTTAAGTGTTAGAACAAATCATTCGCTTGCTAGATAAACACCTGTTTTTTAGTAAAATTATTTTACTTTTTCAACATGTTCAATTGTATGATTACATTTAAATTGTGCATCTCTGTTTTATTTGTATAGTATAGTGAAATTTGCAAAATCTTATATTGGTGTATATTTTGTATATACCTATCTGCAGGATAAAATGCAAATGATTCCCCCCATACTATACTCTTATATTTATACAAGAGAGCAGAGAGGGGATCTTTGGTTTTAGTTCAAAACAAAAGTATTTCAGAACAATCTTGAGTGCAAGTTATGAAAGCGAAAATACCCAAGATTATTTGAAATACTTAATGCTAGTTATTTAACTTGTATAAACACATGATAGGATACTTAATTACAAAAGGGGTTTAATCTGTTTTGTATATTTTGGTTAGTATATATCTAATGTACTCGACTAAAAAATGTATCGCGAGTTACACAATGCTTGAACAATGTTGTTAGAAGTAACTGTCAATCTCCATGTACATATATCTAACACAATTAGATCAAACACATAAAACAAACATTGTGTTAATGTATACTCTTTAAATGTAAGATAGCACATATGACTAATAACTAAGTATTAACCCCTTTTTAAATCGATTACATACAACAGTCATGAAGTTATATCTTACTAGTACATGTTACATATGTATTGTACAAATATTTTACAGTAAAATCGGCTTCCATGTATTCAAAAGAATTATGATTTTTAATGCAGACATGCTTTTCTGCTTTATCAAATAAAACACAGACAATGTCATACTGTAAATAATGTAAATCATTGTGTCTATATTATTGCTTATAGTATATTCACTTTAGTCTATAGAAATATTGCACTTTATAGCTACACCGTACAATTTATTTTAAACGTACACTATTTGAATAGCCTTTCTGCATATATGAGCATGTTTTAATCATAGGTGCTGTTATCTAATTTTATAAAAAAAATAATGCGCATCTTTTTTGTTCAGTGAATAATTTAAATTACAGCAAAACCCCTCTGGTTTAGCTATTCGCTAATGTCACGTCCCAATATTTGCTAATAATAGTTACCAAATAGCAATGACTTCAACAATGTGTCATGCTTTATAAAATTTATTCTGTAAATATTATTATTTAAAGTACAGTACTTATGAAGGTACACATAACGGTTAATTTGTTATAACACTGTCTAAATCTAGTTGTTGTTTTCACAGTGTTCAAAAACAAAAAGCAGTACAACAGGATATTATACAGACACGCAAACAACACCAACTTTTATTCAACGGAAGTATATTTTTTATGAAATCAAACAACATTTATTTATGTATTTATTTATTTATTTATTTATTTTAAAATGAGTATTTACTTGATCTTTAACGCATTACAATTGTCCCATGTAGTTATAGCCACGGCAAGTCAATCCATGCTTGATAATCTTCATACCAAACTGCTTGAATCTTTCCAGCTTTGTCTTTATATGGAATAGTGCCGTTAACCGATCAAGCGTCTTGCACTTCGTAACTCATTTTCTTTTTGACACACACGAGGACGTGAAAATTCAGGCGAGTTAAATCTTCATTGATAAATACCCCTGTATATATGTCTAGTGTTCATAACTTCTTCTCATTTTGTGGAATTTCAAAATTTGGAAAATCCTGATATTCTGCATTTCCTTCTTGTACATGTTATGTCACATAGCGTAGATACATGTACTGTGCTTAAATTATTTATTCTGAGTAGTTTCATTCAATTTCCAGTCATAATGATTAAACAATCCAGAGGCTAAATTTTATACCCTGGAGAGTGAATACCACACTTGAGTTTTACAACTATAGAAAAGGTTTTCACAAGGAAATGAATACATAAATCCTTGCTAATTTATCAACAAGAATGCTTCCAGGTGCCAGATGAACCACTTGGCTGCACGGTGTGAAATTTCTAATATAGCACGTAACTATCTAGCAATTAACTGGACTGACTCATTATGGGAATCATACAAGTGGTCATACTATTGGCTTGGAGCAACTTCAATTGCAATCATAATACTATCAATTGGGTAGTCCCGGGTCACTAACGGCAAAGCCACTCTCTTCATTTTAAATGTACTTTAAATCACGTAGACCAAAATATACTTTGGAGGACAGATATCTCAGCTTCAATATGTGTGTGTGAAACATTTGGTAACATTATGTATTAATGTTAACAATTTGGTTGAACTGTATGCACTGATTGCGGGGGTTCCGAATCAATTACGTGTGTTCCGGGTCACTTGACACTTCTGCTATAGTTTCCTTTAATATTAGTTTTAAAAGCAGTTTCTAACTGCCATTCTGACTTAGTAGTTGTCGAACAACACCACTAGGAAGATATATTCATTTCTGGAAACCGAACAACAAATAATCACAACGATTGTCCCACGTGTATTTATATTTCATGTATGATGTGGGTCAATATATGAACAGGTACACAGCCATATAGCTTACATTGTTATTCAGATGTTAGACTGCAACAATACAATCATCTTATAATTTATCAACGTTTGTCAATGCCTTTGACTGTAAACATTATACATAAAAATACCAGCTCAAATAATTAAAATAATCAACGAAATAAATGAAATCTGTACATAAACCGGAATGCGATAAACAATCGAAAATGCATTCACGCACGCAATGTGTTAATTATACACAGTTTCTAAACTTACACGTATCACCAGTAACAACCAGATCAACAATTGATAGCACTTATAAGCATATTGATAAAATTAACAACCTAAGAATGTAAGAGTAACACAACACATAATGATAGCATAAGATATACCGGTAGCGCCATTCCAATGGTAACTTTAACACTCTGAAACACATACATACTATAGCAAAATGATGATATGTCATATGTAAACATAAAGCTGAACGGTACCCTCGACTATTATATGGATGACAGTATAGGTCATTGTATTTAAAAGTATAAAACATATTATAAATATGGAACTCACAGTCTCTCTTCTACTAAAAAGATAGTATTTAACAATCTGACATCTTTTGGATACATACAATACATATAACATATAACATACACGTATACTTTACTTGCTTACATGGATCAACTGTAATAATAATATTAATGAGATATACTATCTGAATACATTAAAACCTTGAATGGTCTTCTTTCTTCGCCCAATGGCTAGCACCAGTCTTCAGTTTTAAATACCACGAAAAGCTATTATGTTATTTATTACTAATTGAAGGGTAAATCCAACCTATGAGAAGCATACCTATAATAGATACCCTTACTTGTGTAACAAATAATTAATAGTGGTCAATAAATAATTGTCTTAAATGGTGCATGAGTATACTAACCCATGGAGATATTCCATAAACCATATACATAAGAAATTGCTTGACATATCCCCCATAAACAATGATGTGCGTTCAAGCGACCCGAAACACCCCAAAACACATATGTTGATATAACCGTTGTGTTCTGCAAATTTGGAAAGCAGGTGTTTTCTTATGTATACATTACACGGAATATACATTTATTTACCAATTGATACCATAAATATGCCCATTTACCGGGCATTTTCGATCTTTTATTGCGATGAATAAACCGTAGCCTAGTTTCCTGAACCGGTGTTCAGGTAGATTTTTCAACATGTATTACTCATAAAACCTCGTTTCGGTTTATTGATCAGCATACAGAGTTGAAACTTTGGTGATTTACTGCAAATGTATTACTGTTCAAACACCAGTTAATAAAAATCGAAATGGGAGGTTTGCAATTATTATCAGAACCATTGATCTTAATGTGATCCGGCACTACCAGCGATTCGGAATTCCTTCAATTACTGTTATAAACAAAGTTGTGCCAAATAGCATTTTTTCAAATGTATGGATATAAAACAGCAGTTTATCACTGCAATGAAGTGTTCGCATTATGATATGGATCATGAATTTTTCTCAGTCGGTGTGTTTGAAAGAATTTACTGAGTGTATTAATTAAACGTTCACAAAATATTCTTGTTTAGAGACTTTGAATTATAATGAAATCCTATATTATAATAGTATGATTCAAAACAACAAATAATCTGTATTATTATCCCTCACTTCGTGTTCACATTGTAAAATCCCATATACTCATCACTGCATAATTTTAATATGTCATGGCGGGGTATAATTTTTTTTTATATACCACGCGCGTGACTAAAATACACCCCGAACGTGGCCTAAAAATAGCTTTTCCTAGAAATTCGTATTAGCTAATTATCAGTAGGCTCTTATTAAAATGTATTTAAAAAATAATGCCGATGAGCGCTTCATTTTTCAACTATAAACTTTAGTTTACAATGTATGATTAGTTTGTTTTTTCAATTACAATATTTTTGTTCGGTATAATCAAATAAATATCACAGTCATGTTGAAGGGTAGGATTAATATTCCCCCTCCCCATTGAAGAGTAATGTCAACCTCGCCCTTCGGCCTCGGTTAACATCACTCTCCCGGGGTACACTATTTACTATACCCCTCAAATGCCAGTGATATTTATATATTATCTGACTAGTCCTGCTCTCTTGCTGCAACATGTGTCTCTGTTTACAAACTGACTTCTCTTATCACCCATCACTGTCTAATAAGCCCAGCCCAAATGTAAGTTAATAGCTTTACCACCGCTAAATCAGAGAAGTGGACACCGGCGTTTAAACCAAATTTTCGTTCGCAATAAAAAAAAAGAAAACTACAACACACTACTATATACATTATTGGTATTTTTAAATATTATTATTATTATTAGTAGTAGTAGTATCATTATTGTTATTTATATTATGCCCGCCTTCGAAGAAGTGGGGGTATATTGCTTTGCACATGTCTGTCTGTCGGTCGGTAGGTCGGTCGGTCGGTCGGATGATCGGTCTGTCCGTAGACCATTTCGTTTCCGCACGATATATAGAGAACGCTTTGACCTACGTTCATTTCATTTGGTATGCTGGTTACTTGGAAGGAAAGGAAGACGCCTATAGATTTTGAGGTCAACAGGTCAAAGGTCAAGGTCGACGTTGCTAAAAATAGAAAAAAAGATCCGCTCAATAACCTGAGAACGCATCGAGATATTTTAATGAAAATTCATACATAGATACCTTATATTGAGACCTCGCTTGCGATTGCATATAAGGTAGTTGGGGTCAAGGTCAATGTCACTTTTACTAAAAACAGAAAAGCGGTTTCCGCTCAATTACTTTAGAACGCATCGAGATATTTTAATGGAACTTCATACATAAATATAATTATATTGAGTCCTCGCTTGAAATTGCATATGAGGTGGGTGGGGTCAAGGTCAAGGTCACCGTTACTAAAAATAGAAAAACGGTCTCCGCTCAATAACTTGAGAAAGCATCGAGATATTTTAATGAAACTTCATACATTGATACCTTATATTAAGACTTCGCTTGGGATTGCATATGGGGTGGTGGAGTCATGGTCAAGGTCACTGTTGCCAAAAATAGAAAAAATGGTTTCCGCTTAATAACTTGAGAAAGTATCGAGATATTTTAATGAAACTTCATACATATATACCTTATATCGAGACAGCGCTTGAAATTGCATATCAGGTGGGTGGGGTCAAGGTCAAAGTCACCGTTAGTAAAAATAGAAAAACGGTCTCCGCTCAATAACTTGAGAAAGTATCGAGATATTTTAATGAAACTTCATACATTGATACCTTATATTGAGACTTTGCTTGGGATTGAATATGGGGTGGGTGGAGTCAAGGTCAAGGTCACTGTTACTACAAATGGTTTCCGCTCAATAACTTGAGAACGCATCGAGATCTTTTGATAAAACTTCATAAATATATACGTTATATCGAGACCGCTTGGGATTGCATATGGGGTTGGTGGAGTCAAGGTCAACGTTACTAAAAATAGAAAAACACTTTCCGCTCAATAACTTTAGAATCCATAAAGATATTTTAATGAAACTTCATACGTATATACCATATATCGTGACCTCGCTTGGGATTACATATGGGCTGGGGGTGGTCAAGGTCATGGTGACAGTTATTAAAAATAGAAAATGGTTTCCGCTTAATAACTTGAGAACGAATCAATATATTTTAATGAAACTTCATATATAGATATCTTATAAAGAGACCTCTCTTGGTATTGCCTATGTGGTGGGTGGGCTAAAGGTCAAGGTCACCTTTACTAAAAATAGAAAAACGGTTGGCCTATTTGATGTTAAAATCAAACAGAAAACAGGTATCCTTGTATAATAGACTGAACAAATAAATCCATAATTATACTTTATCTTTCTTTCAGCTTTATATTTACTTTCTAAAGCATCAACTTTAATTTCCTCCCCATTGCACATATCCTAGTCTTGGCTGCAAGTCGGGGGGCATACATGTTTTACAAACATCTCTTGTTATTATTTATTAATAACACATTCCTTCGTATTTCAAGAATAAAATTATAAACTGTTATAATGTAACATGCATTACTGTAAAATATATGTTCCTTTGTTGTATGTATAAACGACTCTGTTAATGGTTAAAATTATATGTCTTGGTGACATATATCTTTGTGAAAAATATGTGATTTTTGATATTATGGCAACAAAATAACTTAATAAACTAAAACTATCAACTACTCGTTTGGTTGCCTTTGATTTCTGTCACAAATTGGCCTGTTCTGCATTGGTGTACATGAAGGATAGGCATCGATACCCGTATTTGAAACCAGCGTATTCTACGGCTGAGAAGTTTTATCAGGACGGGAACCCGGATGTACGTGTAGTATAAAATCTGTACAGAAATGACACCATGTAACAGTGACTGTTCGGCAAATGCATGCGTTTCTTATACAATACACAAAACAAGCTAATCGATATGACTGTTCGATAACGATTCAGATAATTGTTTTAATGCACTTTCTTTCAAATCAAAGCACTTTACAGGTATGTCCGACATTTAGATATAATTATTGAAGCCATTATTAAAGTTGATTCAAAAGGCAACATATAAATAGCACGGTGCTTGCAACGTGCCGTGAACTTGTCGTATTTTTGTTAAGAGGTTTAATTGTATACCTGACCTGCTAGTGTATATCAGAACATGATATGAACATTAAATGTATTTTGAACATCAGACCTAGTCACATGAAAAATCAACACTGTGTGTAGAACATTACGTCGCAAACATTTAAAGAATTGGGGCTTACAAGACACTAACAACACAAGCATCAACATATATCAGCAAAATGAACTAACCGAATACAATGCCTTATATAACTTTGTATACGGTTCGTTATAATACTTAGTTTTGCACCCGTTTCTTCGCAAGACTTTGCGAATCACTTCGGAGTACTATTCTTTAATGTCTGTTAACTCCATATTGACATGGCGTGGTCTATGAAGTCATAACTGAAATGAATGAAGTGCACCTGCGAATAATGTACGAACAAGTGGTCACGAATTCATACACTTTTGCCTCATAAATGTCATAAATTGGTTGTCGTTTATCTGCGTGTGTTGTTTCGATGCACAACATCATATTTTTAAAAATCTTTCACACTGTATATTCTATTAAAAATGTTTAAAGTTTAAATGTCCTACTGAGTTGACTAAAGAGCGAGAGAGAGAGAGAGTGAGAGGGAGGGAGGGAGGGAGAGAGAGAGAGGGAGGGAGGGAGGGAGGGAGGGAGGGTTGGGAGGGAGGGAGAGAGATAGAGAGAGAGAGACAGAGAGAGGGAGAGAGGGAGAGAGAGAGGGAGAGAGGGAGAGAGAGAGAGAGAGAGAGAAACACAGAGAGACACATGTAATATCTAGCAATAGATTGATAAGTTCTACACATACCAGGGTTTCCCGCAGGCCTGTATCGCTTGTCGGGCCCGACATGCCTTCAAAGCATTTAGTCATTTGCCGACATGCTTATATAACGCCCACAACGATGTCATTAACCAATAAAATACGGCGATTTTAGGGCGGAGTTCATACCTTACTAACAATTAAAAGATATTAGCGTAGCTGAAAAAAGTGAACAGGCATTTTAAAACATGTGATTATTATATTTATCGTTTTATTTTATCGCAGTAATTTTCTTATCCGTTTAACAAATTGACAATCAAATATATGCAAACGAATAATGTAATATAGAGCCTAATTTTAAAACACGATTGAACGTCGTCAAACATAATTTTGTTCACATAAACACTGCAATTAGGCACGTGACCAATCAGTACAAGCACGTTTTTCATGGGGCATCCGTGACCTTGTGCATGGCATCATATTTTTCGCACGCTTTTGTAGAAAAACACGCTTTTTACATGGAGATACAGAACCGTATTTTATGTCGATTAAGAACCGCATATTGCAGTATTTAAAAACAACGGTGATTTATTCGGCTTTTAATGTCCGCATTTAGTATAACTCATATTAACGATTGATTTCTTTCGCATCCGAAAAAAAATTATGAAATACAAAAAATGTTTGAATAAACAAGCGGTCATGACAGAATTTCAAGGCGGAAAAAACAGCTATGATTAAACATTATTTCAATAAAAAATGCAGCCTAGCAGCCTAGTATGGAGATGTACATTGCCTCCAACGGAGTTTTTATTCAAATAAGAAAACCGCGATTATTGCGATTTTAGTAGGATAAATAATTGTTATAGTTTCAGTTGTATAAAAGTAAGAATTTCCTAATTAAAGAGAATGCACAGAGAGGTGCTGGTTGAGCAAAAGGCTAGGCAGTTTAAGCGATAACGGGCGGTAGTTAAAGCGGTACAGTCGATTTGATCGCCGCCTACTACTACTACTACTACTATTATTATATTACTACATTTTCTACTTCTTCTTCTTCTTCTACTACTACTACTACTACTACTACTACTACTACTACTGCTACTACTACTACTACTACTACTACTACTACTACTACTACTACTACTACTACTACTACTACTACTACTACTACTACTGCTACAACTACCACTACTAATAATACTTCTACTACTACTACTACAACTACTACTACTACTACTTCTACTACTACTACTATGCTACTACTACTATTACTACTACTACTACTAACACTACTACTACTACTACTACTACTACTACTTCTTCTTCTTCTTCTACTACTACTACTACTACTACTACTACTACTACTACTACTACTTCTTCTACTACTACTACTACAACTACTACTACTACTACTACCACTATTACTACTACTACTACCATTACTACTACTAACACTACTACTATTATTACTACTACTGCTGCTGCTGCTGCTACGGCCGCCGCCACCACCACCATCACCACCAATACTACTACAACAACTACTAATAATAATACTTGATTGATAAGTTAATACAAACCGCCAGGGGGAGTAACCGCTGCGATGATAATGGATTCTTGTGTATATAAAACTTTTAAATACTTGTTGCTAAAATATGTACAATCCCTCGCGCATTTCGCTCTGGTCGCGCAACCCGTTGAAAAACACTGGCATTTAACTCTAAGTAAATCATGTAATTGTTATCGATATATGCTGCGTTGATCGGAGTATGTGATGGTTTACTGTTGAGAACTATTATATTTCGAAACGATTTTGAGTGATACTAGAATAACCACATTACATAAACAATTTTCCATGTGTTAGATATTTATACGGATATGAATATACTGAAACGGACTGATGGAAATGCGGCCTTAATCATCATGGTTTGAAAAACTTAAGTGACAACATACATTCAGAATTTTTAAGCAAATTTTGAAATTGAAGCTTTTTCTTCAATTTGACCTAGTGACCTAGTTTTTGACCCCACATGACCAAGATTCAGACTCGGCCGAGATACCATTAAAAAAATGTTCTGACCAAGTTTCATGAAGATTGGGCCAAAAATGTGACTTCTAGAGTGTTAACAAGCTTTTTCTTCATTTTGATCTAGTGACCTAGTTTTTGAATCCACATAGCCCAGATTCGAACTTAATCGAGATATCATTGAGACAAATGTTCTGACCAAGTTTCATGAAGATTGCGCAAACAATGTGACTTCGAGAGTGTTAACCAGCTTTGTCTTGAATTTGACCTTATAAACTAGTTTTTGACCCCATATGACCCAGATTCAAACTCCGCCGATATATTATTGGAACAAATGTTCTTGAAAATTGGGCAAAGAAATTGACTTCTAGAGTGTTAACAACCTTTGAAATAGTGACTAATTTTTGACCCCACATGACCCAGATTCGAACTCGGTTGAGATATTCTTGGGAAAAATGTGTTTCATGTTAATTGGGCCAAAACTGTGATTGCTAGAGTGTTCACAAGCTTTTCCTATAGCCATATAAGGAAAACTGACCTCACCCCCTTGCGGCTAAGTTTTTCAACGGCCCGGAATCATTTTCGAACTCGGCGGAGATATCATAAGAACACATGTTTTGAGCATGTTTCATGTTGATTAGGCAAAATATATGACTTCTAGAGTGTTCACAAGCTTTTCCTATAGCCATATAAGGCAAATTGCCCCGCCCCCTGGCGGCCATGTTTTTCAACGGATCGGAACCATCGAACTCGGCCAATATAACATTAGAACAAATGTTTTGAGCAAGTTTTATGTTGATTGTGCAAAAATGTGACTTCTAGAGTGTTCACAAGCTTTTTCTTCAATTTGACCTAGTGACCTAGTTTTTGTCCCCATATGATCCAGTTTCGAACTTAGCCAAAATATCATTAGAATACATGTTCTGACCAAGTTTCATGAAGATTGGCCAATAAATGTGGCTTCTAGAGTGTTCACAAGGTAAATGTTGACGACGAACGATTCACGACGGACGACGGATGACGGACAAAAGGCGATCACAAAAGCTGACCATGAGAACGTTGTGCTTAGGTGAGCTAAAATGGAAAATTATATTATAATAGCTTTTTTATCTTGTGTTGAATCGTTAAAACTCGTAAGTAACGTTCATCATCGTTAGGTTACGTAAAGTTGTAAAATTGAGTTCTTTCCCTTGAAAAAGAATTACAAAATGCATTTTTTACGAAAATGCATTTGTCGATTGTTATGTACGTTCACTTTGGTATACGCATGCCACAATGCATTAAAGACAAGGTAAAATAAAAACAAAAGATACATGAAATGCAGAATTCAGCAACATACTTGTAATGTAAAACGTAAGTTGGAAGAGAAGGAAGAATTACAAGAATATCAAGAATAGCAACAATTGGAAGAAAAGGAACAAGCGGAAGAATGTAAATATTAGGAACATTTGGAAGAGAAGAAAACATGGAAGAAAGGGAACATTTCGAAGATAAGGAAGAAGAACAATGATGTCAAGAAGAAGAGCATGATGCAGAGAAGGACGAAGGGTAGAATGGCAAGAAGTAGGGCAATAATTTAACGAATGGAAAACGTCAGAATGCATCATGTAATTGTTAACCTAATACTGTTCCATATTAAACGAACGTGTGTTTATAATTTTTGAAATAAGTGCAAATGAACACAGTTGAAAACGGTATGCGCTTTGAACTGATTATTTTCATGAAACACTCAACAGTTAAGTTAATCCGGGCAGACCCGCTCATCATACTAATTTATATTTGAATATAATTCCTTTTTGCATTATCAAATTTTGATGTATACAACAACAAGTAGTTTGCGATATTTTCACATTAACTAGTGTCACGAAAATATTCTATAAATAGTTATATTGTCAACCTTTTTTTCAGGAATAATGTTTTCGTCTTCAGCAGTCAAATCAGTTTTCATAGTTCAAACTATGCAAACCGTACGGTTCCAAAAAGCACGAGGTTATTCGACAGGTGAGCTGAATTTTTTTTATACCGTTACACTAGAGGTTTCAGGTGATTTATAAATACCTGTACAATGCTAAAGTAAACAAAATAGTTAAAAAAGCCTCTTTTCTGGAGCGATTTGCTTTTTTTGGTCACAAAAATCCTATTGTGGACTGAGATATGTCTGTTTTTTTGTATCGACAATTGGAGCGATATGTTACAAAAATACTGTGTATGCATGTTATAAAAATAGCTCCAAAATGTGCTTATTTTGCACAAAATATATAAGTTTTTCTAGAATAAATTCATTAAATATTGGCATATTTCTTAAAATGATGTATTAAATTGTTCGTTAATTATTTGCCTCAATAAGGTAAAACATATAAATGTAAAGAAAACAAAATGCCCTACAAAATTCAAAATGCCCGCCATGACGTACTGGAACAAAAACTAGCATTATACTTAGTCTACATTGATATAACGAGAATATTACTAGAAAATTACTTATGCGTAATTAAAATTAATGCAACTGAGAATACATTACGGTCAAACAGAGGGTTACGTTTTCTTTGATACGTTTGAATACTAACTAGTGATTCAACATTGCCGTATTACATCAAGATGGCCGCCAAACTGTTTAATTAATTTGTCTTGATAAAGTATAGATTGTAGTACATCATTTTAAAAGAATTTTGAAGCAGAAAACCGATATTTTAATTGACAAACATGTGTTTTTAAAGAGATCAAATTATGTTAGCTACAAAAACATTTTAGTATCACTACAACCTCCCGCCCCCCTTTGCAACCCATACATTCATATAAATGCCACAGGTAGTTCTTTGTCCAACAACCTCCACATGTCCATATTTGCAAGGATGTCTATTGAATAAAACCATATTTGCACATTTTCAGGAAGAATAATTACAAAGAAATAGCGACATGCAGTTAGAAAGAAAGCATTAGTAAGCATGTAATTTGTTATAACACAGTTAAAACATGCACATATGTAAGCTTCAACCAGTTGATGTGTAATATAAAGTAATTCAACAGCTACCTAAAATGAACCATTAATTAATATTTTTTGTTATTAACTTTAACTTTTAAAATAGATTAACATTAACAGCTAGGAGATATTTGATTAAAAACAATATTTGTCCTTATTTTTTATGCGACCCATTACATTATATACACATCAATAAGTTTTACCTGAAATAAATCTATGTACTCACAATAGATCATGGCGATGACTGTGTGGGGATTCCTGTATGTTGAAAATTAGTAAATATAAATGAAGGAATGCAGTACAAAACTTAATATAAATATATGATACATGAAAATCTTTGTTGAAACACAAGCTTATCAAACTATATGAAAATCAACATAAAAAATATCAGCTTTGCAAATAACAATGAAACAGAAGTTCTAAGAAAAAAAAAATATATTTTTGTTGGCAAATAAAGAAAATTTATTTTCTTTATTTCTTTAAATAATTCACAAGGTTCAGTCCCATAATTTATTTTTTAGATTCATGTTTAGTTCATTTAACCTGTTCATCTTTCTTTTTCCTTTCACTGATTTTGTCATTGCAAAGAGTTTTACTGGACCTTTGGATTTCAAAACATTCCTGTGATACTTAATTTGTACAGATACTTTTTCATTTTGATCTTTCTCACTTAGATTTTCAAGAGCTTCTTTCATTTGGTTTCACTGACCTCCAAACTTCCATTTTTGTCATATTTAGTGATTGTTTTTTAAACCTCTTTGGTGTGTTTCGCTAGTTGTTTGCGTCGCTGTTGCTTCAAAGTGGCCCTTCGTTCATCATACTTCTGCATTTCAGATTTGTAACTTTGTCTAGCCTTTTTCAAACTGTATGTTTTATCATCTTGGCACGTTTCAGCAAGCCAAGTCTTTGTTTTATTGGGACTCCACATTTTAAATGCCTCATGAGAGATCGTCCTGTTGCTTGGCTTCATTGGCATTATCAGGTCAAGTGAAGCAAATTCTCTTTCACTGATTGTGTTTGTACATGGAACAGAGCTTTCTCTTTCTCGCACTTTCTCACTTACCTGGAAATACTTCAGCCTGACTTTTAAGAATAATGAAGAAGGCGTGCATCATTATTTCAAGTGCATGAATGGTAGCTACACCAAGCTCTGCATCATCAGTCTCCTCAAATAAGGCCAAGTATAAGCAATTTTGGTGAACATTTATGTCGTCAAACACGATTTCATCCTCAAGCAATGATGTAGCATTTTTTGCCAATCTATCAAAGCTGAGCTTCACCAGGAGAAAGTAAGGATTGATTTCCAAGATGGATTTTTTCATCTCAATCTGTTTCAAAAAAGGTCCTGTGATGATTTTGTCTACTATACCCAAAGCCTTAATGTTCGCAACATTGAGGGGATTTGCAATATCTTCCTGCACATTCTTAAGACGATTGTTTGGTTTAGGCCAATTGTTTAAAAAATATGTCTTTACGATGGTAGTACAACGCGGCTGCATCATATAAGAGGACATTAAATATGTTACCTTTATATGGAATGAGTTTCAGCTTCTCGACATTACCATGAAGGTATGGCTGACACCACATTCATCAATGCCTCTGGGATGAAATGCTTTTGCAGATGCACGGGCCAATCGAGCTGCACCAGACTCATTAGACGTATTTGCTGTTGAAATCAAATTATTATTCTCAACACAGACTTCTTCAAATAACTTCAAACATTCATCAGCTTTAGTTGCAAAGTGTGGCAGTAAATGCATCTTACAATACAAATTGCGCATTTCTATCATAGATTTCTGTCTGTGTTCACCTAATTCCTCCCAGTAGTTGTGGATAACAGGAACTAACTTTTCTCTGATTATAGCTAGTTCTCTGTTAAAACAAGGGTTGGTAGGCCTTTTGTCAGACATGGTTGTTGATATCGTTGCTATCAGTTCAGGTGAAATATGCTTTCTGTCTTCGTCATTCCCAATCGCCTCCGCGAACGAAGTCATCTATAGTTTCCGTGAAAGCCGTTGTTTCCGTTCCCTCATCTTCCCCAGGAATTTCTTTCAAACCACGTGAAATTAGCCTTCCATTCCTCAGGGTTAATGTATAATGTGTATGGTATTTGTCTCCCATCTCCATGCAGACAGTTCCCTGATGTTCCATGATTGTAGAGGCAGCATGGATGTGAGATAAATGTCTGGACTCCACAAGTAGCCTGGCTTTTACATATTTACGAGAAAGCCATCCAATAAAGTTGTGGGCCAATTCACTTAGAGGTACTCTTATAAACTCATTAACTTTGTTCATTCTAACATTGAGGGATACTAGTTTCAAGATAACTTACCTCGTCACAATAATGACCATCCTGAAATGTAGAAATTTCGTCATCTTCTATAATACTTGTGAGCTGCTCTAGCTCCCGTTACTCTCTCTCTCTCTCTCTAAAATATGTATTCTTTCTTCTAATTTTCCAATTGCATTGTCCTCATTTTTGTTTTTTGGTTTAACTTACTTTTCATAGTATACAGTTGGTTCTGTAATTGTGTGAGTTTTTCTTTCATGTTTATATTTCTTTTTATATTGGGATTTTATTGTTAGTCCCAGGTCAAAGACTTTCTGTTTGAGAGAAATTATGCTATTATCTCTGGTTTTATTTTGTATTAAGATTTCTTGTTGTCTTACCTTTTTTCTCAACAAGTTGAATCTGTTCTCAGTGTCATCGAGCTCTCTGGTTTGTTTTCTAGTTCATTATAGTTCATTCTGCAGCTTCGACCTATCGCCTGTTGCTGTGGGTAGCTGTGCTGAAATATTTCCAAAGTCTTTAAATAGTGAATCATGATTTTCCTCTAGCATTTGAAGTTCATGTAAGTACATTTCATTATCTTTTTGTAGTGCGTTACACTTTCTTTTCACTGTTTGGTTCTCTATTTCCGCTTCAAATAGTTTTTTTCAGTTTCTGTTTTACCACTAAGATGTTGCTATTCATGTTCTGTGAAAGACTGTGGCACAGTAAGTCAGATTTCAAACAGCTTTTTAACTGTTGTGATTTCCCGGTAGATAGTAACATCGCTAGCAACGGTTGGCAGGCCTTTTTCTGACCTTTTGGGAAAAAAGTACCAATGTGAAATTGGGAATTTCACGACGTAAAATTTGCCCAATCGGGAAACAATTGTATCGACAAATCTCACAATTTGGGGATAAAATTCTTTAATAAACTGTTCTTTTACATGATTTTGTGACTTTTTGTCCTTTACAATCATTAAATTAATGAAGGTGAACATGCTTAACAGAATTATCGTACATACAACTAGCCTAGTTGCTAGCATATAGGTAAATATATGTATAAACCATAGTGTAAACAAAATTTATAATAATTAGTTCAAACATTATTACATACTTTACTTTGTTATGTAAGAAAATATGGCTATGCAATGCATTGAAATGCCTGGGCTACATGTACAGTTTCACTTTAAATAAAAAATGTAGGCAGTTCCATTCTGTCACTTCTTTATCACTAACAGTCCACAAAACACATGTTGACAAGAACATGCTCATATATTACTTCTATTTTTGTGTAGCGAATTGCTACAGCAACACGGGTCTTGGCAAAACTAATGACAGCGTTAAAATTACATTTTTCTCTGTTTTGCATCTCTAAAGGAATTACACATGTTTCCAAGTCTAAATCTGATAACTCATCTGGGCCCTCTAAACAAATCATCATGAGGGTTTTCCCTGTATCATAGAGCTTCTCTCGGAAGAACAGAGCATGTTCATAGCACTGAAGCCCCGCTCGACAGCTGCTGTGCTTGTAGAATGATGCATATGAGGTGCACCAGCTTGTACACACGAGGGAAGCAGGTCCTCAGCACTGTCACTTAACATTTTCTGTAGCACTTTATAGGGACAAAATCACAGGTGCCTGTGCAGGATCCTGCCTCTGTACTTGTCTGTAAATAATTTTAACTAAAGCTTCACAAAGTTGAATCAATATAAAAGGTAAAAAATAAATTTCATAAAAATAGGTTCATAAAATAAATGCAGTTAATCATTATCTAAGACTATAGAGAATGTTTAATTATTTCTAAGACCATTTTATACATTATACATAAATTAAATAAAAGATTCAATCATTTTTTAATTTGATAAATATAAATTGTTTCAGTCTGCTGATCTTTGCACACATGTATTTATTAGCTGTTACATAAAAATGAGCTATTTATTAAAACCTCACCATGTGACATGACATACTGCCATAATACTGCAGCATATGTTTGGTGCTATAAGCTTGAAGTCAAACAATTCTTTAACATAAACTAAAACAAGAAATTTCAACTTCATCTTAAAATCTGTAAGTACTGAACTTGAAACAAGAACAAGTTGGTAACAATGTAACAATGAAACGTCAAACAAATGCATGCAAATAACTTTAGCATACAAACCACAATTTGAAATGAACTGTTGAACAGTCAGTGTACCTCATCATGTACATCTGGTGTTTGAAGCTAGCGTATTCACGCCGGAGGAGATCAACATAGTCGATATCTGGTGGAGACCTTCTGACGTGACCCTTAAAGACATCCTCCCGCTCGGCATCATACTGCGTGATCAGGGTCTCTATGGCCTCCTGAGAAAGAGTTTATTTAAACACTTATAACTAGTTTAAACCTATTTATTTTAGCTTGATTCATTGCAGGGCCTTTCAGCTCAATGCTTATTCAATATTGAGACACTCGAGTCCGTGTCCTGGTTAGAACCGGTACTTGGTGTCTTCGAGGGATATCTTGAGAACGCTCTCAAAGTGGCTGTTGTGAAATATAGTAAATGAGCACAATATACAGGTTAAGATTTTCATTAAGAACAATCTAATAACAGTCGAAATGTAATAATTTGTTATTTAATTTATAAACTTATCTATAATGATAGGGAATTTTAACCGAAAACAACACTTTTAATCAATTTTAATTTTTTATACAGAAATATAGTACTGCAATATCAGTTAATATTTGGAATGATTGTCGATCATATATTAATAGCCTTCCCATGGACAGGCAAATGCTCAAGTGCCTCTGGCAACTCACGAAGATCAAACGCTTTGAAGGCTTTGAATACCGGATGGCATACAAATGCATCGGTGATCTCCTTAATGAGAATGTCGATAAACGGCAGTGTCTGCTGTTGAATGAAGTCATCCGGATTCAGGAAGTTCTCGTTTCGGTGACGTCTGCGGAGGTCCGTACGATCGGTAAGTTCATCCAGGATGTTGTCACATTTAGTAAAAGAAATATCATGGCCTTCATGCTTGGCCAATACCTTGTTTTTAAGTTCGTTAAGTTCACTGACTGTTGCATTTACCTTCGCTTCAACATCCATAAAGCTAACATCTGCCTTTTACAACTGTTCACTCAAAATGTTTACTGGTCGAAGAACATCACATAGCAACATCATCATAAGGACCGTGTTCTTGTTGGTAATAGATGTCCTTAGACCGTGTACTTCAGGCTCCCTTTTGGCACTGTATATTTCGTCCAGTGCATCCAGACAAGCTGCATAGCGGTCGATGAACCTGACACTCGCAGTAGCCACCTAGTTGTTGCTGCCCAGATAAGATGGATTTTCTTCTGGCCATACACCATCTGTACGTTGTTGAACACTGCAAACCTTTGGGGCGAATAGTGGAAGAGTTTCCAAATTGCAAGCAGTGCTTCGTCTGCATCTAATAAACATGGATATTATTTTAGTAAACGTTTTAGACACAGTGCCAATCTGTGATTCCTGCAGTTAGTGTACAAGAACTGAGGCGATGCATGCCGGATGCGACGCTGAAGACCTGAAATGCAAACAGTTAAGAGTTTGATGGCTCATGCACACAAACACTTCCTGTATTAAATGTCTGTATAATTTGCCTGTATAATATAATAATAATATTCCCAATCATGTTTAGTCAGTTGATATATACAAGCCTTATATTACATACAGATGTTGATGTCTTACTATTTTTTGTTAGATAAACCATTACTATTACTAATTTGCCCCATCGAAGCCCACAAATCTACATTTGCGTATGGCCAGCCCCGTGCCTGTGCAGAAGACCTAAATAGTTTCCAATAGTGATTAAGCATTAGTTATTTCCACATTTACTATTCCAACAAAATGAGCTTCATTGTTATGTGCTGCCGGCCACATTACGAAGACTGTTAATTGTTCTCTATTTTGTTCGTCCGTACTTTCATCTGCTAAGATGGTAAAAAAGTCAGCTTTCTTGACTGAGCTTAACAGTTTATTTACAATGTGATGTCCTATTATGTTGATCATTTCGCTTGCAACTGAATCAGAAAAATATGTGGCACAGCTTGGCGCATTGTCAATATGGTGCTCAGAATCCGAAACCCCCATTAGTGCCATGAAACTCACGAAATCCCCATAAGAAGTGTGTGACCAATGTTTGCGACAAATGAAGCAAATTACCCTGAACATATTCTTAAGCACTGATCGATTTTGAGCTTTCTCATCTGATGCCTGATTCTTCAACTGTTCATAGACTGATGACCCTTTTTTCTTAGATTTCAGGACATAACTTAGATGTGCATTTTTATATTGTTGGGTAGATTCTTTTATGATTTTCACTTTGCTGATGTTTTTCCAGCCGACGTGTGGGGTTTTCCTTTAAATTCATACCTTGTTCGCCCCACTTTCAGTTACCTTTTACCGACAGCAGAGGAAACAGCTCACAGTGTTTACACATATACACCTGTTTATTGACATTATAGTAAAGCCAGTTGTATGCACGTTCATATTTGGCTGAATCAAACACTCGACGGTCAGGGTTTTTTTGGCAGGTTCATTCAAGTTGTCTTGTTCAACTGCAGTACTAATTGGTGGGGGAGTAAAACTAACAGTCTCAGGTTCAACAACATTTATAGTCCGTGGAGACATAGGGTCGGGTGCATTTATCTGGTTCGACAACATTTACTGCCGGTCCAGACGTAACAGGAACATCATTTGAGAAAGAATCTTCAATACATGTATTGCTGACGTAATAGGCTCAGATTGAGAACTACAAGTACTAAAGTACTATTTTTTAACATCGATACGATCGATCGGGAGCCTTTTGCATCTTTTTGTTTTAATTTTCCACGATAATATGTGCCGCTGTCAACATGTTTGTTCATTCAACGAGTGCTCTCCCCTTATTATACAACGTCAACAATAAAATTCGAGAACATTCAAATGAACTCTCGATGTATATTTACCGTCTCATTTGTACCCAATCCCGTACTTACCAGTCTATCGTACGCTCAAAATATTGACAGATCGATTTTTTTACCAGACTGGGAATTTTTTTATCAGAACTGGGAAAAAACATTCATATTTGGCATTGGGAACGGGTCCGATTACCGGACCCGTGAGAACAGTAGAAAAGGCCTGGTTGGAGATAACTTTTTGAATTCTTCTGCGAGATTATTTAATGAGTCATTTCCCTATTCTTTCATGCGTTTCAAAAACTCAATGATTTCATTCACTTGAACACCCACTTTTCTTTGTCAGAAAAAAATATCATTTATCCAAAACCATACTAATTTAAGTTAATTGGTAGTCACTGCAATAAAAAGAGGATATAAACTGTGGATATAAGATGTAATTTCGCAAAAAGTGTATGAACAAGTAGTAAAGTCATGAATAAGAACGAGTTAGTTTCCTTTGCAACCAGCTCATCAAGATATAAGCCGGACCGGCTAGCTCAGTTGGTAGAGAGCAGGACTATCAATCAGGGGTTCGTGAGATCACTCCGCGGCCCGGCTACATAACTTGTGTGGGGATTGGTCATCAAATAATTTCTACGGCTATTCTCCCCGTACTTCAAATATGGATGTTGTCAGTAACTGCTATAAGTACGTGTACTTAATATTGGTTAACCGCTTATATCGGCTAAGCTTGCCCCGGAAAAGCGTAAGTAGGTTAACTGACTGAAATACTGTTAAATACGGCGAAAAATCCAAAGAAACAAAATCACCATAATTAGAATTGCAAGTCACATGGGCGGATTATTCAATCTGAATGCAGTGTTTACATTAAAATACAAAAAATTGTAATTATTCTGTTTTAAGGTTAATCATTAACAATTACAGTTGCAAAAAATCCTTTATAACGTTTATACACAAAACTTTAAAGCACCTGAACTATAATAACATTTATGTGTGCAACTAACACTGAAATCTTTAACACCAACAAGTTAATACTATATCGATATGGTACAAAACTGACTAAAAATCACTCTTACTGTCACGCATAGCGTCACATTGAAATGAATGTTTAGACAGCTTTGTACCACATCGACAGAATTCGGGAATATCAATAGAGGAGGGAGATGGCTGGCTCCTTAGCGATTTCTCTACATCACCAGCGCAATCCGGGGAAGAAGCTGGTTTGTAAAGATTAGGCCTTACATTTTCTGGTTGTGGTCAAAGGTCAGTTGAGGTATATCTACGAAGAAGTGAGAAAAGAACTGAAGTATAGGATAGGAATAAGCTTAGGGTAAAAAAAACCGGGACCAGAATAGGAACGACGCCCAACAAACACATTTGAATCATAAAAAGAAATAGTATCATCTATCTGAGAAGGCGGGCAAGTAGCAGAATAATTTGAAAAAGAATGCTTATATGCGATTGGTAAAACAGTGGGATATAGACAAGGAAGACATGGTTTTTGATGGGCGATGAGGAGAAGTAACAACAGAAAACTGCATTGCGGTCACCTGCCAATGCGATGCAAACATTACCGATTCTGTAAACGGTCTGTGTAACTCTACGTGTCTGTAAATGTTTACCACAACCAGTGGTCCACAATCGATATTATCTATATTGAGTCGCTACTTTGAGTTTAAAATGTATACATTTATGAAACACACCTTTCACTTCATTACAAACATGCCAGATTTGATAACAAATCCTTTGACAATGCTTATTATTTCTAAAATGAGGCCATTTCGCAATACATAACTGTACATTTTAATTTGAGGCGCCATTGAGTTCTAAGTTAAAATAATGCTTTTCACAAATCAATATTTGCACACGATTGAGTTTTACTGGAATGATTCAAATTGTTGCGCTGTACAATTTCTAGCGACCTTTTTGCCTCTGTACTCGAACTTTATTTTAGTTTGCTTGACGTTTATAATGGTTTAGTGCGGTAGTATTTCCTTTTAAACTCTCCGCTTGGTTAACACTGCGAAAAGTAAAGATTACTATGTTTGCTTTATTGTAAATAAGTCTTGCACTGACGAGTCTATATTTACTTGAAGTATATGCTAAAGACTCATGCATTTCAGGTCATATAAGTGTATGCGCTCCAACACAACGTGTATTACCATGGTTTATAGCAGAAACTTGTATTTATGTTGTTTTTTTAGTCATAACTGTAAAATTACTATAGTTGCGCGTCTGTTCACAATTGCTAGAACTAAAATGAAAATGACAACTAAACAAATGGCACTTGATAGAATCAAACCGACCAATTGAAAATAACTAAAACCTTGACTTGTGCCGCTCCCCTATGTATCGTTCTTCACGTCCCGTATACGTTGACTTTAATCTGATACTATCTTTATCCAGAGCCAGAAGTCATACTTCAGAAGAGTGCACATCATTACATACGATCTGTACTGTATTCGTCTCTTGGATTGACGATAATAGAATTTTAGAACAATGTGAACCTTTTGTTTATGTAATCGTAAATTTCATCGCACACTTGTGAATCTCTTTATGCGATGGCGAACGTTGAAACAAAATGTATCCGAAATACATCTGCATACACATACGACAAATATAAATACACTGTAGATATTTCTAGACTTCATACACATATATTACATAGAGTATTACAGGCGCGTACCTGGCCGTATATAATTTAACACACACAGTAACCAAACAGTCACCCCGAAAAATGCCTTTTTTTTTTTAAAGATATGTAACACATATATTTTATTATGTTAAATAATTTAATATTGGGAAGGCTCACAGAAACGGGTGGTAGAAATTAATTGAAATTTCTAGGATAACAATTGCCACCGAAATGTTTTGAGAAGATATTTTGAATGTATAAGTTGACATTTCAAGGCCTTGTCCATATCGACAACAGTGTGTTCAACTATTGATAGTAACGTTTGTTATTAATGATAAATTGGTAATACATAGGGAATGATTTAATGTTCTATCTGTGACGCCATGACAATGTCAAATTTCCGCGTTTATATAAATATTAAAAAACAACAACAGTACAAGTTCAGTGTGTGTTTGTTGTTGTGTAAGTTTCCTAATTTTGTTAATTTACTAATGTGTACCAATTCACTACTTTTGTGAAAACAGAAGTAAAATGAAACGTAGAATTGTTTAAGGTTTAACGAAAACAGTTACATTTTACATTTAGTGTAATGTATATGTAAAACTGCAAATAAGATTCATTTAAACTATTGCATCTGTGTTTATTTATTGTATAATGTTCATGTATAGAAATACATTTTGTGTACTTTTAGTTCGTTAAACCAATGTGTGTGTAGTTGTTGTGTTATACAGTATAATTATGCAGTAATGTCAAAATAAATGTGAATAATGGTTAATACTTATTTTATAGCGTTCTATGTTTGTGTACGATTCAACTGCACATCAGTACGTAGTCGTAGAGTGCACAAAACCACCACTCGTTCTCCCCCAAAAACTAATTCAATTTATGCAGTTGCGTGCGAATGAAAGTTATGAATTGACAACACCTGATAACTTTTAAATAATTGATAACAGAATTATGTGAAGTGAGAAGCAGGTGTGTTTTGCCTGGCAAAATTGTGGAAGCACGATAAAAGTATATTCGAAATTATCTTGTCGTCATTATAATAAAATTATGCATTTTACTATTCAGGCTGCAGTTGTGCATATTTCGTTCAATTATTACAGTTTTATATGTTAAATTGATCGTTTTTGTAAAGTTAACGATATTTTAAATCAGTTTTGTATACAAAGTCATTTGTATCAAAGATCATACCAGAATCACTAGTAATGCTGGCCAATTGTTCATAGTTTTGTCCAATAACTAGATAATAAATAACCCTTGAACATCTTTGAAATACAAAAGTATATGTTTGATGATGTGACGTAAAACAAAATGAGGTTAAGAAATAGCAAACAAGATAGGCTGATGATGAATGTTCTCCGATGGTTTATTATAACCAAATGAATGTCGATTGCCTTGTTCAGTTGTGTTTATTACCAATGAAACACGAGAACGTTTTCTTGCCAATGCCTCGAATTGAAGCGACATCAAGATATTTGGCTTAATGATTGAACACTTGGTGAATAACCGAAATGACTCTAGGTGTTAAGACAACTCACCAAGAGACGAATCGATATGTATTCACATTTATTTAGACATATGTAATTAAAAAATTACATGTTTATTGTATTTTTAACATTATAGTGTGCATGTCATAATATTATTTAAATATGCATATATAAATTGAACTGATTCAAAATAATCATTGTTCATTTAACTAAACCAATGTATTTAAATACAGGCATTTAACTGCTGAATGTATATAATGATTTTCCGATTATCACCTCTGCGTGGAAGATGCTAAAGCAAGTCACATCTGCCGGTAATAAACATATCCGATACAGCGTCTCTAGTACCACATCTGGTTCTATGTCCCAGCCCTCAACCTCGTCGATTAACATAGTTGGCACCAATATATGCATATCGGTGTTATTACACGGAAGGCTTGAACTGTCTATGCATAAAAAGAAATATATTCATTTTAATCCATATTTTTAGGACATGAGCAAAAACTAATCGTATATGTAACTTGTTTCTCTGTGTTTTGTATGCACAAACTCCAAGCACTCGCGATTTTTTTCTACATTTACTAGTTGAACAATGTATTTTGTAAGTTATTGTGATTAGCTTATTTTTCTGTATGCATACACGATTTTTTAAATTGTACATGATATATAAAAATGAACTGTAAAATACGCTTGTAATAATCAACACTGAGTTTTGTTGTGTTCTGTTAGTCATAAAATACATGTTGGTGTGTGTTATTTACTGTTCATTGGTTTGTATTTACAAAATCTATTGCATTTGGTTTAAATACATATAAGTACTTCTCGACATGGTCTCACGACTATTAACACACCCATAACGATATACATTCTCAAAACAACACAATAGTAGTTTACGAATTTAAAGTTTAAAATATTAAAATAAGCACATACATGTTTATTTGTTCAATCTATATAATGTTTGTGGTAAGGCCACCGGCCTATACACAAAATGTACAACACATTTATACATGTGCAGTCGGTGATAAGAGTGCGTAGTAACACAACATAATACTTTTGTGGCAATAATTATTATGGTAATGATATGGATACTAATAATAAGGAGTATCTTTATAATGATGGTGATGATGATGATGATGTTGATGATGATGATAATGACGATGATGATGATGATACTGATGATGATGATGATGATGATGATGATGATGATGATGATGATGATACTAGTAATAGTAATTATATCAATAGATAATAAATAATAAAATGGCATGTATGCCCTAATGGGTTGAAAAAGAGAGTAAATATAAGTGTACATACATGGAACAGGAGTTGGGACAACCAAATTCAATACAATTGTTAAGAAATTAAGCATTATACTGTTATAAATAGATCTTTTTCACAGAAGATATACGATATACATATATTGCAAAAATATTCACCTCACGTGTAAGCACATTTATGTTTAAATAAATTATATTATGTCAAGATATATGATACTGTCTTTTCATAATTTTATTACCATACTGCAAATCGTGTTGCGTAATAATGAACAAAATGGTTGTGGAGGTATAAATATACATGTGGATGTATAAATATACATGCAGTTGCAAAATATAGACATTTGAAGCATACATGTGTTCCCATAGCGCCCATTAGTGAAAACGAAAAAATAGGTGCCATCAAGGAACAACAACAGCAAACTGTACATAGTTAAAACAAATCATATTTCTTCCCTTTAGAGTAGCGATTATTTCAGAAAACGAAAACAATAGATGCTATCAGAGAACATATATATAAATATCATAGGCAGTTGAGCGGTACAGTAAATATTTCACCCCGAGGAGAGTGATGGCCGAGGTTGACATTACTCTTCGAGGGGGGGGGAGGCAATATTTACATTACCCCTCAACATGCCTTTAATATTTATTTTATTACACTGAACGAAAATAATGTAATTCCAAAAACAACAAACTAGTCGTAAACTGTAAACTAAAATTATGCAGGGATGGGTATATGGGATTTTACAATGTGAAAACGAAGTGAGGTATAGTAATACAAAATATACATGGTTTGAACCCAAATAAAATATAATAAAAGCAAAGCAAGAGAATGTTTTGAAAGATCAATGTAAATAATTTGACATGGCTTCATATTGTAAATATATTTTATGAAAATTGTAGTGAAAATTCATCTCTTTTTCTCAGTGCACAGTATAAATGCTTAGCTAAATTGTTTAGATCCGATAAGGTTATAGTAATCAATCTAATTGCTATTAGCTAGATATCTACTAGGGATATATTGGACATGCCATAACAAGCGGAATTCGGCTTCAATAAGTGTTTCACAATATAAACATGTTCTAAATTCTTTGGGAATATTGTAATATCTTCCAGTCTCAATTAGATATTGACAGGAGCTTCTAAAATACGATAGGCAACTGCTATGTTTAGTATTGTATAGTTCAACAATATAATGTTTACGTCCAAAATAATTATTAAAGTGAATATTATGATAAAGCTTTGTATTGTCTTGACAATTAGAAGACCAATATAATTGTCTATACTGATGAGTTAATCTTTGGAAATATTATGATAAGAAACTGTTTGGATTATCAACATTTTGATTTTCCCAAATACAACCAAAACCATTACGATACGATGATTGGTTTACATTTGATACCCAAATTTTATGTCAAATACTGTCATAGTGAACAACCATCTAATAACACAATCGGATATACCGATCACGACCTGTGTTGAGTAATCGTAACCAATATTTTTTTTACAACGCTTTGCTGTCGTTATATTTAAAGGAATTTGACCTGTGTCGCCTACTACTGTATCATTGCAAGCTTTTTGGCGTACTTTAAGAAATCGCTTACAAGCATATATTTGCAAATTTTCTAAACAATTAATATTTTATTGACCACAGAGCTCAGAGCCCTATAGTAATACTGAACAAAACTTAGAATTAAAGACTTTGAAGAATGATTTATAAGGGACATATGACAAGTTAGTAAAGACATTAAGCAATTAAACAATAATAATTTCTCCTTTCATAGCCATGGCTTCTGCCCTCTTTGTACATTGACAATCTGTTGGTAAAATTCAAACCCACATATGTGAATGTGTTAACACATTCTATTTTATTATGACTGTAAAGCCATTTTTCAGCTAAAGCTATTGGGCCTCCTCGTTTGAAAACTAGAACTTTGCTTTTGTCAACATTAACTGTTAGTTTATATGCTTCGCTAAAGTTTGATACAATGTTATGTTTGTAATCCGACTATAGTATCCGATATAAGTGCAATATCATTAGCAAACATGAGCAAGAATATTTGCACGTAGTTTGGGAACATTTGTATACCCCGCGTGTTGTTATTTTCTAGAGATATGTATAATTAGTTAATGAACAAGGAAAACAATATTGGGCTAAAGGTATAGCCTTGACGTAAACCAACTGGACATTCAAACGACAGTGTATTTCCCTATTTGGATCGGACACGAGCCTTTACCTCCTGATACATCGAAAATATAGCCTTATATAAATGACCTTTAGTACCATTTTTTTCTTTATATTTCAAAACGTATGCTTGGATTTACTGAGACAAATGCCTTTTGAAAATCTATGAAAGCTACATAGGTTGGCCTTCGTTTATAATTTAGATACTTATTTACAATGCACAATCGAGTACAACACAAAGACATTATATATTGAGGAATATCCAAATCGAAACCCAGCTTGACATTCAGCGATCTTGTTATAAGCATCTACATAAAATGGTATTATATGTGTAGGTATTGAAAAAGATATTTTGCATACAATATATAATAGTACAAAGCCTCTGTAATTATTAGGATCATTTGTATTTCCTTTTTTATGTAGAGGAACAATAATAAACTCAACCCATGCAGAAGGAAATTCGCCATTGGAAAAAGGTTTGTTAAAGAGTGTATGTAAAACAGGTACTAACACATTTGAACCATAGACAATATGCTGAGGTATAAGATTACAACCACTTGATTTATTAATGTTCAGCATGTTAATAGTGTCTAGTATTTCTTTCTCGGTTATGTCTGAATTAAAACATATACATACAACACTGTTATTAACTATTACCGTTGTCCATTTTGTTCATGCTTCGCGCCCATTTCGACTGATCAAGTTCTCAGAACACAACACTAGCACTAAAGCACATACGTATGTATGGTGCGTTTGTTTTATCAGAAGGATCGCCTATGCATGATATACACAGTGATACAAATGAATGTTCGTACATATTCAAATTTTAAAGAAGGTTCCATTTCCCATGATGATTTGTTTTGGCTGTGAACGAAACAAACAATAACCCCTGTGTTGCAAGGAACCACTTAATCGCGTGATTATGAACACGCGCGTTCATTCAGATGCTCATATAGACAATGACGTACTGATGGTATTGAACAGCGCGGCGAAGATATGTTACTATGTAAAATAATATCTTAACGTTAGAACTGTTAGGTTTGTATCCTGAGTATATTTTCCACAAAGCATTGCGTTCCGAGAAACAGAAAAAGCGGCAGGCTCGGGTTACCGGCAAAGGAAGATAGGCAACTCATTAGAGGTGGATGACCTCTAAAATTAGGTGGATTGGAAAGTCATATTGATTAAGTGCAGTCAAATTTTATGGCAAAATAGCCCGAGAAAAATTGTATATATATGTATTCTGTTGTTGATAATCGTCTGATAGTGATAGGCAATAATTATCATAACATTATTAACCAGAGAAGCTTTTACAAAATATGCATATATAATGGTTATCTTTTTTTGATTTGAGCATCATCGGCACGCTACAAAATACCGTTTGATAGGTTCCAGTAAATATTTTGATAAACTAGTTTGCCTCATCAAACAGATACCAAGTTTTGGAACTTGATAGTTTATTTATGCTGCGTTTTTGTTTTAAAAATGTTACATGTAAATGGAAGTTTGTTTAAGCAAAACCGATAGTATAATCTAATGGGTAAACCGCTGTTATTTTATTTTCACGTCGTCGAAATAATAGGGTTACATATAAAAGTGTGCCCACATCCCAGCTTTAACGCATTGCAGCTAAGCCAGAGGTTGAGCATGTATAAGTTAGCATATTATGGATTACCTGTCCCTATCACTTCGTTAATGGGTCAGGCACAAATAAACAGCGCGGCGGCGGTGATGGAGTGTGACATACATAAGTTTTTGCGAGACAGTGTATTAATTGAGCGTCTAAACGTAGTCCATACGGACAGTGAGAGCATGGTGGTAAATGAATTTGAAAGATAAATGTTACATGCTATTAAGGTAAACAGATATTTATATCCATGAACATTTTAGTAGTTATACAGTTATTTGGACAATCAGCAATAACGAGAAATTTCCGACATAACTTATTTAAATGAGATTGGTTAATCAGACAGCCTGTTATTCACTTCCTAATTACAATAAGCTTGTATTATTATTAATGTCTGTCCTATGCCGTTAAGTATGATGTATAAAAATGAGTAATATTATAATACATGCATCCTAGTATGAGTATTCTTGTTTTTAGATACAAGTTAATTGCCCATACATGTAACATTATTTTACTGCATTGTTTTTTTACAGATCGGAAATAAATGTCTGGATTTTTACCCAAACCAGATTTTGATAGATGAAACACAGACCATTCTATTACTGAAACATTCTTAAACATTATGTCATTATTTTGTTTGCACAAAGAAATGTTTTGAAGTAATTTTTATAGAGGGTGTATCTGTGTAACATGATTAAATTTTGCACAGATCTCCAGAGTTACAGAAGAAAATGTCAAACAAATTGTCGATCCAATTTCTGGCTTCTTGAGTTAATGTCAAATAATTTCTTAATAGTAAAAACATTAATTTTCTATCCAATAAAGTTTAATTGAGTGGTTATATTTGTTATCTAATACCAAATTGTGTATTGAAACTACATATCAATTATTGGGTCTGAATAACTATGTCAACAATAATGCAATTTCAACGGATTTGCTTTGACACACGGTAATTAGGCATAGGCGTTTTCAACTGGAAGTCTTGTCCGACTATCTGTATTTAAAGAAAAAATATATATTTAATGAAATCGGCAAACAAGATGGAGGCATATGTACTCAGTGGCTTTAAGTTTACTTTATTTGTAGAGCATGTAAAGACTTCTAGGATATTCCATGTCACTCTAACAAAATGTGAATACTGAAATAAACATGCGATGTTTCATTAAGCATATACGTTTCAAACATTTAAATAATATTGTTTTGCCATTGTGGCGAATATATCTTAATTTTACACAGCTTGTATTGAAACAAGTCATTTATCCGAAATCCCAACTGGACTGTTATGCCCGAAATACACTTCACTTGCGTTCTCCACTGTTTTAGCATAAACATCTCGCGAAATACACAAACGCTTTATTATTTGAAATCTAACATATATTTGCTTTAACAAGGCCGTGTCATTTCTAAATGGACTCATTTTTGTCAAAATTGCATAACTGCAGACACGCCATCACAGTCCGACATCATTTGGTTTGTGCCCGGCGTACTATCTTAGTACGAACCAGGAACCAGGCTAATTGTCCTGGCAATATAAAGCGACGATCGCGCTTCAACGTTTCGATAACTATATGTCTGCCCGGTTTAACCACCTATTACGTCATCAAAATCATAATCGAGTACTACCGAAATCGATTTCCGAAAGTGAATCCCAGATCAAGTCATATTTTAAAGTCCAAGGGGTTTTGTTTCAAAAGAACATGTGATGGAATTTCACTTTTTAGCTTACCTATTCAACAAATATGTATTATAATATATGTTTATATTCATTGTTCGTATGATAAATAGCTTGGGTGGGATTATACATGCTCAGTATCCGGCTTTACTCCAAACATGCCCTCATACAGCGCTATATTTAAAGCATGGATGAGGGCACACTATTTTCGTTTTTTAGGCCTTTGGCTTACACATGTATAATTTAGCATCTTTAAGGAAACAAAACACCTTCCCAAAGTACACATAATCATGTTAAACAAAGTGTTTTTCTATTAACCATTTATTTCCATCTTTATATAATAGTGTGTTGATAGATATACACTTCACTTGTGTTTTCCTTTGTTTTAGCATTAACGTGTAGCGCACTGCACAAAAGCCTTATACTTTGTAATATAACATAAATTTTCTTCAACAATGGAATTATATATGGACTCATGTTAATCAAACTTGCATAACTACAGACAAACCATTACAGCCGACGTTTGTTTGGTTTGTGCCAGGTGTACTATTTTAGTACAAACCGGGAACCAGGCTAATTGATAAGATGATAACATGCGACATTATATGACCCAAGGCAATTAGAGTAGCATTTACATTGCATGTAGAACAAACGTCGATCAGGGCTATTAATAGAACATAACATATTTGTAACATAATAAGTAGGAGATAAAACGATAATTAGAAATAAAAACGTAGTAAGTATGCAGTGTTTTCAACGTGAAATTTATGTTTCAATTAAATAAAGTCCGCAATTGAACAGTTTGTTACGACAATGGGTATAAAATATTGAATTTGAGAGATGATAGTGTTTCTACGATAACTGAGGTATTTTTTGCGAACCATCTGAATCAGAGCTAGATCCATATTTAAAGAATCATCTAAATAGAATGAACAGCGAATACCCTGCTGTCTGAAATATGAATAGACAGATTTTAAAATGTTTGTGAAAACAAACGGAGCTGACTTCAGTCCAAATAATAAAAAGTGAATTTATATAATTTACCTTTCCAAATAAATTTTAAATATGTTTCATCATTTTCATCAATTGGAGCGTGCAAATATCTATGTTCAATTTCAACCTTTGTTAACAAATCCCGTTCTTGTAGAAGCTAAAGAACCATGTTAATGGTTTTCTGTTTAAAATAATCATAATACACACATTTATTTAGTTTCAATAAATATAAAACAGGGCTGTATTTCGAGTTTTCGATTGGGTTCTCTGAGCTGCGTCATGCTCCTCTCTTAAACGATAGTCTGCATCGAAAGCGCCGTGTTATGTAATGTGAGCTAGGGCGCTGCGGAACCGACTGATTTTGCGGATGATAACGACCTTGTCCCCGTCTCATCGGCCGTCCCCTTGAGCCACATCCTTGTCCTATGCCAATAAAACTCTGTGAGTCGCATGCCTTGATATCTGTTGTCACCGAATAACTTAGTAGTTATTGACATGGACAGTGCACACATTCACAAATCAAAGTATTTTCTGTTAATGTTATTATAGCTCCTTCTAACCGACAAATGGAATTGTACTTCAAAGAAAGAGCATCAGAGACAAACACCTTTGCTTCTTTTTTATAAGTGAATAGTTCGTCATTGTCTTTGCCAGATTAATGATAGGCATCATAACAGATACTAACAGATATTGTGTATCCTGTACTGCCTCATCTTTTGAATGTGTCCGTTTGTTAAAATATTTCCAGATCTCTGTCTTTACTAGCGGGGAACACCACACATCCACATTTTCCGGTATCTAGTACTTAGACACAATGGAATCGGTGTCGCAAGCTGTTGTACGTGCTTGACTTATCAAGTTTGCAAGGGAAGGTACAATAGGTTTATTCCTTTCCATATTCCGGGTTTTAAGGGGAGCCCAATTCTTATCCGAATCCGATCCAAGTAATTTTGTAAATTATCAACAAATGCTGTGTCTAACTGATCATCAGAAATGTGTCGTTTCTGTCAATTTCGATTCTAAAATTTGGACGATTATGAGCTTGATGGGGCAATGTAATCGTCATAAATGTTTCATTATAGTCATATTTGACATGTAACACATTTAACACAGTGGTGTCACTAAAAGCCAGATCCTTCAAATTAATATTTGACCTACTGCTACTTGTACTAGGTCCTTTTTTTCTATTTTTTTTTGGTGCTACACTTGATTTTATTCTCGTCTTTCCCTTTACTGGGCTTTCCCTTTTGACTTTTTTGTTTTGCGAAGTTGGACCAATTCCAATTTCTTTTGCCACCGACGCGGCGTGCTCAAATCAATCTCGAAACCCGAAAATTTCGATTCGGAATCTGCGACTGGCTGAGCTCATGTTTATAACGTTGTGTCAACAGATAAAGAACAAGAAACGTGGAAATTCCACGAAATCAAGTATTTCGAACAAAATGCATAGAATTCAGCACAAAATTGAAATAAAGTTCTGGGTGCAAGGTGAAGATCATGAAATATTGACCTTGGCCTAGCAATCCACAGCGAGGTCTTGGAAAAAGGTATCTATATATGAAGTAAAATATCTGATTTATTTTTCAAGTTATTGAGTGGAAACCGTTTTTAGTTTTAGTAATGGTGACCTTGACCCCACTCACCCCATATGCAATGTCTAGATATAATGCATCTACCTATACAGTTTTATTCAAATATCTCAATTCGTTCTCTTAGTATTGAGCGTAAAGTGTTTGTCTATTGTTAGTTATGGTGACCTTGACACCATCCACCCAATATGCAATGCCAAGCGAAGTCTCAATATGAGGTATCTAAATATGAAGTTGCATTAAAATATCCCAATGTGTTCTCAATAAATTATGTTTCTTTTTTCAGCAACGGTGACCATGACCCTGACCATACCCACTCCATATGCAATTCCAAGCGATGTCTCGATATAAGGCATCTATGAATGAAGTTTCATTAAACTATCTCTATGCATTTTAAAGTTATTGAGCGGAGACCGTTTTTCTAATTTTAGCAACGTTGAACTTGACCTTGACCCTACCAACCCAATATCCAATCCCAAGTGAGGTCTCTTCGAAAAATGTGGTTAATAAAATTCGGACAGCGTCCTGGGACGCTCTAGTTTATTAAGTTAAACGTTCACTTACCACGTGCTACTGTATGCGTTTCCATTGAAGATGTATGTTTTTACTCTTCGATGCCAGAACAAAATTTGACTTGATCTGGGATTCACTTCCGGAAATCGATTACGGTAGTACTAGATTATGATTTTGATTACATTATAGGTCGTTATACCGGGTTTACATAATTATATTTATCGAAACTTTGACGCGCGATCGTTGCTTCATATTGCCAGCACAATATACTAAATTATACACGTGAAAGCCAAAGACTTTACGAAAATAATGTACATAATAGTTGCGATTTTATACATGTTCACTCGGGGTAACATCAACATGATTTTGCTAATAGGCAAACGTTTATGATATACATAAAAAAACAGTTTAGCAATCGATTGAATGACGTCAGTGTAAGTCCATACTTAAGCAAGATCAAACATCTGGAATTTGAAAGCAAAATTAAAAAGTAACATTTAACAGCTCGTCTTTAGTGAGTTATTTGGAAAAATAACACGTATTTTCATACATAAAAGCAGATAATCATAATATTAGTTATAGGCCAAATTTGATGATGCATATTAACCCATGCTACTAGTTACTGTTTTACATGTGTTTTGGGTAGAATTAACATACAATTACATATCACCGTAATATCAACGCTGAACAAAAGAATGACAGGTGAAACAAACCCTGAATTCCATAACAATGGTAGCATACAATATTGTAAAAGCAAATGTTGGCAAACCAATCACATTTGGAAATAAAAACGGTTGTTCAACACATTCTTAATAACTAGCAAATATCGTTCCGAAATTTGCACATACATTAAAATGTTTTAAAATGTAACTAAATATATCGTCGAGTTGTAACATATCATCGTATATAGCTTAGAAGGATTGACCTAACAGCATTACTTAATTGCTTTACCAGCGTTCAGTCAGTTTCATACATGCCTACATGTAATATGTACAAATTCAGAAGGGGCCACTTGAAAGTATCATTTTTTGTATTAAACATAAGTATAAGAAGAGTAATTAATTGCCCAATAAAATATCAATTACATAAACACTATTTTAATAGCATTGCTTGATTAATAAAGAATATATATGCTGTATTTTACCATGAGTATTCTAAACTTTATACGAATCTATAAACAATCCTAAAAATAGTTTCAACACAGTGGAACAACATTCGCATTTTAATTGCAGAATAATTTTCAGATCAATTAAAAATCAAAATAATTTTGCCACTCTTGTTATAAAACATTAAATATTGAAGCATAAGGAAAAACTCTTTTTCTTTTTAATTTCATTAATAAGGCAGTTGGACCATATTTTATTAAACGGGTTCAGGAATTTTGTTAGTAAGCGAGCCTTTGGACGAATTTAATAAAATATGGTATAAAAAGACAACGAATGTCAGATCTTTTTTATCACATGCTTTAAAACGCAAAAAATTACGTCTAATTTTACCAAACGAGTTGATCAATCCTAAATGTTGTGTATTGGCATGACGTCATTTCATGCTGACGACGACATTTCACCAAAATAACTTCATGCAATTGGTCAGTCAAAGAATATCTAGCCAATAAAAACGTTCAGAATGTTATCTTACACATGTGTAAGATAGAATTGTTGTATTACACGGGATACAAGGTATAGCACGTGGTAAAATATGTATATTTGTAAAAGTCTAATTTAGAAACATAAAACAAACGTTTTTTTTTAAATAGTATCCTTGCATTTAGAGTCACTAAAAATAATTACTTTACCGGATTTAAGTGGTTACCCAACATTAAGTGTTTCACACCTGATGTGGAGTAATTACGGCCTCAGCGATTCCACTTGATTTATACCATCACTCGCGGCAAAATCATTAACAAACGCACAAACAATGTACGACTGACATCTTGCTTGTCGTAGGCTTGACACAAAGAGGATTAGCGACTTCTTAGGACAGTCTAACATCTTTCTTGCAAAGTACGGCTTTCACACAGCCATCTTTAGGCCGCGGTGTGAATGCATTGCATTAATATCCGTACGTGCAAGCCGCAGACAGTGCGGCCCATGAAACTGCCATACAAGAATCTTACCACTGCCTTGCAGTATATACGACATGTGCTGACATGTTGCGATTTTGTCTGCTGCGACCCGAGTTTGCGCAATTGTACAACCAAATATCGTACGGCTAATGTTAATTAATCCTTAGGCTGAGTGTGTCGGTCGTTCATTGAAGATCCCTATTACCGCTTTGAAAACACGGGTTTGTACGGCATAAGACATGCATCCACTGATTATTCATTTTGACTAGATTTTTGTAAAGCGTCAACTACGTTTGACACATTTTGTTTCCTAAAATCAATTGTGTAAAAAAAGTAAAAAGTAAAGTAAAGTATTTGTTTATTATAGTGTCACCCCTCGCGATTAAGGGCCAGCCAGTTTTGACTTATGAGACACCTTTACTGATGAACATCTTTACTCCCGATTCCTATCCTATATGCCGGGCGCTTGGCAGGAAGGCAATCGGTACCCCTTGATTTAACTAGCTGCTGGGTCGGCAACCGGCCATATCAGAACTCGCCCTGTGTAGGACTCGAACCTTCGACCTCCCGCTCCGTAGGCGAACGCCCTAACCACTAGGCCACGAATTAAGCGGTTGCATGTGAAAACGTAGCTGACTATATGTTACATAATAGCAATCGCCCTTTTGATGCTAAATTATGATTAGCGTATTATCTTGTAATAATGTTCTATTTAATTGAACGTGCGTTTTAATGTGTTAAAATGTTTCCCTTAATCATGATTTATGCTCATTGTCAAATACATCTTAGACATCATTTAAGCACATTACTTAAGCAAGTCTCGTAAATTGTGCATATATTGTCGTATGGAATTACGTGTATCTTGTAATGTATGCCCACGTATCTAACTAAAAAGCACTACTTAAAAGTTTGACAGTGCACGTTGTTAATTACACAGAGCAAACAATCCGGTATGAATTATGTATTGGTGAAATAATAATTTGTATTATCTACTTTACTATATAAATGGTAATGAAGCGCTTTTAACTGTTTACCACTCTGTAAAACAAGCTCCTCCCAACAGGCAACATTGCGTGAAGTTTAAAGGCTTTAGTTTAGTTTAAACCGATTTATTTTAGCTCGATCGCATCGAAAGCCTAAGGATTATAGAAACACTCTCGAGTCCGTTTCCTGGGTAGGACCAATACTTGTTGTCTTTGGAGGAGATCTTGAGTACGCTCCCAGAGTGGGGATCGAACCCGGACACTCCCGATCGCTAGGCGGACACCATATCCACTACGCCACCGCGACTTTAAAGGCTTTGATTCGTTATCTTGTCCTCATCATTATTTAAAGGGAAGCAGCCTGCGCAGAACGTTGCGCAATATAACTTTATGATAACGTGTTAACGCGGACTGAATCGCCTGCTACATGCAGAAGCCAGGTTAATGAGTGTTCTATTTTGTAGTCGTTATGTTAGGATTTCCGGGAAAATAAAACAATTAAATGTTTTATTTTATTTATTATTGGAATAAGGTAACAAAACATATATTTCATACTCATTTGGGAACTGTCAAATTGTTTTCCTTCAGTATCAGATTCAACATTTTCAAATGTTGCCCTCGGCCTAACGGCCTCCGGGAAACAGTTCAAAAGTTGCCCCCTTCAGTAATTATAATCTGACAGCAATCTTTTCTTTTGCAGTATCTATAGAATATTGCCGTCTCTAACTGCGTGTATGTCAGATTCGCTATTATACCAATTTCGCACAAATAACTTTATGCTTTACAAAATCAGAAGCCTGAAAAGAGATTTAACGGTTATAATTAACAAAAATATGTATAACCACTATCAAGTCGGTTCACTGGTTTTAAATACTTTGCATTTTATCACATCTAAATTGTTTACGTATTTGCACATTTTAAACATGTTTATATGTTTTTAAATGTATGAGGCAACAAACAATAAGATTATATGCTATAATGTTTTTAATGTTACTAAGATGATGTTTGGGTTCGTTTAAAAACCTATAGGGCATAACATACCGTAGTCATATTTTATTAGCTACTCTGTATCATTCAAATGTTTACATGGTGTGTGAAGTAAGCTACGTATAATATATATCGTATTTGTAAAAGATAGTAGCTTTTGTTTGTTAGGACAGTTTGTAAAAAGCCGAGGCTAGTTATTAAATGATGTATATATACACTTAAACCTTATGTGAATCACATCCGTTTTGTATCTGATGTAAATCAAACACAGTTGCTTTTTGTGTGGCGCATTTTCCACACAAAATAACTTATAAACATTGTAAAGACGGCATAACGTTTGCATTGCAAAAGCCTCACGACAGGAAAACTGCCCGTCCCCTGGCGGCCATGTTTTTCAACGGAACGGAACTATTTTTGAACTCGGCTGAGATATCATAAGAACACAAGCTTTTCCTTCAATTTGACTTAGTGACCTAGTTTTTGATCCCACATGACCCAGTTTCGAACTCGTCCGAGATATCATTGGGACAAATGTTTTGAGCAAGTTTCATGAAGATTGGGCAACGCATGTAGCCTCTAAAGTGTTCACAATGTGAATGTTGACGACGAACGACGAACGATTCACGACGCACGACGGATGACGGACAGAATGCGATGACAAAAGCTCGACATGAGCACGTTGCGCTCAGGTGAGCTAACAAATAACACATACAAAAACAAATGAATAAAACTGTAGCCACCGCCTTGGGAAGGGTCAATGAAAAGTATGGGGGTTTAAACCGTCTAACGTGCGCCTGAACCTCACACATGCCCCAGATTTATTTATTATAGTAATATATTTAAGTGTAAATGAAGATCAACCTCATAACATCGCAATTAAAATTCAACTGTAACAAGTGTTTGTCATAGGTTGGACTTAAGCTGTAATACGTGGTAGTCACAGGATGTGACTGTAGTCCCCTGCCGGTGGCTTGTTACAGGAAAAAGTGATTATGGACAGACAGACCAACCTACCACCGCAAACCAATATGCCGCCTTTTCTTTGAAGGGGCAGGAGCATATGTTTTGCATTATCATGAGATCAATTTAACATATTAATTTACATGTTTTCACGATGGATAGTTATGATGAAGGAAAATGATAAAAAATTAAATAATGTACAGAATGAAACACAAATGTCCATATTTATTACAGGTAGATATATAAAACAAAATAATGGACTGTAAAATACACCCATATATATTGTTTCATTATGGTGAACATTTCCGCCAAATAATTTCAAAATCTATCTAGAAATGACAGAGTTATTGACTGGAAAAGAAAAACAGGCCCCATATATTTTACTTCTAAGTTTGACCTTTTCCGTGGAGGTACAGACCTTGGTCTTGAGCACGACACATCGGCTGATCATGATGACTTAACTATCCATCCAGAAATGACAGAGTAATTGACCAAGAACGAAAAGAGACCCCATTTTTGACCTTTTACCTCTATGTGTGACCTTGACTTTGGAGATACTTAACTGGGTCTTGCGCGCAACACATCGTCTCGTGATAGTGAACATTTCAAAAATTTCAAAATCCACCCAGAATGACAGAGTTATTATCATACACGGAATGAGACGGGCGGTCCCAGAAGGACGGACAAAATGACGGACGGACGGAAGGACACGCGCAAACCTATAGGCCCCAACCGGTTTTACAGTTAGGGGACTAATAAAATAGATAACTTATTCAATTAAGTTATCATTTAAATAACCAATGTTTGGATCTTAACTTATGTAGCAGAATCGATAGAACTATAATTATTCTACTGTTAATATTAGCCAAATTACCTGCACCAATATACCCCTCCAACTTTCTCTTCTTTTTTGTTTCTTGACAAAAACACATCAACAGTGTTCAGAAACATGTTGATATCATGTCTTTGCTTAGTTTAGATGCAAACATTTTGTATAATATAAATATAATGATAAGTTGGGAAATGAAATAAGTAATACAATTGGTACACACTCACTTTCATGCGTTGTTGTATATTAAAAAATATTAAATTAGACATACCATTTGTGTGCTTTTTCTGTTATTTCCACCAATTAGATTTGTCTAGACTTTTGATATTTGTCATCATAGTATGTTAATTTCAAAACACTGGTATTTATTTCTTTTGCAATTAGTTGGATGTTAGATTGATTGGACTAATTAACGTTTTCCTCTTTAAGCGGTGCTCACTATTTTTCAAGGAGTTTACACACACAAAACTACCTATCTTATTGTTAAGCTGTTTGCTGAACATTCAGGTGCTGCAGCATGCAAAGCACAATCCTGGGCGCCTAATTTACTGTTGAGTCGTTGAGCGCTGCATTGCGATGCTGGGTGACCCTACCGACTTCCGGTAAGGCCAGTTAAGCGCGTCGCGTGACATTTTGAATTTCGCCGCTTTCAACGCTTTGTTGGCCCGAGCTTCCGCCTTGTACATGCGTTTCTCGTCATCGGAGTCTGAAGCGAGCGGGTTCGAATCTATTTCTGACGACGTGAGTCCATGGCTTTTGCTGGAAATAACTTCATGTGGTCAGATTCATAAAACAATTACATTATCTGTTTTATTGCTCTTCGTTTGATTTACGTTTGAAAGTTGGAACGCCCAGGACAATGCCGGAAACTGGTTATATTGATAACAGTTAGTCTTTGCACTTATCTTATCTACGATTTGTTCCATGTCTTGTAGCATCGATTCTTTGTGTTCATTTATTGTCGACTAAAACTTTCATCGATGATGCTCTTTTCTCTATACATAGCGACAATCACAAAACCGTTTGTTTTCTTATTCTGATAACGAAAAAAATACTCCGTTTTACGTCTTAACCCGGAGTGATAATGATCTACTGACTGGTATCATTTTTCAACAAGTGTATACGGTCACCGCTTTATTAGGTCAGTTTGGAATTGAAGCAGGATAAATACCATTACATGATTACGCCTGTTTTGAAGAATATTATTTTATACGTATATGCCTTTGTTATAGTGAACTAAGAAAAATACATTAACCGGATATTTTATGTCAACCCATCTGTATATATAAGTTGCACACACTATTAACTTCATATGCCAAATCGGTTATTTCAAACGTATTTTAATACATCAAAGAGGATTTTGTTATAATAATACTGTATACAGATAAATAATTAGCCTGTCTGCATGCCTACCTGAAACCAGTACATTTAACTAGCACGTGGAGCAAAGGACTAGGAAGATTTTAGTTATTGAAATACACCAAGTCTTAAGGACTGTCGTGTACCCATAATTGCTCTTCAGATGCTTCTCAGATCTTATGAAATCAGAACCGAAAACGGACAAATATATTTAATGGCAATATTTTACTACATACCGTTTTAAGTGTTTAACGTTTGGGCACAGGCATAATCATCGTTACGGTCATTGATCATGGCAGGGTATATATATTTGACACAACACAGACGTTTAACATTCAAATCATTGTTGCTCTATCACATTCATATTTACGTGGACAACCACAATGAAAACTTCGACCCTCTTGGTGGTATTGCTTGTGTTTACCCTGGCACTTGCAACCATGAACTCCGGCGCTGACGCATCAGCTGTCGGCGGGAAAGGTTTGCTGCTATTTTGTTATTATTTTTAATTACCTAATAATAACGAGCGATTGTATTTGTTTTATGTTATTTAATGTTAAACATTGTTCGTAGTGGCTGTTTCTAAATTGAATCGAGCATAAGGGTCTGACAAATAAAACGAACATCAACTTTAAATTTAAAAAATACAACATGTTTGTGTATGCTGTTCATATTGTACAATGTTGTCATTTAAATTCAAAATCGATTTAACCAATCTCTTATGAATATATGTATTGCAAGAACAATTATAACATACAGTAAGATATAACAGTAATGTATTGTACATGTAAATTAATGCAATAGAACTAGCTAAATTCATTTCACAATTTTATTTATAAATTATTGATGCAACATTATTTTAACCATGTTACTGTCACAATCAAAGATAATATAGTTGCAGAAAGACAAATAAATTCGAATGCTTTGTGGTAAACGAAAGAAAACCATTTTGTAGTAAGTTTCTATTTAATGTTACTGAGTTTTTTGTGTGTAAAATTACAACTAAAACATCATATAAAGTTAAAGGAACGTTTAAACATAACATCCTTTAAACATTTTTCCTTATTCGACACAATCCAAATAAACCTTGTTAAGTTTAAACAGCGATGACCAAAAGAAACGTATGTTTCTAATTCTTAATCTTAATTAAATCTTAATTAAATAATTAAATATGTTAGAAAGTAAAACTTTTTTTCAGTAATGTGAAAATCACTAAAAGTTAAATCTGAGTCTAAATAACTCCAGGTACAAGATATGGAGATAAATATTTTCAACAAAAAAAATCAACATTAGATGTATAGAGAAACGCATGTGTCATTAACACTTGCAGTGGTCTTTATAAATGAAAATCCGGTTATTGTATACATAATGGGGTTTAAGTGTATATATGCAAAACATTGGGTGCATGTTGAAGCATCCATCCATTGGCACTTCGAATTATACCTTTTTTGATTGCGGTTTAAAAACAAAACACAAATCGTACCGGTTTCAAATTTTGCACAGTACCATCATATACTATATACAATACAGGTATGATAAAAATCAAACGATTCAGTGATCATTAATATGTCCTCGTGCTCGCAGGTGTCAAAAATCATAATTGCACGAGAAAATCGTGGTGTATGTAGAAATTCGATACAGGTTATATTCAAAGTGTTTAACAACGACTGTCCAACCAAAAGGCATTTAACATCAATTATTTTATGAATAAAACTATCCCACAATGAATAATACATTTTTCCAAAAATATAAATCATGCAAATTAATCTGCAATTTTATCCAATCATTGGATATCACGCGACTAACATTAAACATATATTATACAAAGAAGCACGTGGTAAACTTCTAATATGTTTGTGATATTATATAAATGTAAATCAATCAGTTAACAATAGTTAGAGAGGAGTTTAAAATGTTAGTGGCGAAACCTGGAAAGGGCTACCGTGCAGAATACAGGACGCGCCATTGGTATGTAATAGGCCGCGTTCCGCGTACTTAGGCATGGAGTAATTCTTATAATTTACATTTTCTTTGTATCTAGATTGAAATTTGCTAAATCATCATTTTCAATGAGTCTTAATCAAAATAAAAGGCAAACAACGAACATATTAATTATTAATTTCTAACAGTGAAATTGATGTTAGTTCGTTTTCGCATGTTTGCGGATTTTTGTTTTGATATTATGTTTTATTTTTGTTAAGTTTTGTATGAAAACGAAATTTCAGATAAAGGAAATTAAATAAATCGAAGACAAATATATTATATTGTGTTCTTGAACAATTTGGAGAAATTCGGTCTAAAAATACAAAAAGTTAAAGCTGATTAGGCGAAGGTCTATAAGTACCTATGGGTGTATGTGTATTCTCAGATCTATATGTAAACTGTCAAAATACTTTTCCTTTATGAACGATGGATAATTGCAAACGACATATTGGCATTTCTAAATAGTAATCTGCGTTTAATATATTCTACATACAAGCTCAGTAACATCTGGTTAACGCTGGTCTGAGGCACAACACAAATGAAATCTGCTGTTTGGTCCATTAATTGAACCACACATTACGATTAAAAAAGCAACAACAACATATAACATTTATAAAATATTTAAATACAAAGTAGTTTTTTATTTTATTCTTTCCAGTAATTTATAGGGAAATAAAATTGGTAATTCATTGTTTAAAAAGTGAAAATTTCCACTCTGATAATTTTCACTGTTTATACAGGTTTTTTTTTTTAAATTAAATGTATAAAACATAACTGGCAGTAATGCATTTTTCATTTGTAAATCTGAAATGAAATTCTTGGAAACCAAGAATTGTATAATTTTGACTTTTTAGTTTATGAGTAACTCACACGGGTCGTGGCTTCACTTTGAATGCATCTTAATTTTGCAATGATAATCATGGTAATATGGCGAAGTATTTGCGCGGTTTTATTGAGAAACAGCGATAATACAACATGTAGGGAATGATTTATACGTTTTGTTATTATTTGTAATCAGAATGGGAGTATATTGACAAAATCAAAGTATTGCAAACCTTTTTGGTCTGTAAAACAATGTTATACGTAGTATATATTGTCTAAACATGTATATGTGCTGGTATTGTGAATGAAATTAGAATCTCGAATTCAAACCTCGTTTTAGTGGAAAATATCCGAATTTGTTGGTTGTGTTGCGTCAGTTCGCATGCTTGATGACTTTTTTTTTTATCTGTACATGTTATTACATACAACACGTAGTGCACGTATGATTATATTGTTTACTTTGTTGAATTAAAATTATTTGTTTTCTAAAGCTGACCCTGGTTCTTTAAACATATTGTGTAGCAGTTTGTCTCTGTTGTGGTTCCTTTTCGAAGCAAATGCTATTACGAGTATAAAAGGACGCGCATCTGTTTTAAATACCAATATGTTCAACAAGTGACATAAATTGAAAGATATAATATTTTAACATAGGTATAGTTTAGATATTCTGAAACTTGTTTTTCTTGTTGTCAGCTTGAATATGTACATGCATGTCTGAATAATAACTCGGTGCCTTTATATATATGTATAATTAGATGCGAATGAAGCAATAAATAACCGAACAATGAAACACGCTAATTTTTTCTATTTAAGAACAGCTGAGATATTCGTAATTGAAGAAATAACAGTACCATTTTTCACCTATAATGTGATTGAACAGTACACATTAGAAATAAAACTTCATTTATTAATGACTATTTTATTGATGGTGTTTTGACACCTATTTTTACAGGTGCAGACTGCAACTGTGACGAAAAAAAGTTGGAAACGGCTAAAACAAACAATGCAGGTATTATAATAATGTCTGTATTCTTATGTGTGAATATTTGTATAATCTTAATATATACATACAGACATACACTACAATACTGAACAATGGAATATAAGTACACATTTTTATTCACAGATGCTAATTGGGGAAGAGTGGCGCAATTCGGTAATTATACTTTCAAATCATTAAAACCCTTGTATATTGATGGGGACAACATAGGTTTGCGTAAGAGCAGTGATTTGTATTTTTTATCGTCAACATAAGCTAATAACATTATCCATGACATCGTTTCTATTGTAACATATATTAATTCGTTGTAGGAAGATGATCCATGTTCCAAGACAACTTTAAGACCAGCCAACCTATGATAATAGAAAAACCTGTAATAAAAAAAGATGATAATAACTAATACGACGCATTATCTACATCTTCATTGTTTCTCTCACCGACACTTTGATTTAAAATATTTAAGTCATTTTATGTTTTATCATACCACTATGCTGATATCGGCCTGATACAAAGGTGTCTGATATTTATGTTTTATATCAGGTCACTAGCGTTCATATCAATCAATGTTTGGAGGTACGTCAATTTATTCGGATCAACTATAAAGTCAACAGTTTCAGTAAAAATGAATCAGATTCAACAAAACAAACAATTTGATACCAAGAACGTATACAGTTTATTATTTTTAATCGTCATAAATCACAAAAAACGTTATTTGTTTTAATATTCACATAAACCCGCACTTTGGAAGTGATATGACGTCGTCTATGGAACACAATAAATCATCCATACAAATTTATTTCAATAAATTCATAATAAATGCACTAAAAGTCACTACACAGCATCAGTTTATGTTGAACCAAAACATTATTACCAAGAATTGAACACACTATAGTCAAATACTGTTATTAATGACACGATCTTAGGAATGTCAATTTCAATACACAACTCCAAAATGGCGTCTCCAAACAATTTGGCGTTGTGTGTTCTCACATGAAATTGATCGTTGCAATCCATTTCAGTTCGCATTTTCAGTATTTTATGAATGAGCATGCGTGTAATCTGTGTATTCGTAGTTAAAACAGTTCACTTATCATTACGAAATGTTAATTATAAGGTATTATTCAGTCAACTTTTAGATATCCATAACTACATGTACGTGAACATGTAAAAGTCGGCTCAGCAAAATCAGCGCCGCCCTTAGTTTTTAAATATATAAAAAGCAGGTCGTTTGGTGATATTTTACGAAAAATGTGGCATGATATTTAGAAAAACAGGTTACTGCCTGGTCTTGTGTAATATATCAGGTTCAGCACGAATAAAATAACGGCTCGGCAAGCCTCCCGTTATATTATTCTAAGCCTCACCTGATAAATTACACAATACCAGGCAGTAACCTGTTATTCTATATATAGTGTGTTCAAATATAATAAAAGCGTTGTCAGATATACCATGGTGACTTTTTATTATTCCTAAATGAATGAAACAAATACTTATGGAGCGTCCTGGTGCCAGGTGTAAAAATAAAAAGAAATGAAAAATACTCAATATTACTTTTTATCCCGTAATTACGACATTTTATCTCGTAATTACGCCTTTTAGTATCGTAATTACGACATAATATCTCGTAATTACGACTAAGTATCTCTTAATTACAACATACGATCTCGTAAATACGACATAATATCCGGTAATTACGAGTTTATCTCGTAATTACGAAATCGGAAGTAGTAATAACGACATAAAAAAGTCGTAATTACGAGACAAAAAGTCTTATCAAAGAATTATGAGTGTAGTGATGACGCATAAACCAAGTGTGATATAAGCAGGCTATCGTAGATTGAAATAATACCAATTGTACACTGTCTTCTGTCTGTCTGTCTGACTGAAAAAATACATAAATATAGGATCTGACACGAGTTGTCATTGTATACCATAATTTATTAAACGAGTTCAGGAATTTTGTTAGTAAGCACTAACGAATTTCCTGGACGAGTTTAATAAAATATGATATGAAATGACAACGAGTGTCAGATCTTTTTTTTCACATGCTTCACATGCTTCTAATTCTACCAAAATAAGTTGGTAAATTCTCAAAGTTGTGTACTGACGTGACGTCATCACCAAAATAACGTCATACGATTGGTCAGTCAAAGAATACGTAGCCAATAGAAACGCTTATAAGGTTATCTTACACATGTGTAAGCTAGAAATATTCGTAATGGTTGTATTTCACGGGAAACAATGTATAGCATGTGATAATATATAATTCTAATGTGGATACCTCAATTTAATAAAGATTCCTTCTTCTTCTTAATAATAATAATAATAATAATAATAATAATAATAATAATAATAATAATAATAATAATAATAATAATAATAATAATATAGAAGTAGTAGAACAGGGTGTCCGTAAATAAAGGTAACACTTACATACTTTCAGAATTTTGATTTAATGTTGGACAATTTGCATTAAAACACGTACATATATGACAAAAAAGGTGTATTTTTTTTCCGTACAACAGCGGAGTAAATATGTCAAATAATATAATTTTTTAAATGTTTATAGTAAAAAATACCGTTTGTGTCAATTCAATAATTAATGACGTTCTCAAGATGACGGCCTTCAACCAGCTTTCCTGTTTAACTCGCACTATGAAATTGTTCATAACATTTCTACACATTTCTTCACTGATTTTCTTGACTTACTGTTTGATGTTTGTCAAGAGCATATCTGTGTCCACTGGTTTTGGTCTGTTCACAGCCGTGTTCAGGTAGCCCCAGAGAAAGTAATCGCACGGGTTCAAATCAGGACTGTGTGCGGGCCAAGATTGTCCACAATTCATCACTTCAGGGTATCGTTGGGAAATCACCTTATCGCCGAAGGTTTTCATGAAGATAATCTAATGCAATATTAGATGTATGCGCCGTCGCACCATCCTGCATAATCCATTCATTTTGCATATTTTCAATTCGCTTTCGAAGCGCTGGAACAAACTTGTGTTTCAAAAGCGACAGGTAGCGTTGTGAAATCACAGTGTCCTTGAACACATATGGACCAATAACTCCGTGCGACGACATAGCACACCAAACTGTTAATTTCTCACTATGCAATGGTTTCTCTGTAAAACAACGCGGCTGTTCATTTGCCCAGAATCTCATGTTTTGTTTACATACATGGCCAGACAGCAGGAAAAACGATCGTCTGTAAACCAAACAACATGAAACGCGTCAGCGTAATTGTCGGCAACGTCAACTGCCCAGCGACAAAAATCAAGTCGTTGAACCGGATCTGTTATATTCAAACTCTGCATAATCTGAATTTAATAAGGAACAAGTTTAAAATCCTTTCTTATTAAGTCATGAACACAAGTGTTAGGAATTCCTGTCTCTGAAGAAGAACGTCTCACCGACTTTTCTGGACTATTCAAGAGAATTTCTCGAAACAAATTCACGTTTTCCTCGCTCCTACTGGACTTCGGCCGACCTGCTTTTGAAGCATCCGCTATGAACCCAAAACGCTCAAATTTATGTATGCTCTTGTAGATATGTTTCCTGCATACATTTGTTTTCTTAAAATGATATTTTAAATTTTGTTGAACGTCTGTTACACATTTAGTTTCATAACAATATTTCACATTAAAAATGCGTTGTTCCGACGTCAATCGCGCCATCTTGAAAATAACACATGTTGGATGACGCCATCGCGTCAAAACGTGATTAAGTTTGGCGCGTCATTTTAACAAGCTGTAAAATCATCCATTTAAGACCTTTAAAATGCTAGAAATTTCATAACAATAGTCATGGATTCAGCAAAGTTATGAAAATTTTAAAGTGTTACCTTTCTTTTCTGACACACTGTAGTAGAAGTAGTAGTAGTAGCAGCAGCAGCAGTAGTAGTAGTAGCAGTAGCTGTAGCAGTAGCAGCAGTGTCAGTGACAGTCGCAGTAGTAGCAGTAGTAGTTGTATTATTATTACTATTATTATTATTATTATTATTATTATTAGTAGTAGCAGTAGTAGTAGTAGTAGTAGTAGTAGTAGTAGTAGTAAGAGGAGGAGTAGGAGAGGGAGAAGAAGAGTAAGAAAAAGAAGAAGAAAAACTATTACTGCTGCTTTTTTTCTGATTCTGGTACTGATGCTGCTATTGCTACTGTTACGGGAATGTCATTTGATTAAAAAAATAAAACCATGTCCTTTTTTCACCATATTAAGGTAAACGCGCTAGCACAGGTGACTTGAGAGTAAGGGGAGGTAATACTCAAAGTGCTTTTACTAACACCAAGTCGTAATAACAAGATAAAAAAGTCGTAATTACTAGACACAAGTGGTAATAACGAGATAAGAAGTCGTAATTACGAGATACTAAGTCGTAATTTCGAGATACAAAGTCGTAATTGCGAGATTAAAAGTCGTAATTACGAGATAAAAAGTCGCAATTACGAGATACTAAGTCGTAAGTACGAGATACTATGTCGTAATTACGAGATAAATTGTTTAATATGCAGTCATTTTTATTTATTTTCATTTTAACACCTGGCACCAGGACGCCTCCATAAATACTTTACTTTATAGACAACGAAAGAAAACGTCGTTAATAGATACACCACGGGAAAGTAGTATACTATATAGAGAATAGGTTGCAGTGTATAACTTAGTCTTAGTCTTAGTATAACTTAGTCTTAGGGGTTGTAGTGATCCCCATACCTGTAAACGTGTAAAATGACTGACTCTGTCGACACTTAATACACGATATTTCATTCTGTTGTACATAAAAATGTATTGTAAAATGGTTCACTGCAAACAAGATTTTACTTCTATAGTTTAACAGACTTGAAAAATGTCTATTTAGACTTGAACGTGGCACATAGCTTTCGTTTTCAAGACAATAAGAAAATCACGGTCATGTGGATCATGAACATTGTATACAAGTCATACAAATTTAACAATTTTGAAGTATAGTTCAATGGAAATATTATTAGAAAATATACAAACTAGTATTAGAGACATCGATATAGAGATTTATAAAATAATCATACTAAGGGATGCTTACGAAAACCGATTTGCAGGGATTCCAAATATTAATATTAACTGTGTTTTAATGATATTGGTATGTGTTGTATCTTTGTAAAAACTTATGGAAGAATAAAAGAAGTCAAATGTGCAAATAAATGTAATTCATCACACATGGTGTCTTTCTTCACAGAATTCGGCATAACCACACTGTGATTCTTAAAGAATTCTGAAAATATACGTCTAGACAGAAAATCAGCTATTATTCATTTTCACAAATATGTGTACGTTCATTGTACAATATTGTAAATGGAGATTGTAATGGCCTAGACACTCATGTTTAAATTAGCCATGAGCAATATTTTAAAACATATAGAAGTAACATATTCAGTAATTACTTCCTACATACCTTGTATCCATTTACTTCACCCGTTTGACACTATGTTAGTGAATACACTATATAAATATATAATGATGTTTTCAATTTAGAAAACATTGTTTAGACCAAATCGTTTAAGACTGACATTTTTCGGAATATTAAAGAGCAAACCTGTTGTACATGTTTTACTTATCACATTTAATATTTCTATTGACATCGTTAAGGCCTAATGTCCATACTTTTCTACAGGAGTTTTAAACAAGGTATACATATTATCAGCAAACAAACTGCACATCCGAGAAAAATCATTAATGCGTATGCAAAACTGGATATCATGTTCAAGTTTGAAGTTCAAGTTTTTTATTTGGTACATATAGGCATCCGGCCAATAATACATGGCATACAAAGAGAAGGCATACATAAGTAGAATTGTGTAACAAAACATATTACATAACATTTTCGTACTGTGTTAAGTTGAAAAAGACTAACAGAACACATATTTATTTACTACGTAATGATAAGAAAAGTAATAGCAATCGATTTATGCTATTTTTTCAGCACATTAATTTACATTGTTTATAGCATTCAACAAGTGAAAACGTGTACAGCTATTCATATTATAATTGTGTCGTTGTTTGAGCGCATTTACTGATAAAAATCAGTTGCTGTTGTACCAGAATAGTACTAAGAAAACAAATAACTATTTCGTATATCTTGAAATTTGGTGCAATGGAAACATGCGTTTAGTTCACAATCAAAGATCGGAGCTTCTTCTGTTGAACACGAGAGACAAATTCTTTATAATCTTGGAATATTCAAGTAGCGACCTAATTTGATCAGAACTTTATGATTAGAACAACGAAATCTAGCGAGATCTGTTTTGTATTTCAGTGTTATATCTAACGATAAATATCGTTCTGGATTAAGCAAAGTTTTGTATTCTTTGTAATGTGAGCCTCGACTTGAATTCAATATATCAATGTGTCAGTTTTGGGTATAACAATCGATTATACGCTGTTTGAATAATCTTACGAAAACAACTTTATCACCAACATTTTGCGACAGCCATGCATATCCAAAGCCATACAATTATACCATACGTTTAATCTTAGTTGACCAACACTGCCTTCCAGAATTATCTAATCGTTTCAATAGAAGATGGCAATTTCTTGGGTAACGATGGTCTGATATTTGCAAAAGATTGAACCAATATCTTATACAATTGATGAGGTAAGTTACACACAAAGGAAGTCCACCAAATTCACCAAATGCTAAGCATGTATCAGTTGTTGGTCTTAGTCCTAGAAGTTTTATGCAAAACGTATTGTGGACAGATTCTACAAATCTCAGTATTCGTAGCCCCACACTTGGGAACCATAAAGGATGGGCGTAATAATTGAGTCGAAGATCTTGAATAAATCTTGTGGGGGAAATAGCCAAATACTTTCAAAAACCAATTAAGGGAGAAAATTGCTTTTTGAGCTTGTTCTGCACGTTTTTCTTGTGCTGGGTGCCATGATAAAGTTGGGGTAAATAGGAGCCCACATATTTATACATGGATGCTGTTTTCACAGGTGTATCTCTCAATCTCCAATGTTCCTAATTTCTTAAGATGCCGCCATTTCTGAAAACGATTATTATTATCTAAGTTAACCTCCATTCCAGTGTTTTGGCAGAATATATCTATATATTTTAATTGTTGTTGTAATGTTTGGGCTGTTTCAGCACAGTTTGCTATATCATCAGCAAACATTAAATATAAAATGTCTGGGATGTCCTTTGTAGTAAAGATACCAGAACCACAGTTTTGGCGTAAAAGGGACGATAACTCGTCAATTAAAAATGCAAAAATTGTTGAACTGGTTTTGTCACCCTGTCGGGTTCATATGCTGCAAAGAAATGCATCAGTTACAAATAAATTACAATTATTATTAGTGTTATTATACTGGTTTGGGTTTCTATTACCACGAACTTGATTATTTGGGGGTGGTCGTGAATTTAACACAGGTTATTAGGGGGTGGTCGTGAATTTAACACAGGAATATAAGTAAGTTTAAGAACATCATAAGAATTGTCCTTGGATTCCTTTCCTTAAAGACATCGAAAAAGTTTACAGAGGTTGAATTTATCAAATTCTCTTCTAAATACGACGTATAAGCAGTAAAATCTCCCTTTCTTTTTGAGTCATGACTTGTTAAAAAAAATGTTGTCGATTGCGGAATACCCATGTCTAAAACCTGCCTGACATTCATCTATTTTATCATTTCTTCAGCCCAATCATACAGTCGTTTATTAACTATACCTGAAACAATCTTATACATTGTATTTTTTTAAAATAAATATACATATTTGCTTTTTGTAAGCCAATATTTTAGTGCATTTAATGTAAGATATTTTGTAATTTTTAGTTTTATTTGTACACTGCAATTACTGGTATTTTAAATTGTTTAAAATAATGTATGTAGTTCCTTATACGAATGGCCATGTAACAATTTTATTTTGATATTTCAATGTTGGCTATATAAACATGGATGAGATTAATAATGTATATTATCTAAATATATCGTGTAATGCATAAATGAAATGATGGGGTTGTTGTTTTTTTGCTTACAAATATCGATGAAAACAATGATGTTTGGGATTTTGGCAACTTTCATAGGTCACCTTTTCACTTCGCCATTGAAGCAATACAAAAATGCCATACAAAATTTCAACATATTTTTATTTGTTATTTCATTATTATTATTATAAATCTCCCCTGTGATATGATACGATTTGAAAGTAGTTAAATACCAGTACATCTAGCAAAAATAAAGTTACTGTTCAAAGCATTTATCAATTTTAAAAATGATGAAATGTTATTATTACCTCTGACATCTTCTTTAATCTTTTTTTTTTTTTCTGAAGTCTTGCTTTTGACCAAACTGCTAATGTTTTCAATATGCGCTTTTGAGATCTAACATAATGAGAAAATATATGATAAACAAAGCCTATCAAAGGTACTAATTCGTTTTAACTAATAATATGTACGTTTTGACCATGGACATTGTACGTTTTCACCACAATTTGGTACGATTTTACCATGTACGTTCATTTTGACCAGATCCCTTATAAAACGGCGAACTTTCAGATTTCACATTGTGCAAGCTTGGTGTTTATTTAAAGATGAATATTTCCTCTTCCGAAAATTGCAATCAAAAGATATGGCATGTTACTTCTAGAAAAATACGTCTCACCTGAATGCAGACACCGGTAGAAACTAGGGTTTCGGCAGTCATATTTCGACAAAAGCCCAACGCCACAGTAAACACACCCCATAAGCTCATTTTTCAAGTAAACCTCCAAAGAAATGCACAAAAATGTTCCAAACACACAGAGGATATAAGAAACAACCACAAAAGGCATGTCTGATATTGCTAAATGCTTTTCATAGCAGAAGAAAAAAGGAACTATAGTAAAAGGCAATATTTCGAATGTAAGCAGGAGGGAAACACATTGATTTACTGGTATCTAATCTCAATGCGTTATTAAATCAACCATTGCGAGTTATGCTGGAAAGTAGCGCATACCCACAATGCTTAGAGCGTCAGAACACAGGTCTGTTAGACCGTGTCGACACAACGACACCGATATGAATATAGCCTGTTTCATGAGACGTGCAGCGAATTTAGTGTTACTTTTAATATAGGGCTAAATTCGATGGAACGTCTCATCGCCGAAAGACCATTTATGTGGTGAAAAAGTTTAAATTTTCATAAATTTCCCTTATTTGCTAAAAATGAGTTATCTATCAACATATTTTACTTGAACAACACCAACACTGATTTACATAGACCGAAATTTACCTTATATATGCATTTAATTCCGAATTACACTTGTGTATAAATCTATCACATGTATGTAGAAATTCCAAAAATTGCAGCGTCGCTAAGCACTCAAACCAATCAGAGTGAGGCTATCCTGCTACTGACCAATAGAATGACGTAACACTTCTACAGATAGTTCAATTAAAAATGAAGAATTGCCAAATGTGTTGTATGATAATAAACAGATTTTTGACGAACTGCAGAAAAGTTTTTCAGATGGTTTAACAGATATTTATACCTAAGTGAATAGTTTGTCAAGTAATATTTTTTATCTGTCATTTAAGGGTTTATGGTGAAACATTTCGCACTGAAGTCAATAACAATCGAAATAGTGGTAAGAAATCGCATTGGTTTAATATTGACTATAGAAATGCTAAGTCGACTTTTAATCAAAGTAAACGCATATTTAAAACAAATCCTAGAGATGTAAATAGACTGAATTTTTTTAATGAAAGGAGTGCTTTTAATTGAATCAAACGTTAGGCTAAACAATATTTTTACAGAAGTGAAAAAAGAAATTACCCGTGTTAAGTAAAAGTGGTTCACGCAAATGTTTGAAACATGTTAACAAATTTAAAAGTAGTAAAAAGCCTGAAACACATGTTGTTTCTCTTGAATAATTTTTCTATCATTTTTTTATGTGTCAGACGATGCAAACAACTATGATGTGTATGAAAATATAAATACTGATAGTTTAGACTGCCAATTTAGTGTCGAAGAGATTTGTAAAACTATTGGTAACATGTCCAGATATAAAAGTTGTGATATGTCTGGCAATGTTGCGGATTTCTTTCTTGATGCAAAAGATTTTATTGCTCCCTATTTGACGACTATTTTTTGTCATATATTTTGTAGTGGTATTTATCCGGTCGAATGGACTTAAGGTGTAATTGTACCAATATATAAGAAGTGTTGTAAATCAAATCCCTCTAACTATAGAGGAATTACATTAATACATATAATCGCTCAAATATTCTCACTTGTGTTAAGAAACAGGATGAATAAATGGTACGAAAATGAGCAGAAGTTAAACGATGCTCAATTTTGTTTTCGTGATAATCGTAGTACTGTTGATTGTATATTCATCCTGCATATTATAATACAGAAAGTTCTTGCCATTAATTTAAAACTATACTGTGTATGTTTTGATTATGAAAAGGCTTTTAACACCGTTATACATGATGCCTTGTGGATAAAATTAGCTAATTCCCATGTATGTTGTAATATGTAAAAAATTCTTAAATCTCTATATTTCGAATGTTAAACATTGTGTCACAAGTTCTGAACACATGACGTATTCTGAACTGTTTGACAGAACACTTCGTGTCAAACAGGGAGAGCATAACACTTGGTGTCAAACAGGGAGAGCATCTATCTCCTCTATTGTTTATACTATTTATAAACGATATCAAGGATTATATATATGTCTAAAATGCCTGTAAATGATATTGAAAAGTTATCACTATATATGTTATTATTATGCGATTTTATCGACCTGGGACTCATTAATCTCCGGTAGCGCTCGGCTGTTTATTTATATAGGTTTAATGTTTATCTAGCGTGTCAAGCACGGTTTTCATAGTCATATAACACAAAACTCCATCAACAAGTGTCAGGAAGAATGGCGCGGTGGATAGTGTTTGATACTTTGAATGACAATAACTGTGGTTCGATTCCAGCCAAAATCTTTTTTTTTTATTGTTTTATACTTGAACATCACTTATTTCCATGACATTTTTCTTTATTTGATCATTTTTACCCTTTTTTCATTTGTTTTTTTATTAGTTAATTCTCTTCATCTACATAAAAATGCATTCACAACGACCCTGTTCGCTAAAAATATCGGTGCATATCTCTTCTGCGTCAGATTCGAGGTTGATGATGAGAATACGTGTCATGACGCCAGCAAAATGATCCATTAAATACATTAAATTAAATATATTAAAAGTGCATGTTCTAGGATTTGAACCTAAAACATCACGCTTACAAACTTTTCGTGCTTACCACTGCACTACAGTATCAACTATAACGGTATAAAGATTTAATCGATACATATTCGCGTCTACGTCTCCTATCTGAGTTAGTAACTTAAAACAGATTTACGAAATTAAACGGAATATTCATGAGTGCCAGGTCAATAAAATCGCACAATATTTGCAGATGATATTGCTTTGTTTACGACTGATCCCAATAGTCTGCAGGCCCATCTTGATTGTTTAAACCAATATTCTTCTAAAAAATTCACCATTTAAATGTAGCCCAAACAAAAATGTGTATATTTGAATGCAAACAAATATGCGCAATTTTGTACATGTAGTATAAACAATAAAAATGTTGAGATTGTTGATACTTTCTGTTACCTTGGTATGAAATTTTATTATACAGGAAGTCTTGCTTATGCTGTAAAATCACTAAATGAACAGGCTCTGAAGGCATTTAATGACCTTATATCACTGTTTACTATAGTACCTTTAGATATAAAAACAAAGTTGTTATTGTTTGATTCGACTGTTTCATCTATTATTTTGTATGGTGAGAGATTTTGGGTATATATTGCTCATTCCGATTTGCCTAATAAACCAGTAATTAACTAAACAAATGTAATTTTCTAAAAATTGTTTTCTATGGAGGGGGATGACCGCCAAAATTCCAGCAGTGTTTAATGTACATTTGTCAAATGCAACATTGACAACCCAGACGTGTACGTTTGTCTTGCAACATTTGATCGCTATAAGTCGGTAAATTCAGTCTTGTAGCTGTGCTTTTCAATACGACTACGTCGGAAGAATGTCATGTCGATGTTTATATCAACAGCGATCGGATTGATTAATGCAAACCTGAACGAAATAACTATGCATCGTTCAAAGATGCACCGTTGCGACTTACAAATGTAGACCTAACAAAACCAAAAATGCAAGCATACACGAGTCTAAGTCATTCGTGACGCTCCGCCCAATCTCATTTGAATAAGTCGACGGGAATTTACGAATTCACCCGATGTCAGGGTCTTGATGGTCCAAATCCATGACGGTCGAGATCTTGACGCCCCGAAATTATTAGTTGAGTGATAGATAAGTTTAAACAGTACAAAACGATTATGATTTATTTTTAATCATTTAGAACACATTAACTTACACATCGATACACTACACTATAAAAAAAAAAATACATGTAATTAATTTCTTATTACAAAGTAATTCAATGTAAACTCAGACATTAAATAAATTAGCAACAACATTGACTAACATATGAGTTAATGGATTAATATACCACAAGCATTTTTAAATACTTTTACTGCTAGAAGATAGCTGCACCCTACGCAAACAACGTAGAAGTTTCCAGAACTGTGAATAACTTGATATAATTTAGTGTCACGCTTTACATAAGAGTTTTGTCAAATGTAAAATCTACAACTTTGTTAAATAAAAATCTTATTTATTGTAAGACTTCGTAAATTTCTGTTAAAACGTAGAAGTAACTGGATTGTAAAATGAATCTTAAAATTGTTAGATGCCTAGCCACACTGCCAACTTTGGAATTTAATTACCCAGCCTTACATTAAGTGGTATTTGGTTACCGAGCAACGATTGGTTTCCATCCCTGTACTGATCGTTGCAGACTCAACAACAATGAATACATTTTAAGCATTGTTTCACGGATTTTGTAAATATCCCATTTACAAGTTGCTTGTATAGATCTATAATATTATTAAGTACATGTATGTTAGTAATCTCAGTAGATCTGTTCTGATGCTGGAAGTCAGTGGCTGCCTAATGTTTGCTGTGCACTGTTTTCGGTAACTGTTCTCAGTCACGTCGGTGCATCACAGCTTTTTAGTGACATTATGGAATCTTGGATAGTGACTCATTACTTCCACGAAATGGATTGTCATTCATATGTATATTGCATAACTGACACTGACTGGCTTGGAGAACAAAGCACAGAGAAGTCTGAAAATTCATTCAAGAAATCAAACATTAGGCTTTGCAAACACATTAATTTGAAGTGGCATACAGTAGTTTAATTAAACCAGTTTTAGCTCACTAGCCGCATTTAAGAGAATAAACAAGTATGAATGGACACCAATAAATTAAAACACATATGTTTTAAATGGTCACATGATAAACATACATGAAACAGATTCGCTGGAACTTTCATAGGTTTGGCAGTCAGGTCACCAGCAACAAGCTTGTTGATCAATTAGTTGTCTTCTTGACCCTTTAAATAAAACATACGCTGGCGATGGAAAGGATACTTTTTCTGGTAAGACAGTTCAGTCGAATGAGTAAGCCTACAATAAAATAATATAAAAAATATAGGTATGTAATTAATACATGTGATCAACAAAGGTCCCTCGACATTTATGAATTGGCTTTCATACTCACATAGTATACTCTATAAAATCCATCATAATTCGTTGGTGTATATGAATAATCAATAATCAAGTGTGATTATCAATAAGATACATGACATCAGATGTGTTTCTATTAATATAACTATATGTTTATTATAAAAAAAAATATTAATAAATAAATAAATAAATAAATAAATAAATAAATAAATATATATATATATATATATAAGAAGATATCCAACTCCAGACACCCGAATCATATGGTGCATCGGTTGGAACATCCATAACTTAAACAATTGTACATATAGATTTTCATGAACTCGATCTTATTCAACGCAAAAATAAAGTTCCTGTAATGAAATATACAACACTACCAATGGTTTTGTTATAATACAGTCGGGCTTTAAAAACAATCTTAGAAAAACGTTACTGGACAGATAAATCGTATCTGACAGGTTCTAACACACCTTTATTCACGAAGAAAACTGCCATAAATATAAACGCAATCTCAATCTTTTACCACTCAAGCTAAAGAACATAATTAAAACATCACTTGCCTTATATTGACCTTTGGATGTCATGTATTTATCCTTAGGGTTTAATGTTTCACTGACACCTATGTTTTTCAACCATTTGTTTACATGTGCCATTGTGTAATTGGTGTTAACACCCAGCTTTACAACGAACAATATGACGTCTCGTTCAGCATTGAATTTGATTTGATTAAAAATATCTCAAATGATTTATTGTGCGAGTTTATTGACCAGGCACTAATGAATATTCCGTTTATTTTCGTAAATCTATTTTAAGCTTCTAACTCAGATAGGAGACCTAGATACGATTATAATTTTTATTAAATTAATACATCGGTTACAATTGATACTGTAGTGCAGAGTTAAGAACGCAAAGTTTGTAATCGTGATGTTTTAGGTTCGAATTCCAGAACAAGCACTTTTAATTCATTTAATTAATTAATTTAATTTAATTTATTTAATTGATGATTTTGCGGACGTCATGACATGGAATCTTCTCATCAACATCGATTCTGACACAGAAGAGATCTGCACCGATAATGAGAGCGAAACTGTGTCTTTGCGAATGCATTTTTATGAAGATAAAATGAAATAAAAAAGGAAAAAAGAATAACATAGAGAAAACATTTTATGAGAATAAGTGATGTTAAAGTAAAAGAAGCTGATAAAAAAGAAAGATTGTGGCAGGACTCGAACCGCATTGTTTATACGTTTTGTTCATTTGTCATTATCATGGATTCGTTTTTTTACACAAATAACATATTATATAGAATCCATAGATTACGTCCAATAACCCCGGTATTTGGACCAAATCACACCTACCGGTATCTTGTTTATTGTCAACACATGAATACCAATTAACGCAGTAATCAATTGGGGATATGTTTATTATAATATATATATATTTATTGAGATTGTGTATAAACAAAAATCTGTCTACAGTTTTTAATTTAGAAATCAAGAATAAAATTCAATGACTGTTATAACATTCGTTTGTACAAGTTGTATTTATTTATTTATTTAGGACATAGTAAAAAAATAATAATACAAAGAAAACCACAGATGACATTTCATTATACACGATGAAATTACCATTAATTAGAGCACACTCTTAAATGAGTTATAGAAAAGGTCGGACAACAGAAAATTTAAGAGGCTATGCTCCTATGAATAGCTCATTTCGCTGTTTTCCTAATTCCAATGGGGTTCATACAAAGATTGAAAAAAAAAAAAAAAAAAAAGAATACAACAAGCGACAAGTTGGGATAAACATAACAAGGACGTCCAAATCATTTAGAAGTATGTTCAAGAACATAATAAACATAAATGCTGTATTAGAAACTGGTCTTTCAAAAGTATTCAAAATCATTGTTATATTCATTGTCAATATTTATAACTAGAAACTCTTTCACAGTTTTAAAACAACTAAAGTTCTTAATGTTATTGATACTGTCCGGTAATGCATTCCAATCCTTGATGACACTTTTTAAAAAATGTTCTGGGTCACATAATTACAAAGGGTAACAACAAAATTGTACATACTTGTTCGAGTGTTATACATTCTAACATTATTATGCAGCACAAAATTAGTTTTCATATAGGATGGACATTTGTCATGAAAAGTTTTATACATGTGATCTTAGTTGTCTAACCCTGTTTTCAACATATAGCCAATGGAGCTTACCAATCTCATGAGTTGTTACAGATGATCTGGGGCTCATGTCAAGAATAAATGTTACAACCTTGTTTTGTGTTACTTGAAGTCTTTTATGTAATTTTTTTAGTCCCGTATACCAGAATGAACATGAATCATCAAAGAGGCACTGTATGAGGGCAAAACATAAAAGTTTCTAAATATTAATATCTAGCTTGTCTATAAAGGAACTTCAGTTTAGCATTCATTTTTGGGATGATGTTATTGACAATTTGCTCTCCTTACAATAGATTGTCAATTTAGTCCAATGTATTTGACAACTTTTCAGCCTTGTATGGTGATGCCATTACATTTTATGTCAAAATTACCAAAGGCCTTTAATTTACGAACCGGACGAAACTTATAAGAAATATTATTGTGTTAGCATTAACACTGATCTAAAATTTGATCCGGTGTTCCGTTGGTACGAAGTGACTCGATTACACATTTAGATCGGGGACGAAAGGTACGAGTGTAAATGAATGTTTGAAGAAGTAAAGTTTTGAAATTAAAAAGTTAACGAAACTTCTAAAAACCGCAATCATAAGTTATGCCCTTCCTAGAAGAAAGGAAGCCACGGTCCGAATGCGTAAATTTCTAACGAGTTATGTTAAGATCATATTTAACACTGCGTCCCTTTGGTTTGCCTGAAACAAAGACACGGGCCGGCGAAAACAGGCCGATGGCCGATCGGCGATCGACCGGTTATCCAGGAGAAATCGTAGCCTTTTTCGGTTGCCACTCGACCTTGCTAGAATTGTCACATTTTCCTTTGACATAATGTGCATTTTATCTATACTAGAATACTTCAACTATTTTAGAGGGGAAGTGGTGATGGCGACATTTACATTGTTTATACAGTAGACGCTATTCGATGGCAATGTATCGGCCGAAAACATGCAGATGTCTAATCGATATTAGGACAGGCGTTTGGAGGTCGTCTAACTTGTCTCAACGATTTCTTGCCGGAGCCAGGTATAATGGTATATATATCTGACCTAAACTTAGCCGGCGCCGGGCTAATTTGTCAAATGTACGGTTGAAGTAGATTTGAACTCAGCGTAAAACTTAAATCGGAATCAACATCAGAAATAAACTTTCGGGCTTTCATGGGCTATTCTAGGTTACTACACACTTTCACTAAAACAGCCGTCTTTTTAACTTAACCTCACATAAATTGGTTCAAAAAATGTTACTTACTTTGCTTCGAAATAGTTGTTCCTATAGATTATTTTATTGTATTAGAGTAAATATTCAGTTGAATTTGAGTGAATTCAAGTGTTATTACCTTTGATTGTTTTTATAAACTACGTACTAGTTATACAACTGTTTTTAAATTCGAATATAGTATGTGTTGTAAACTTGTTTGTTTTAACATGGGGAAATCTTTACATGTACACATCCTGCTTGGGATGTAAATTTTTCAGACTATTTTGCTAATTTGTTTTTATCAAATTTCTTATTGTGTATTATATTATGTTTTATTTATGTCCTGCACATGTCTTTATGAAGCGCATTTCTATCATATAATATTATTTATAGTGTAAAAGAAATCCAATTTTTTCGACGACATCGGCCCTTTAAGGTCCGACCATCATTCGAACATAGCAACAGCGTTTACCGTTACGTTCGGTTTAAAGAAACGAACTTACGAAGTGTACCAGAACCGGCTATATTTCGTGCATTACAAATGCCCGTCCGGCCATTAAGAATCTGCCTCCCCCATGCGAATATCGCCGGCGAGTCGCAGGGCCATCGTTAAGACACAGGGCTGTAGTGCACACCGCGAGAGGCCGACGAAAATCGGCTACGCAATTTCCGGGACAATCGACAGATCGCCGAACGGCCACCGTCGGGACCCGTAAAGACGGTATCTTATATTGGAGGATTCGTCTCGGATCTACATCTTAACGACGGTCCATGACTTAAAATCAGGCAAACTGGCCCTACTGTTAAACGTGATCTAGGCACTGCTCGTAATAATTGTATCTAGTCAGTTTATAAAACTATATATATATATATATATATATATATTGACAAACGGACACAGGTTTTAAGAAATTTTCCAATTGAATTTCTGTTTTATTGTCTAGGCGAATCGTACTTTAATTATTTAAAGAGCTGTTTAATTAAAATGCTAGTTTTGAGCGCTTATATATGAGTGTGTGTGCGTGTGCGTGCGTACGTGTGCGTGTGAGTGTGTGTGTTTGTTACATTTTCCTGCGTTGTGTTTGTGGGAAGCATACTAGTTTATTTGTGTGAACGATTTACACGAATGCATAATATACATGTACACGTATTTCGTTTTTAGTTTTTAGCCGTTTTAAACACGAATAAAATTCAAGCAGATCAACTCCTAAAGAACTACGTGTTAGTCTTCTATAGTTGTATATGTATTGTACTTCTTGTAAGTAAGGCCATAATTTATTTATTTTCTGACGAACGTTGTAAGAGAGGAAATAATTATTGAGATTTAGTTATGCATAAAACTAGATGTGAATTTAATTTTTTTTTTAAATGAGATTTGTTAACTGAACTTCTAATCATGATACAATGTTTATCCAAAACCAAGCAAATGATACAACATACCTGAAGTAATTTTTAAAAGTTTATAAATTATGTTTGGTAAATCTCGTTTTTGAAATCGTATTGTTATTTTTATGATTAACATAACTATATATTTAATTAAAGTAGCATAAACATTCTCATAATATAGTATAAACAGAACTAATAATGGCGTTCCAAAGTTACATATTTCTCTTTTGACGGCTGTTCTAGTGGGCTATTGGAAATCACAGTATTACTCGACGCAGTTGAATGCACATATTTGAATCGATACATGCCAATATATAAATGTGTTCGGATTAGAATTTACGAAGTTTTGTTTAACAGGAATAACTTTGTTGGACAGGTATGTTTTGTTTTATTAATTGGTATTACAATCATACAGTGATCGGCCAATTTAAATTCAAAATATATATTAAATTATGTATTTGGATCATTTTTTCCATCATATAAATTGTATTTAAAGAAATAAGTTTAAATACTGTTTTCTATTTGAACAAGAAAAAATAAACAAAGTTCATCGTGGTTTATTTGCAATATCGTGCAAATTTTACGAAAGTGAATGGTGAAGTTTGTAATGCGCGATATTCTTGAGGGACAAAATCCAGAAAAAAGTGTCAGCCATATTTATCATGTTCATATTGAATATGTCAATAACTAGTTTGCTATTTTGCTCTTTTAGTAAATATATATACACGTATACATAGGAGTTAATTAATTAGATTTTTTTTTTATGTTTCTGCTCTTAAATTGTTGCTATGTCCGTTACATGTATTGATTAAAATGTGAACAGTAAGTAATTTCATTATATATACATATATTATTTGAAGGTCTTATTGTAAATAAGATTCACTGTTACTATCACTTTGTATCAATGTGTTGTCTTAATGAGATACCTTCGGAAAATAAAAATTATTATTATTATTATTATTACTAGTATTATTATTATTAATAATAATATTATTATTATTATTGTTAAACCATTGACACATCATATTCCTACCGAATATTATTAAAATATAACAGTATAATGAAATTTTATGTTTGTGTTATCAAAAAGGAAGTCATCATTATTTCAAATGCGCTGAATGTTGCTTTTCATTGGGATACACAGTAGTAATGCTTCTTTAATTTCGTAATGTTAATTTAGGAATAACCTGGTATATTACATAAAAATAATTACACTGGGCTGACACATAATTAATTTCTTTCATTCCCGCAATTAGTTTCTTACATTGTTAATTTGTTAAATTTGCCTGACAAATTCATACAACACTTGAATTAACGTAAAATATATAGGTTATTATCACTGCTGAAACATGGGGTGGTATGATAGATTTATTCACAGTACAGATACTAATTATGATTGAATTTATCTCAAATTAGTTTTGGGGTCCGAGAAGTTTTCTTATGGTATCCGAAAAATCTGGGGTCCGAGAAGTTTCCTTATATGGGTGAAGACCGAAAGATCTGGGGTCCGAGAAGTCACGTAACCGATTATCTTGGCCCTCATGAATTTTTCGAGTAAAAATGACATCTCAATATAAATTTCAATGTTGATTGTAATTTTAAGACATTTCTTCTTCTTCTTCTTCTTCTCATTATTATTGTTAAACCTTTGACACATTCCTACCGAATATTATTAAAATATATCAGTATAATGAAATTTTATGTGTGTTATCAAAAAGGAAGTCATAATTATTTCAAATGCGCTGAATGTTGCTTTTCATTGGGATACACAGTAGTAATGCTTCTTTGATTTCGTAATGTTTATGTAGTAGATAACATGAACGTATGGTATATTACATAAAAATAATTACACTGGGCTGAAACATAATTAATTTCTTTCATTCCCGCAATTATTTTCTTACATTGTTAATTTGTTATATTTGCCTGACAAATTCATACAACACTTGAATTAACGTAAATTATATAGGTTATTAATGTATCACTGCTGAAACATGGGGTGGTATGATAGATTTATTCACAGTACATATACTAATTATGATTGAATTTATCTCGAATTAGTTTTGTGGTCGAGAAGTTTTCTTATGGTATCCGAAAAATCTGGGGTCCGAGAAGTTTCCTTATATGGGTGAAGACCGAAAAATCTGTTGTCCAAGAAGTCACGTAACCGATTATCTTGGCACTCTTGTATTATTCGAGTAAAACTGTCATCTCAATATAAATTTTAACGTGACATTTCTTCTTCTTCTTCTTCTTCTTATTATTATTAAATATTGAGCATGTAGTATGTTTCAAATATTCATGAAAACCCCATATATATGGCGTAAATACGACTGTTTATTATTTGTTCATAAACAAATGAACTTTTATAATTTCAATGCTGACATATTTTCAAGAAATTATTCGGGAAACCATTGTTTTGCGTATAATAAAGTGTTTCAAGTATGAAACAATTAAATAGTTGATAATCACGTTAGTTGTTTTTATTTTGGAATGAAATTAAATCGCTTGGGGATGGGTACAAATTCATCCGTAGACGTGCTATAGGAATACATTGTAAGTTTCGTTTGAGACATTTCCTCATTCTGGAGGTTTTTTAATCGCCCTTTTCATTCTTCCGTAGTTAGGCGTTCTTTCGATCAATTTCTTTCTGGGCAGTAAACCGTGACTGGTTGTACATTTAACGCAAACGATCTTAAACATTTTGGGAAAACAATCTTAAGAGCATTATGACCCGATGTACAGTGTGTCGAGTTGTTTTAAATTGTTGAATACTGCAGACATGTCTACATGTCAGAAAAGGTAATCCAAGACATCGTCAACTAAACCTAGCTATTGTTGAAAACCATGTTATTCTCAAAATACTAAATATATATTGTGCGTATATGAAACAGGGACATCATGATAGGAAAGGTTCCATCAACTAACATTGTGTAATCATGTTCGCGCTTGCGCGCGTCTAATTAAAGTGATTATTCAATATCCAACAATCAATTTCATGAACGATGATGTACCAAAAATCTGAATATAAACGACATGTTCTGTCACTAGTTTGTCTAGCTCAGACTAAAGAAAAAGACTTATAAACAATGTATTTAACGATGCCGTAAAAGTCTCTTAGCAATTCATTGTTTTAGCACCACGAGCATAATTATTTTGATCCTCAGTCATGATGAACAATATAACCCTGGTACAAAATCTAAATTCAAACGTTCCGTTCCGGTGTGGAATATAAACGAATCTGTAACATCGCCGTTAAAAAAAAGCTAAAAAAATGCACACTCTCCATTAAATTAAGACGTTTTTGGTTTATGCAATTATACAAAACTTGTAGATATAGCAATTATGATTAAAACTTACTGAAAATACATAGTGCACAGAACATTAGCATGTTTCAGGTATGTAACGGCGTTGAAGATATTTAAACAAACGCAAACGTGAACTAGAATGAAAGGAAACAAATTCAGACCGCCTTAAAACAGACATATTTTACATCTGAAATAAGTACTTCATTTGGTTGAGTGTATTGTCAGTCCATATCTTTTAACGTAAAAATACCCCAAAATGATAAATACTGTTTTGCAATGCATGAAAACAGCATAAAATGAGTAAAACACAGACACAAACACTGAGAGATTACAGCTACCTTTCAATTCTGACCGCCGTCGAAAATAATGATATTTACATCAGTTGTTCGCCTATAAATTCATAGATAACAACACACACACCTCGGGGAATCATTTTAAGTTGAGCCAAACTTCAAACATGTTATGTTTTAATGAAACAAAAAAATTAAGAAAGGAAAAATATTACGGAAATTTGCAAACGGCAACCAAAGTTAACAACAGTTTTAACTATTTCTAGGAAACATATCATGTAATAGTGTGAATTCCTTTCTGAAATAGCAGTAGATCTACTATGTCCACAAAGATCCGTGAAACCAAAATATCTCAGATTTTTGGAGACAGTAAGCTACGACAGTGACTTACTCGTAGTTCTTTATAATAGGGCGAGACAATTATTTTATGTTTTGGTTACCAATATACTTTAACTCTTAAACGCATATTTGAATTTGTTTGGCCTTTTCATCAAAATATTACGCACTGGGAAATAGGGAGTTATATATACAATACTTACTGTGCACATGGGATTTATACGGCTCTTTTTCGTGCTGCTGATTAAGCGGCTGGCGACAGATGTGGTCTAAGTAACAGTTTATGCATTTGAATACAACACATTGTGCACGTGGTTTCCGAATCGGAGAGTTAAGCATGGGTTAATACTAAATATTTACATTGCATAGGCATTTTAATAGGGAAGGGGTATGCATTCATAATCGTATGAACGCAATGCCTCGTCATCGGCGTAGTAATATCCGTGTGTCCTAGTTTTATGCAACTTATATTTCGACATGTTATTCTTATTTACATGAACTAAGATGACTTATCTTTACTGTTAAATGTAATTGTTTTTGCATTTATTGTTAACGTTGGATTAAAGGTTTTTATAATTAATATTAATTAATTTCTTTCCAGTTTTACTTCTACAATAATCAAATCGACATTTTTTTCACTTTTTCTGGATCCTAGATTCTATCATGCAAAGTATACAAGGGTTATTATAAAAATCCATTTCGCTAGCATGTATTATGTACATGTTATGGTATTTTAAGTAAGCAATACATTTCTTAGAAATGACGACATAAAATCTTCTTGACGTAACAGCGGTTCACGTACGTAGCTTTAAATTGGATTTGATTTCACATTCATGTATGGTACAGGATCTATTTTCTCTGCATGTAGATCGTGGAATGTATTATGCATTTAGACGCTATATCACAGTTTATAATGATGCATTGTTTTAGATGTGCAGTACAATAAGAACAAATGCATTATACGATTTATATTAAAATGTTATCCTTTCTAAGACAAGTTATGCCCAGGCAAAACAAAAAAGCTGGATTACGCCTGTGTGGATGCTATATCAGTGACATAGCTTACACGTCATCACTTGTTTAGTGATGTCATTTGTGGAATGTGTTGCATCTTTCGCGACGAGTTAAAATTTGAATACAAACTACAGTACAGTATGCCTACAATGGTATGGATTTATTATACGATTTCATATTACATAACATGATAATTCAATTATATAACGGACACTGTGCGAGGCCTCACACTTGTGCATGCGCAGTATCCCCCTTGCAGTTTGTTTATATTTAGGGATCATTGACAAAACAATTATATTAAATATTGAATTTCTCACCTGATTAAGAAGAACATTTGTCAGCGTTGAAAGAGCATGTAGTGATCGAGATCAACAAAACAGTAATCGCCCGCATTATACATACAGAATATCGAGTTGGTTGTGTCAAGTCGTATCGCACGAAAGGCACAGCCTCGAGTGCGATGCTACTTGACACAGCCAACGAGACATTTGTAACGATACAATATTCTGTGAGTAGCTTGCTTTAGGTATTTTAAAACATACCAAAACATTATCGCGCACCACTTTTGCTAATACGCTTGAAAAGCTCGTAACACAGTCTTGCATTCATATAATATTTAATATTTTATTAATCAGTATTTTGTTTGTTTTCTTAAGGTATAAATAGATATATTTTCAAGTCCAAAGCCTTTTCTCTTCGACATAATTATTAATCAAGTGTCTTCCACAGATCGTTGTTACTATATATGTATGCCCGGAGAATGAGTGGTGGTTATGAAAATTAAATATTTTGTCACTAATGTCGTGTAGGAATGTCATTAAAACAATATCTGTTTGTAGCCCAAAGAAAGACCACGACATTGAACATATGACAAAAAATTTGGCTTATAAGGTTCCTTGCCCGACATAATATTTTTCATTTTTAATTGAAAGTTGTTTTGACAGGCATTTAATCTTTTATAATTACGAGTATTAAGCTGTAAGTGACTTTGTCTAGTTTTCACACCTGTTAATGTTTTAATAACTGGCGTACGTTTACCAGTGGACCTCAATTCATCAGCTACACAGTAAGTAACAGATACAAAACGGCATGATTGAGATACAAAAGCTAACCTAACTACACAATGGCAATACATATTTTAAAATCTGATTTTTTACGAGACAATATATATTTAAACGTCTCATTTTGAAGATTATAAATGCCAGTTAATTTCTCTGTGATTAAGTTATATTTATAATGTCAACACAAATGTTATAGTAAACCACTGAATGCAGGATTCATACAAAGTTATTTGAATATTTTCGTGTTAATGTTTGACATGTTGGGAATAAAATGTTATTTTGTATAGCATGTTGTGCTTGATGTTTCTCGCTAGTTAACCAGAATTTAATTCAGTGAGTTTTATTTTTTCACATAAGAATGTTGAACGAGCTATAAGCGTAAATTTCATACTTTCCAAATAAAAGCATACGCATTTATCACCACTATATTTAAGATATAATCTCTCTCTTAGTTTCCGGTCAATGGCGGGTGTTGACGTGTTTTTTTTTGTCTAGCTAGATAAATCGGACTATGTGATTTAACTCTTATATTCCCAGGTCTATGAAGTGATATGTGCAAACAATAGTGCTAGTAGATTGTGGTAATGGACTAAAACTGTGATGTGGACATTATAATAAGGACAATTTTGCAGACACTTTTTTCATCTGTTTCACCTGTTTGTCAAAGGTATTTATATTCTATATATAGCTACATTTATCATACTGTACTAGATTCCGCCTTTTGACAATCAATAGCCATTGTCCACTACTATTGCCTATTACCCGTCATCCCCGTAATCCTCAAAATTCACGTACCTTAACCGTTACGCAGATCTATACTTGTCAAAATTAATAGCGTCGACATGAATAGTCATTCTACACCTCTACAAGGGAAACGACCAGATAAACGTGATTTATCCACTTCGAGTATTGAAGTTGACGTTGGTAACAAAAAGAATAAACTTTCTGACTCTGTCTCTGATATTATGCAGAATAGTGAAATGACCAATCAAATCCATCTGAGCGAAGCTGACTTGGACGTTATTTCCAGGAAAATGCATGAACTGTTGAAAGCTGACTTAGAAGCCATGGTTAGCACAGTGGTACAAACATTCATACCGCAGATCATCAGTGGAATAAATGTGTCGCTCAATAATAAAATTGAATCACTTCATCATGAAAACCAGACCCTCAAAGAACAGGTCATTGAGCTACAAATGCAGACTGATCGGGCGGAACAATATAGTCATCGAAACTGTCTACGGGTCACTGGGATCCCGGAAACTGGAGAGGAGGATACGGACAACATAATTGTAACTATGGCAAATGACCTAGGCGCGAACCTTTCCATCGATGAGATAGATCGCTCTCATCGCCTAGGACCTCGAAAACATGTGAGCTCGAAACCAAGGGACATTATAGTTAAATTTGTGTCCTATAGAGCCCGACAGAAGCTCTACAACGCGAGATCAGGAGCGAAAACAACCGACCGCTATAAGCGAATTTATGTCAACGAGGCGCTCACGAAACACCGCAGCGAGATGTTTTTCGATGCTCGCAAGCTTGTATCAGACAAACTTGTAGAGAGTGCGTGGACGCACGATGGACAAATCTTGGTCCGTGACCTCAAACGCGTTATTCACAGAATAGAAAAACCTGAGCAGATCACTGAGCTCCGCTCCAAATCCAGTCGTTCCCATGCCTCTGTTGCAGATAGCAAGTAGACGTAAACTGCTCCACCTTCTACGAACAGTATACATACATACACTGTCCCTAATAACTTTCAGTAAACGTGCGTAATGTGTTACTAATATTAATACTTGATATGAAAGACCACTAACCTTAACATATTGCTACTCTTCAGAAACACGCTTTTTTTCATAAATATTATATTGTTTACAGGGCACTGACTACTCAACACAAAGATTGGGTGGTACTCTGACTTGTATCTGATAAATGTTTTGTAGTTAGTGATTTATCCAAACGAATACTTATTTATACGGCGAAATTTACTCAAGCTAAATACAAGGCCATACATGTACCTCCTCGTGTTTCACGAACTCATAGTAGTATTTGTACAAATGTTTGAACGGTTTGTTCTTATTAAATTGCTGTACTGCATGCTGTAAACAAAAGTAATCTCTTTAGCATGAGACAGTTTGGCTTTGTTAACGATACTAAATAAAGTAAATAATTATTGCAAATTGAAATAACTAATAATGATCATTATTAACTGTATACTATTGATACTGTCACCAAGAAATTTTAACTGCTCCGATATATGGTCTGATAAATCATACGAATTAGTAAAAACAAACACACTACGATATATATATATATTTTTTTTCAGTTGACATCTAACAAATGAACAGGTGTACATTTACATACGCCTTTAAAACACATTTAAAGGCTTATTAAGAAGCCATCCGTTTTGTTATTACGGCACTTGAACTCGATTGAATGACCAGCCAATATGAATAATGCCCTACATTTTCATCTACCACTCGATAACGTTTTTATTTTGCACTGTTTACTTATTTATTTTATTTCTTGATGAAGGATTTGTTGATGTTTCTTGTACTATAGCAACCCGTGACAAAGAGCACTTATATCTCTTATTGTGTTGTGATGGATACACATAACATTTTACCAAGATACAAGTCAGTCGGATTGTTTTTTGCATCGCTAAATATGCTAGTTCTAATGTCCCTGTACAAAAACGAAATTGCTCTTGAATCGTCTCTCCATAACATCAAAGGTCAATCACAACTTTTCCGGTGCATCCTATGGCCGTATAAACGCGCCATAGTTGGTAAACGTCACACGTCTAACTTACTTTTCGTAAGAAGGTCAATTTTTGTTTTATTAACAGTCATGTTGGTAACATGGCTTAAGGTCATTATGTTGCTTTCTGGGGATATTGAATTAAACCCAGGCCCTGCAACGAGTAGTTCTCTAGATTCCAGCGCCACGGAGTACAACACACTGAATTGCCTTTTAGCAATGCCTAATAACTTTTCGTTTATTCAGTATAATGTGCAGAGTATACGGAACAAACTAGAAATTCTTACAGCAGAACTCTCAAATTTTGATGTATTATCTTTTACTGAGACGTGGCTTAACAACTCTATTGAAACTGACGAACTCCTTATCCCCTCTTATCACTGCCCCGAACGAAAAGATCGAATACATGATAGCCATGGTGGGGTTATGCTATTTGTTAAAGATTTTATCCATTACGATCGTAGACCTGACCTTGAACCTATTGCATTAGAATGCATTTGGATTGATCTCTACCTGCAGAGTAAGAAGCGTGTTTTATTTGGTTTATTTTATAGGCCACCAAACGCAGATGCATCATATACTAACTTAATTGATGACTCTATTGGTCTAGCAATCGAAACCGGGATATCTGATATCATAATAACCGGTGATTTTAATATGAATAACAGTCAGCCAACATTAGTACGACAACTTGACTCTTGGTGCCTTGAGCACAGTCTTGTTCAAGTTATTAATGAACCAACGCATTTTACGGAAAGATCCTCGTCAATTCTTGACTTATTGCTAGTAAGCAACCCCAACAGCTTGATATTATCAGGTGTTGGTGATCCTTTTCTTGACCAACAACAGCGCTACCATTGTCCTATATATGGTTTATTTAAATATAATAAGCCAAATGCGAAAGCATACGAGCGTCATATATGGAAATATAAGGATGGTAACTACGTTTTGCTACGTGAAAGTTTTTCTGCATTAAATTGGAATACAATTAAAAGTACTAATGTGGACACTTATTGCACTAATATCACCGACACTATTACTCGTAATGCCAAACAATGTATCCCAAATAGGTTAATAAAAATCAAACCGCGTGATGCTCCTTGGTTCAATACACATATACGACGTATGATAAGAAAACGCAAACGGGTTTACAGACTTGCGAAATCCAAAAACAGTAATTATCAATGGTCTAAGTTTCGTACAATTAGAAACCAGACAATATCACTAATTCGACAAGCGAAAGATCAGTACTACGACAGTCTAAGCGAAAAACTTAAACAAAATAATAACACATCTAAGGACTGGTGGAAAATTCTCAAGTCATTTATCAATAAACCAAATAATAACATAAATACTGCACTAATAAACCCCGTCGACAATTCCACTGTTACTGATTGTTTTGAAAAGGCGAACATTCTTAATAAATTCTTTCAAAGTCAGTCAGTCCTTGACATTGACAACGAGGACACACCGGAGCTTACTTATGTACCAATTGCTAACTCACTAGAGACTTTTATTATTACACCTTCTGATGTCCATGACATTCTAAAGTCACTTTCAGTTGACAAAGCATCAGGACCTGACGGTATAAGTAACCTTATTCTAAAAGAATGTCGAGCTGAACTGTCCATTCCCTTAAGTGACTTCTTTAACTTCTCACTTAACAAATGTATAATGCCAGACTGTTGGAAAGAGGCTAATGTCAGTGCAATTTTTAAAAAAGGTGATCCCAAAGTTGTGTGTAACTACCGACCAATTTCACTGCTTAACACGATGGAAAAAGTGTTTGAAAAAATAATTTTTAAACATGTGTACAATCACCTTGTAAGTAACAAAATACTCACCTCATTTCAGTCTGGATTTTTGCCAGGAGACTCGACCACTAACCAACTCACTTATATATATGATACGTTTTGCAAAGCCCTTGACAATGGATTAGAGGTTAAAGCTGTCTTTTTTGACATCAGTAAAGCCTTTGATAAAGTCTGGCACCAAGGTCTTTTACTTAAACTCCACGCAATTGGTATCCGCGGGAAGTTGCACTTTTGGATTAAAAATTACCTAAATTGTAGACGTCAACGTGTAGTGCTTCCAGGCGCCGTTTCTAACTGGGCCTCACTAGAGGCTGGTGTTCCCCAGGGCTCTATACTAGGGCCCCTATTATTCTTAATCTTTATAAATGATATTGTTAACGACATCCAAAGTAATATTCGTCTTTTTGCTGACGACACATCGCTTTACATTATTATAGACGAGCCCTAACATTCAAATTCAATATTGCAAAATGATATCAACAAAATATCCAATTGGGCCTCAAAATGGCACGTTTTATTTAATCCCTCTAAATCGGAAACACTTATATTCTCCAGAAAACAACAACCGAATCAATATAACTTCACAATGCTTTCCAAACAAATACCGGTTGTTAGCTCCCACAAACATCTAGGAGTCGTCCTGTCGAACGATTGTAAATGGCACATACATATCAAATATATAACTGATAAAGCATGGGGTAGAATTAATATTATGCGCAAACTAAAACTTAAGCTTGATCGAAAATCGCTAGAAATCATTTATATATCCTTTATTCGCCCGTTAATGGAATATTCTGATGTAATTTGGGACAATTGTACTCAAGCAGAAAAACATGAACTTGACAAAATTCATTACGAAGCAGCGCGAATTGCATGCGGAGCATCCAAACTAGTGTCTACAAATGAATTGCAAAAAGAAATTATCTGGGAACCCCTGCAAGACCGACGCGATAAACACCAACTCATATTATTTTATAAAATGCAAAACTCACATAGCCCTCAGTATTTGACCGACCTTGTACCCCGACATGTTGGATCTATTGCTAGGTATAATCTTCGAAATGCGAATGACTTAAGAACATCCGAGTTTAGAACAACCCTTTACTATAATTCATTCCTACCCGCAGTTATCCGAAAATGGAATATCTTACCAGACGATGTTAAAAGTAGTGAATCGTTGAATATCTTTAAATCTAAACTAAATAGAAGCTTAGTTAAAACACCATCGTACTTTTATGTAGGTAAACGTTATTTTCAAATAATTCACACGCGTTTAAGGACCAAATCAAGTGCGCTAAATGAACACCTTTATGCGAAAAATATCATTGCGTCGCCTCTTTGTTCGTGTGGAGCTATTGAATCTAACAATCACTTCTTTTTCATATGTCCAGATTATAATGAAATTCGCACTACATTATTTAACAACATTTTGAGTATAACAAGCGACGTTGATCTCGATACACTTCTTTTTTGATGTACGTATCTCGACGAAAAAGAAAATTCTCAAATATTTCTACGTGTCCAACAATATATCAACGAATCCAGGCGATTTTCCTAACAATCTGTTACTGACTCTGTCACGAGTTGTTGCTGCCTCATGTTCTAGTCCTTGCATGAACAATCCTTCATCCTTAAATTTGTTTTTCAACACTTTCCATATTTATCATGTATAGTTCTTATCTCTGGCATATTCTATGAAAACGTATTTTTAAAACACTGCCATTTATTGTGTAAATATTACTCCAAGAAGAGAAACTATATAAGAATTATTTCTTTCGTTTCAATCCTTTTCTAACAATGACTGTATTGTGCATGTTTGATATACACTGTATTTGCCAAAAGAAATAAATATGTTTAAACTAAACTAATGCCCCAGATTGTCGATGATAACGGGTCGAAAGTTATTATATGGTCGTCACGGTGACCGAATACAATGAGGGTAGTGCTGATGAGTCCTTGGCAGCTAATACAGTTTCTTCGATATCTTTTATGTGTAAATATAAAACCTAGTGTTAAGAGCAAATGCATTGGGTCTTAAGTGCCAATTGGGATAAGTTATTTAAACGAATGTATAAATTTCATCGAACGTTCAGTAAATAAACTATGTTGAAATATAAGTGCACAGTGCACTAACATTTTCAGTAACTACTGATGAATGTAATACAAATGTTAAATTTGATTATATATTCATAATAATCAAAACTGTATACAGATTTTATTTTAGACATAATCTAAACAATATCTTTAGAAATTTCTCTTTTCATTTAATTTTGAATTGCTATAAACATTATAAAATACTGAGTTGTGCCCAGTGTTACGCAATAGCGAACAACTGCAGTGCCTTCAGAGCTATAAAATATGCCCAAACGCATTTTAAATTTGATGCTGTAAGGGAAAACAAAGAAAGGGGTATGAAATGAGTTATTTTAATTTGAATTAAATAAAGTTCTTTTCGATTTAATCCAATCGATTTAATCCAATCGAATCTGTCCGAAGCAGTAAAACGCGTTGTTCAACAAATGTATACCGAAGGTGGTATTAACACAAGCATGTATTAGTTTGTTGCCTCTCTATGTTTTATTCAAAAATAGTATTAGTAATTCAACTTTACCAAAGGAGTTATGTGTTCGTATGTAATTATTCTGAAAATGTAACTTCGCAAAGCATTGGCTATTATCACGACGAGATCGTTTTCATCTTTTTCCATGTTTATTATTATTACAATATTTCATATCTCGTACGTTGCTCTAAAATGGAATAACAATGTTAGTACATTTCTCAGAAATAACGTGAGTTCAAAATATTAATTGACATATATATGTTTATTCTTGCAACCGCGCTGGCGTTTGTCGGTACTTATTCACGTGTAACATTTTGAAATAACGTTGACTATAAAGAATACAAATGGAATGTTGCTCAACAATAGTCATACATCTGCTACACAGCAAGTTATTACAAACAAATATGTCAGATTTGGTACTAGGTAGCAGCAGTAATGGCAGATTTATTGTGGCGAACGGCGCACGTAAAAATGATATACTGGACCGTGTTTTACTTGAGTCATTCAAACGTTCAAACACGTGCAATTTTTATATTCAATATTCAATATTTCAAGAGTTTATTTACAGCAAATCCAGAAGGCCAAAGCCCATGTGGACAAATGATGGCACATGGGTATAACACAAACATTCAAATTAACATCAACATACATAAGGTTGTAAAGAAATGAATAAACAAATACATGTGCGTATATATTTGAAAGAAATTAGCTAGTAGCAAATGAGCCCGTAATTAAAATTTTAATATTTAGAAATCACAGCTGCACGACAAATTACACAAATTGTAATTCATACAGTAATATTATAACTGTGGATAATTCGATAAAATCCATCTTTATCATGAACTTTTCCAAACAACACATTGTATTGCACGGACCCTGGTCATCGCATTACAATCACATGACTATTATTCATCAGCTATATATATATATATATATATATATACAATATTATAATTCCCAGGGGCATTTTTTCGATATGTACCAGTATATCAACACCAAGATATTTCGTATTAAATAAGTTGTTTAAATGTACATTAACTTTGAAAAGTTGTAAAAACAATCAAACAAAGATGTTCCTCGAAACATTCTTTGTTTGCAGGAATCTGTAAGTACGGCGGTTGAAGCATTGCATTCTCGTTCAAACGCGTCTTGTAACCCTGTATGGAGACTTCTTTGATATACACAGCTGCCATTGGAAATATATGTATCTTAAACAAATTGTATTGAAATAACATGGTGGTTTATTTATTACTACACGTGCCTGTTTTATTTAATCTTTATGCACAGATCGCTTAAAATATGTTTTAAATGCTTGATTAGCCGTAATTTATGAATATCGAAACACGTGTATAATTTGAATGTGTAAATTAAACAGTACATAGTTTTTGATATATGCATATGAATACAGTTTGTCGAATTGTATACATAGTGTATATACAAATGACGACTACCTCATATATATATTTAATAAGGCTTTATGTCATTAGTATTTCACCCCAAACCCCAAGCGACGAGAATAAGCATAACTGTTTTTCCTCAAACAACAAAATCTGTCAACCTGAGTAGTGTCGCAAAAATATATCCATAATTACGCATCTTGGAATATGTTATAATGCTCAATAGCTTTCAATTTAGCGAGTACTTCCATTGTCTTATTAAAAATACATTTTTTGTGTAAAATTAAACAGCATATATTCTAGAACACTACAATGAGTGCAGCTCGAGGAAAAACATTGCTACCTTACCAAATCCTCCATTGGTTGAGTCACCTCGAGCTGTCCTAACGTTTGTGAATACCAATCGATTAAAGAAGCTGACCGTACACGAATATAGCCAAGATCTGAAGTCTTTAAGATAACCATAACTAAAACAATAGAACATATTATTAAAATCTGTTTGCTAATACGTATTTTTGTACACTAAACAAAATATGTCCACCAGTGACGAACTGTTAAAAACAATACGTTTCTGAAATATAAATAGTACTAATAAGCTAATTACGTACTCGACACCCTGACGTACTGCAGATAAGTATATACTAATTTCGAGAAGAAAAAATACACCAAGCCAGTATATTCATATAAATACTATCAGTTCCAAATTTATGTTTCTACATTGCCTCATTTGTGTTTTACTGTTGACAACATCTGTGTGTATGCACATGATTTATTTTGTAGTTTTTATACATGCGTGAACATACACCAGCTGTAGCTTAGGCGTACTACATGACATTTGAATAAAAACTATATGTATAAAGGGGCATAACTCTGTCAAAATTAAAACCTGAGTTATGTGGAATGTTGCACATGATGTTGGAGTTGATGACATAGTAACGTTGTAAGTTTCAAGTAAATAACCTGCGTAGTTTTGAAGTTATAAGTCTTTAAAATATAAATTGTAACAGTAAAATATATGTGAAAAAGGGTCATAACTCTGCCGAAATACTTAAAATAGATATGGGAAAGTTGCACTTGATTTTGGAGTTGATGAGAAAAGTACATTCTTAGTTTTAAGTTATAAGACTTTTTAATATAATCTTTAACCAGAAAATCTATTTGAAACAGAGGCATAACTCTGTCACAATACGAACCAGAGTTTTGAGGAAATGTTGCAACTGATGCTGGAGTTTAAATGACAAAGGTACATTTCACGTTTCAGGTAAATAACTTTTTGTAACTTTCAAGTTATAAGTTTTTTTAATATAAACTTTAACCAGAAACCCTATGCGAAAAAGATGCATAACTCTGTTAAAATACAAAACAGAGTGATAGGGAATGTTGTGTCTGATCATACAGTTTAAATGACAAAGGTATATTTTAAGTTTTAAGTGAATAACCTAGGTAGTTTTGAAGTAACAATACTTTTGAATACAAGAAAATCTATGTGAAAAAAGGGGAAAAACTCGTACAAAAACGAAAACTGAGTTATTGAGAACGTTTCTCCAGGTGCTGGAGTTGATGACAAAGGTATATTGCAGGTTTGAAGCGAAAAACTTATACAATTTTAAAGCTACAAGACTTCTGAGTATAATATTTAACCAAGATCGGACGCCGACGCCCGGGAAATAGAAAAGCTTACATATTCTTTGCATAGTCGAGCTAAAAATAAAACAAATAGCCCATAAATTTATTTCAACGGTAAACCAGTTTTTAGCATTGTAGATGATTTTCCATTTATGCTCTTACATGTACACGCCTTACGTAATATAATGTAAACAAAATCAAAGTATTGCTGTTTAAAACACAGTGTTTGTGAATCACATACATGTACTATATAACTGAAACACTATTCACCGTTTTCTTTATTTTGTTCATAAATACGTTCTACCATCAATAGAAATGTCCCACTGCGTACAAAGGACGGAAAAGTTTTACAATGTTCATAAATTAAGATAGTCAATGCAGCATCTTCACATTAAAACAATAAGCAAGTGCCATGCATGACAACTATTTATTATAGTTTCATACATTGATAAGATAGCAATAGGATTTACTACTGAGAAAATGCGATGAGTATATGGTATATTTGGATTAACGTTCTCTCTCTTTAGTATGTACACGTATATGTTCTAGTTGTCTAGTCGAACCATTGCTGTTATTTGTTAAATAATGATTGCTAATAACTTTTTTAGCTATGGCGAATGCTCTCATGGTGACGTGTCTGATTATAACCGGCATATCGGCATATGAAGGCACAATACTCCCGACATCAACGTCGTCTGTAGACGCAGAACACGTCAGCCCAAACTCTACAGCAGAATTGGTTACCTTGACATATTTTTCAAAAATAGAATCATTGATAACAAGAAAATACCGATGTGAACTACTTGAAAACAGTTCACTGGATACATCGTACGCTTGCAACGACACAGCGTTAATGTCTACAACAACCCAATCGTCAGCAGGGTCTCCATTTGATACTATTGTTGAGGCCAAAATATATTTCATTTTGCTGAAATATTATTATTATATTACGAACATTCCAGGATTTGTAACAAATCCATTGACAATAGCAATGGTATTTCAAATGAAACCGTTCAATACAACGTCATTGTATGTTTTTGTTTTAAGCGCAAGTGACTTTATTATATGTGTAATACGATTTGCATATTTACGTCTCCAGGCTATGTTTTACAATTGGACGACTCATTATTGTCGAGCGTTCCAGTACGTGGCCAGTTCATTTTTAGTATTTTCAAATTATATTTTGGTGTGCTGGACCATAGAACGATTCTGTGCAGTTTGGTTTCCGTTGAAATTATCTTCCTGGTTTGTCGTTCCTCGAGTTAAGAAAACACTAGCAGTGATTTTTATATTTTCATTTGCATGTTCAGCTCCATATACAATAGGCTTTTATGCTGACAAATCTCCAACAGGACCGGAAATACTGTGTTATACAAGCCACTTCATTTCTACTGTTTGGGTTTATGTTGAGATATTTTATTATGTATTGATCCCTCTGTTAACTGTTGTTGTTGTTAATATTGCCATTATAGTAAGACTGAAAAGCACATCAAAAACTCGAAAGATGATGACAAATAATAAAAAAATGATTTGCAGAAGAAAAGACGAACAACGATTGCTTACAATAACTCTGATATCAGTTGCTTTTGTCTTTGTAATTCTTCACGTACCGTATGTACTGGCAGTTTTATGGCATGCACTTTATCCAGATCCAAGCACGATTTTGATGAATGATCCAACCGACTTCGTTAGGTTTCACCTGTATACTTATTTGGGTATGTCAATAACTGAATTTCAAAACTGGATTAACTTCTTTGTGTACATTTTGTCAGGAAAACGATTTCGAAACGCTTTATTAACAATGCTGTGCAGATTCAAACGTCAAACCACTTAATATTCGACAAAATCAGATACTGACCAAACGCGCAGCACAATTTTAGCTACCACTCACATCTGAATTACTGTACACTACGTTCGGACATTGTACATTTAACATATATCTTTCCAGTTAATATAACATTGACAAAAATGTTACAATATTGTACAGACAACGATATTATTTAACAAAATACTTACGTAAAGTTTGTTTTGTTTATGACAGCACATCAGCATCTGTTTCAATATGCATACAATGCTAACATACATATATGTTTTACTTTATTTAAAAGTGTTTTTTTTAATAGCTTGAAAATCTTCTTATAGCTCTGCCAATTATTTCTCGTTATTCATACAGATAATTAAGTTGCTACCACATCAAAAATATGTGACCACTCGCAATACGTTTTAAATGTGCTTACCACCGCGTACACTTGAAGAAATTGAAACATTGTTGTGAAGCATATTGGTGTTATTTTATCGTTTGGTAAACACATTACTCATAGTTTAAGTGCTGTTACGTCTATTTTGTATATGACCATACTATATCAATAAGTATCGTTATCATATACATGTATTACTCGAAATGTTAAATGCTGTCCAATCCATGTTAATCTGCTGTAAGTTGTCGATGCATTTTGTGTCTGAATTAAATATGTGTTTGTTATTAAACTAACTTCCTTCTGATACTCAAACTCGCAATCTCTGTTTTCATTTGTATTTATTGTTTCTGCTTCAAATTGTAACGCTTTTCATCGGTATTTTGGAAAACACGCGTATCAGTTACATAGCGTTAAAATGGCAGTCAGTATAGCCGAGTGGTAAGAACATCTGATGATTTATCCTTGCGGATATGGTTCGAGTCCCGGCGGAGGCAATTTTTTTAATTAATATTATATTTTTGGTCAGTCCAACTTCGTTAGTTGTTTGCAGTTAAGTCATTTAATGACATTTAAAAAAAATACGAATATCTGTGAACATGTCTCTTTAACTCATAATAGCAAACGTGCGTAAATAATAGGACTGAGTATGAATAAGACATACGATTATTACTGTCAAACGTCTATTTGAATATCATTAACTTAACAAACCTGCAATCAATTCCAGTTCTGAAAAAAAACAAAACACTTCTTTTAATTTGTGTGCTTAAGCCACCCAATACTATTAGGCTATTCAACAGCGTTCTGTACAATTCGGTGAAATATTTGTACGAGTACAGAGCTGACATGCCATATTTGACGAGCCGATAGGCGAGTCCAATGTATGTCAGCCGTGTACGAGTCCAAATATGTAACGGTATTGTACCGAACGCTGTAAGATAATCTGTTTATTATTTATATTTTTTTAATTATATGCACAATGTGTAAACACATTGAGTGTGTAGTTTAGACGTGTTATGTTTAAAAGATGGCGTGATGAATAGGAATTTTGATCAGCGCGTTAGTTTAAGTTACACACTGATGCAATTGTGGAATGGAATATCATGAAGTAAAGCGATAAACGAGTTATGTAATCTGTTAACAAAATGGATAGTCACGACAATAGTGACGACAGAAACCAGTTTCTGCTGGACTCTATGATTAACGTGTGTCATGTTGCAACGTGCAGACATTATATCTTTACCGTAACGTTTTAAACATTTAAATAAACCAAGTTTCGTTGAATTATAAAATTATTTTGGAAAGTGATATTCATCATCGGATACAGGTGCGGAGACAAATTTACGTTTACACAAGGCATACGTTCTGACCAGACATTGCGATTTCGAAAACGAATCACGTTTCTGGTTAGCACGGTTTACAATAAAAGATACAGCTTCGTGTATATATGAAAAGGATTTGAAATGATTGTTTGTCGATTTTTCTAAGCAGTGGATCAGATCGCAGTACGCATTAAGGTAGGCGTAAATAAAAATTGTCAACGAAAAATTGGCTTCCTATTGCACTACACATTATAGTATTTAATAGAAATTCGCTTTACTAAGATTATGCATTAAATAAATAAAACTATTATAATACACTTGATAAAAACAACTTAGCAAAGAAGCCTGAAAACATTAAAACTCCAAACAGGTATCGAACTCACGACTTAGACGCCATACGAAGTAATGATAGTAGACAGCGCTTTAACCAACTGCACTATCATGCTTGGTAAGGAGTCGTTGGTTAACTACGGTTATACAAAATGCTCACAATTCTGACGTCAAAATGTCAAAAAGAAAAGATCCAAACAAACACAACCCATATTATAAATTGATTTTTATCTCAGACTGTGAACACTATTTTTCCAATATACAGTACTTGCCACGTGAAACTCGCGAAGTTCGCGAAATGCGACGAGCCGATTTGATCGCGAAGCGCAGATCGCTCGCTCGCGAAGTCACGAAATTTCGCTTATTCTCGCGACGAAAACTCGCGCTTGTTCTTGAACTTTCGTGGCGAATAATTTTGTCCCGCCACGAATCGTGACGAGAAATTAATTAGTAAAATGCACACCTGTAGGCAATATTTTCACTCAGCGGTGAATAAATCATTCGTGTCAGAAAACTTTGTGGACTTGATATTTGAATGTATTCCTTTGAATTATATTAGGTACAAAATAATTCAAAGTAAGTTGTGACATTTGTTGCAGAAGATTAAAAATATAAAAGAAATACACTTTCTAGTGTATACATGAAAAAAACAGCATTCAAAATTAACGTAATATAATTCGTTTGAAATTTTGAAACTTCGTGTTCATTATTTTATACGTGTTTCGTTTATTTATATGTGGTTTCTATTTGAAACCCTTACTGTTATATTACTTCAAGTACACGATCAGTCTTGGATTTTGTCTTGTATTTTGTTCTGGTTCAAAATGTACATGTATAAAACATTCAACATGGTATATGTGTTGTGTTTATATATGAATATGACCTACATGTACATGTATGTACATCTCCATGTATGTCGAATATTATTGCTCTTGCATTGGTTGTCCCATCTTCGTTGATAACAACATAAATGCACACATTGATGAAAAAGAAAAAACAAGTATACATTAAAATCGAAGGCAATACAATTTAATGCAAATATCACAATATAGACAAATATTCCACGGATTAAAATGACACCTTGTATAATGTGCATGTATGTTCACAAAATTACCATGATCAATGTCTACAATGTGCAAATGAATATATTTAATTATGAATAATTTCATTACTGAAAAGGAAGTTTGGTTTCCGTTGAAATTATCTTCCTGGTTTGTCGTTTCTCGAGTTAAGAAAACACTAGCAGTGATTTTTATATTTTCATTTGCATGTTCAGCTCCATATACAATAGGCATTTATGCTGACAAATCTCCAACAGGACCGGAAATACTGTGTTATACAAGCTACTTCATTTCTACTGTTTGGGTTTATGTTGAGATATTTTATTATGTATTGATCCCTCTGTTAACTGTTGTTGTTGTTAATATTGCCATTATAGTAAGACTGAAAAGCACATCAAAAACTCGAAAGATGATGACAAATAACAAACAAATGATTTGCAGAAGAAAAGACGAACAACGATTGCTTACGATAACTCTGATATCAGTTGCTTTTGTCTTTGTAATTCTTCACGTACCGTATGTACTGGCAGTTTTATGGCATGCACTTGATCCAGATCCAAGCACGATTTTGATGAATGATCCAACCGACTTCGTTAGGTTTCACCTGTATACTTATTTGGGTATGTCAATAACTGAATTTCAAAACTGGATTAACTTCTTTGTGTACATTTTGTCAGGAAAACGATTTCGAAACGCTTTATTAACAATGCTGTGCAGATTCAAACGTCAAACCACTTTATATTCGACAAAATCAGATACTGACCAAACGCGCAGCACAATTTTAGCTACCACTCACATCTGAATTACTGTACACTACGTTCGGACATTGTACATTTAACATATATCTTTCCAGTTAATATAACATTGACAAAAATGTTACAATATTGTACAGACAACGATATTATTTAACAAAATACTTACGTGAAGTTTGTTTTGTTTATGACAGCACATCAGCATCTGTTTCAATATGCATACAATGCTAACATACATATATTTTTTACTTTATTTAAAAGTGTTTTTTTTAATAGCTTGAAAATCTTCTTATAGCTCTGCCAATTATTTCTCGTTATTCATACAGATAATTAAGTTGCTACCACATCAAAAATATGTGACCACTCGCAATACGTTTTAAATGTGCTTACCACCGCGTACACTTGAAGAAATTGAAACATTGTTGTGAAGCATATTGTTGTTATTTTATCGTTTGGTAAACACATTACTCATAGTTTAAGTGCTGTTACGACTATTTTGTATATGACCATACTATATCAATAAGTATCGTTATCATATACATGTATTACTCGAAATGTTAAATGCTGTCCAATCCATGTTAATCTGTTGTAAGTTGTCGATGCATTTTGTGTCTGAATTAAATATGTGTTTGTTATTAAACTAACTTCCTTCTGATACTCAAACTCGCAATCTCTGTTTTTATTTGTATTTATTGTTTCTGCTTCAAATGGTAACGCTTTTCATCGGTATTTTGGAAAACACGCGTATCAGTTACATAGCGTTAAAATGGCAGTCAGTATAGCCGAGTGGTAAGAACATCTGATGATTTATCCTTGCGGATATGGTTCGAGTCCCGGCGGAGGCAATTTTTTTAATTAATATTATATTTTTGGTCAGTCCAACTTCGTTAGTTGTTTGCAGTTACGTCATTTAATGACATTTAAAAAAAATACGAATATCTGTGAACAAGTCTCTTTAACTCATAATAGCAAACGTGCGTAACTAATAGGACTGAGTATGAATAAGACATACGATTATTACTGTCAAACGTCTATTTGAATATCATTAACTTAACAAACCTGCAATCAATTCCAGTTCTGAAAAAAAACAAAACACTTCTTTTAATTTGTGTGCTTAAGCTCTTCTTATAGCTCTGCCAATTATTTCTCGTTATTCATACAGATAATTAAGTTGCTACCACATCAAAAATATGTGACCACTCGCAATACGTTTTAAATGTGCTTACCACCGCGTACACTTGAAGAAATTGAAACATTGTTGTGAAGCATATTGTTGTTATTTTATCGTTTGATAAACACATTACTCATAGTTTAAGTGCTGTTACGACTATTTTGTATATGACCATACTATATCAATAAGTATCGTTATCATATACATGTATTACTCGAAATGTTAAATGCTGTCCAATCCATGTTAATCTGTTGTAAGTTGTCGATGCATTTTGTGTCTGAATTAAATATGTGTTTGTTATTAAACTAACTTCCTTCTGATACTCAAACTCGCAATCTCTGTTTTTATTTGTATTTATTGTTTCTGCTTCAAATGGTAACGCTTTTCATCGGTATTTTGGAAAACACGCGTATCAGTTACATAGCGTTAAAATGGCAGTCAGTATAGCCGAGTGGTAAGAACATCTGATGATTTATCCTTGCGGATATGGTTCGAGTCCCGGCGGAGGCAATTTTTTTAATTAATATTATATTTTTGGTCAGTCCAACTTCGTTAGTTGTTTGCAGTTACGTCATTTAATGACATTTAAAAAAAATACGAATATCTGTGAACAAGTCTCTTTAACTCATAATAGCAAACGTGCGTAACTAATAGGACTGAGTATGAATAAGACATACGATTATTACTGTCAAACGTCTATTTGAATATCATTAACTTAACAAACCTGCAATCAATTCCAGTTCTGAAAAAAAACAAAACACTTCTTTTAATTTGTGTGCTTAAGCCACCCAATACTATTAGGCTATTCAACAGCGTTCTGTACAATACGGTGAAATATTTGTACGAGTACAGAGCTGACATGCCATATTTGACGAGCCGATAGGCGAGTCCAATGTATGTCAGCCGTGTACGAGTCCAAATATGTAACGGTATTGTACCGAACGCTGTAAGATAATCTGTTTATTATTTATATTTTTTTAATTATATGCACAATGTGTAAACACATTGAGTGTGTAGTTTAGACGTGTTATGTTTAAAAGATGGCGTGATGAATAGGAATTTTCATCAGCGCGTTAGTTTAAGTGACACACTGATGCAATTGTGGAATGGAATATCATGAAGTAAAGCGATAAACGAGTTATGTAATCTGTTAACAAAATGGATAGTCACGACAATAGTGACGACAGAATCCAGTTTCTGCTGGACTCTAGGATTAACGTGTGTCATGTTGCAACGTGCAGACATTATATCTTTACTGGTAACGTTTTAAACATTTAAATAAACCAAGTTTCGTTGAATTATAAAATTATTTTGGAAAGTGATATTCATCATCGGATACAGGTGCGGAGACAAATTTACGTTTACACAAGGCATACGTTCTGACCAGACATTGCGATTTCGAAAACGAATCACGTTTCTGGTTAGCACGGTTTACAAGAAAAGATACAGCTTCGTGTATATATGAAAAGGATTTGAAATGATTGTTTGTCGATTTTTCTAAGCAGTGGATCAGATCGCAGTACGCATTAAGGTAGGCGTAAATAAAAATTGTCTACGAAAAATTGGCTTCCTATTGCACTACACATTATAGTATTTAATAGAAATTCGCTTTACTAAGATTATGCATTAAATAAATAAAACTATTATAATACACTTGATAAAAACAACTTAGCAAAGAAGCCTGAAAACATTAAAACTCCAAACAGGTATCGAACTCACGACTTAGACGCCATACGAAGTAATGATAGTAGACAGCGCTTTAACCAACTGCACTATCATGCTTGGTAAGGAGTCGTTGGTTAACTACGGTTATACAAAATGCTCACAATTCTGACGTCAAAATGTCAAAAAGAAAAGATCCAAACAAACACAACCCATATTATAAATCGATTTTTATCTCAGACTGTGAACACTATTTTTCCAATATACAGTACTTGCCACGCGAAACTCGCGAAGTTCGCGAAATGCGACGAGCCGATTTGATCGCGAAGCGCAGATCGCTCGCTCGCGAAGTCACGAAATTTCGCTTATTCTCGCGACGAAAACTCGCGCTTGTTCTTGAACTTTCGTGGCGAATAATTTTGTCCCGCCACGAATCGTGACGAGAAATTAATTAGTAAAATGCACACCTGTAGGCAATATTTTCACTCAGCGGTGAATAAATCATTCGTGTCAGAAAACTTTGTGGACTTGATATTTGAATGTATTCCTTTGAATTATATTAGGTACAAAATAATTCAAAGTAAGATGTGACATTTGTTGCAGAAGATTAAAAATATAAAAGAAATACACTTTCTAGTGTATACATGAAAATAACAGCATTCAAAATTAACGTAATATAATTCGTTTGAAATTTTGAAACTTCGTGTTCATTATTTTATACGTGTTTCGTTTATTTATATGTGGTTTCTATTTGAAACCCTTACTGTTATATTACTTCAAGTACACGATCAGTCTTGGATTTTGTCTTGTATTTTGTTCTGGTTCAAAATGTACATGTATAAAACATTCAACATGGTATATGTGTTGTGTTTATATATGAATATGACCTACATGTACATGTATGTACATCTCCATGTATGTCGAATATTATTGCTCTTGCATTGGTTGTCCCATCTTCGTTGATAACAACATAAATGCACACATTGATGAAAAAGAAAAAACAATTATACATTAAAATCGAAGGCAATACAATTTAATGCAAATATCACAATATAGACAAATATTCCACGGATTAAAATGACACCTTGTATAATGTGCATGTATGTTCACAAAATTACCATGATCAATGTCTACAATGTGCAAATGAATATATTTAATTATGAATAATTTCATTACTGAAAAGGAAGTTTGGTTTCCGTTGAAATTATCTTCCTGGTTTGTCGTTTATCGAGTTAAGAAAACACTAGCAGTGATTTTTATATTTTCATTTGCATGTTCAGCTCCATATACAATAGGCTTTTATGCTGACAAATCTCCAACAGGACCGGAAATACTGTGTTATACAAGCTACTTCATTTCTACTGTTTGGGTTTATGTTGAGATATTTTATTATGTATTGATCCCTCTGTTAACTGTTGTTGTTGTTAATATTGCCATTATAGTAAGACTGAAAAGCACATCAACAACTCGAAAGATGATGACAAATAACAAAAAAATGATTTGCAGAAGAAAAGACGAACAACGATTGCTTACGATAACTCTGATATCAGTTGCTTTTGTCTTTGTAATTCTTCACGTACCATATGCATTGGCAGTTTTATGGCATGCACTTTATCCAGATCCAAGCACGATTTTGATGAATGATCCAACCGACTTCGTTAGGTTTCACCTGTATACTTATTTGGGTATGTCAATAACTGAGTTTCAAAACTGGATTAACTTCTTTGTGTACATTTTGTCAGGAAAACGATTTCGAAACGCTTTATTAACAATGCTGTGCAGATTCAAACGTCAAACTACTTTATATTCGACAAAATCAGATACTGACCAAACGCGCAGCACAATTTTAGCTACCACTCACATCTGAATTACTGTACACTACGTTCGGACATTGTACATTTAACATATATCTTTCCAGTTAATATAACATTGACAAAAATGTTACAATATTGTACAGACAACGATATTATTTAACAAAATACTTACGTAAAGTTTGTTTTGTTTATCACAGCACATCAGCATCTGTTTCAATATGCATACAATGCTAACATACATATATTTTTTACTTTATGTAAAAGTGTTTATTTTAATAGCTTGAAAATCTTCTTATAGCTCTGCCAATTATTTCTCGTTATTCATACAGATAATTAAGTTGCTACCACATCAAAAATATGTGACCACTCGCAATACGTTTTAAATGTGCTTACCACCGCGTACACTTGAAGAAATTGAAACATTGTTGTGAAGCATATTGTTGTTATTTTATCGTTTGGTAAACACATTACTCATAGTTTAAGTGCTGTTACGACTATTTTGTATATGACCATACTATATCAATAAGTATCGTTATCATATACATGTATTACTCGAAATGTTAAATGCTGTCCAATCCATGTTAATCTGTTGTAAGTTGTCGATGCATTTTGTGTCTGAATTAAATATGTGTTTGTTATTAAACTAACTTCCTTCTGATACTCAAACTCGCAATCTCTGTTTTTATTTGTATTTATTGTTTCTGCTTCAAATGGTAACGCTTTTCATCGGTATTTTGGAAAACACGCGTATCAGTTACATAGCGTTAAAATGGCAGTCAGTATAGCCGAGTGGTAAGAACATCTGATGATTTATCCTTGCGGATATGGTTCGAGTCCCGGCGGAGGCAATTTTTTTTAATTAATATTATATTTTTGGTCAGTCCAACTTCGTTAGTTGTTTGCAGTTACGTCATTTAATGACATTTAAAAAAAATACGAATATCTGTGAACAAGTCTCTTTAACTCATAATAGCAAACGTGCGTAACTAATAGGACTGAGTATGAATAAGACATACGATTATTACTGTCAAACGTCTATTTGAATATCATTAACTTAACAAACCTGCAATCAATTCCAGTTCTGAAAAAAAAAAAAACACTTCTTTTAATTTGTGTGCTTAAGCTCTTCTTATAGCTCTGCCAATTATTTCTCGTTATTCATACAGATAATTAAGTTGCTACCACATCAAAAATATGTGACCACTCGCAATACGTTTTAAATGTGCTTACCACCGCGTACACTTGAAGAAATTGAAACATTGTTGTGAAGCATATTGTTGTTATTTTATCGTTTGGTAAACACATTACTCATAGTTTAAGTGCTGTTACGACTATTTTGTATATGACCATACTATATCAATAAGTATCGTTATCATATACATGTATTACTCGAAATGTTAAATGCTGTCCAATCCATGTTAGTCTGTTGTAAGTTGTCGATGCATTTTGTGTCTGAATTAAATATGTGTTTGTTATTAAACTAACTTCCTTCTGATACTCAAACTCGCAATCTCTGTTTTCATTTGTATTTATTGTTTCTGCTTCAAATTGTAACGCTTTTCATCGGTATTTTGGAAACCACGCGTATCAGTTACATAGCGTTAAAATGGCAGTCAGTATAGCCGAGTGGTAAGAACATCTGATGATTTATCCTTGCGGATATGGTTCGAGTCCCGGCGGAGGCAATTTTTTTAATTAATATTATATTTTTGGTCAGTCCAACTTCGTTAGTTGTTTGCAGTTAAGTCATTTAATGACATTTAAAAAAAATACGAATATCTGTGAACAAGTCTCTTTAACACATAATAGCAAACGTGCGTAACTAATAGGACTGAGTATGAATAAGACATACGATTATTACTGTCAAACGTCTATTTGAATATCATTAACTTAACAAACCTGCAATCAATTCCAGTTCTGAAAAAAAAAAAAAACTTCTTTTAATTTGTGTGCTTAAGCCACCCAATACTATTAGGCTATTCAACAGCGTTCTGTACAATACGGTGAAATATTTGTACGAGTACAGAGCTGACATGCCATATTTGACGAGCCGATAGGCGAGTCCAATGTATGTCAGCCGTGTACGAGTCCAAATATGTAACGGTATTGTACCGAACGCTGTAAGATAATCTGTTTATTATTTATATTTTTTTAATTATATGCACAATGTGTAAACACATTGAGTGTGTAGTTTAGACGTGTTATGTTTAAAAGATGGCGTGATGAATAGGAATTTTCATCAGCGCGTTAGTTTAAGTTACACACTGATGCAATTGTGGAATGGAATATCATGAAGTAAAGCGATAAACGAGTTATGTAATCTGTTAACAAAATGGATAGTCACGACAATAGTGACGACAGAAACCAGTTTCTGCTGGACTCTATGATTAACGTGTGTCATGTTGCAACGTGCAGACATTATATCTTTACCGTAACGTTTTAAACATTTAAATAAACCAAGTTTCGTTGAATTATAAAATTATTTTGGAAAGTGATATTCATCATCGGATACAGGTGCGGAGACAAATTTACGTTTACACAAGGCATACGTTCTGACCAGACATTGCGATTTCGAAAACGAATCACGTTTCTGGTTAGCACGGTTTACAATAAAAGATACAGCTTCGTGTATATATGAAAAGGATTTGAAATGATTGTTTGTCGATTTTTCTAAGCAGTGGATCAGATCGCAGTACGCATTAAGGTAGGCGTAAATAAAAATTGTCAACGAAAAATTGGCTTCCTATTGCACTACACATTATAGTATTTAATAGAAATTCGCTTTACTAAGATTATGCATTAAATAAATAAAACTATTATAATACACTTGATAAAAACAACTTAGCAAAGAAGCCTGAAAACATTAAAACTCCAAACAGGTATCGAACTCACGACTTAGACGCCATACGAAGTAATGATAGTAGACAGCGCTTTAACCAACTGCACTATCATGCTTGGTAAGGAGTCGTTGGTTAACTACGGTTATACAAAATGCTCACAATTCTGACGTCAAAATGTCAAAAAGAAAAGATCCAAACAAACACAACCCATATTATAAATTGATTTTTATCTCAGACTGTGAACACTATTTTTCCAATATACAGTACTTGCCACGTGAAACTCGCGAAGTTCGCGAAATGCGACGAGCCGATTTGATCGCGAAGCGCAGATCGCTCGCTCGCGAAGTCACGAAATTTCGCTTATTCTCGCGACGAAAACTCGCGCTTGTTCTTGAACTTTCGTGGCGAATAATTTTGTCCCGCCACGAATCGTGACGAGAAATTAATTAGTAAAATGCACACCTGTAGGCAATATTTTCACTCAGCGGTGAATAAATCATTCGTGTCAGAAAACTTTGTGGACTTGATATTTGAATGTATTCCTTTGAATTATATTAGGTACAAAATAATTCAAAGTAAGATGTGACATTTGTTGCAGAAGATTAAAAATATAAAAGAAATACACTTTCTAGTGTATACATGAAAAAAACAGCATTCAAAATTAACGTAATATAATTCGTTTGAAATTTTGAAACTTCTTGTTCATTATTTTATACGTGTTTCGTTTATTTATATGTGGTTTCTATTTGAAACCCTTACTGTTATATTACTTCAAGTACACGATCAGTCTTGGATTTTGTCTTGTATTTTGTTCTGGTTCAAAATGTACATGTATAAAACATTCAACATGGTATATGTGTTGTGTTTATATATGAATATGACCTACATGTACATGTATGTACATCTCCATGTATGTCGAATATTATTGCTCTTGCATTGGTTGTCCCATCTTCGTTGATAACAACATAAATGCACACATTGATGAAAAAGAAAAAACAATTATACATTAAAATCGAAGGCAATACAATTTAATGCAAATATCACAATATAGACAAATATTCCACGGATTAAAATGACACCTTGTATAATGTGCATGTATGTTCACAAAATTACCATGATCAATGTCTACAATGTGCAAATGAATATATTTAATTATGAATAATTTCATTACTGAAAAGAAACATTAATCATTGATTGACCTTTATAACATTCATTATAAATGTACTAACTGTAATACATGTACGACTTAATTAGTGCGACTTTTTAAGGAAAGTTATTTGTAAGAATAATTAAGTTGTATCTCAATGTATCGGGTCATAATTTACAAATATTATAAAACGAATCAGTAATAACAAGTAAAACAATACTGCAATATATATTTTAGTTAGTTGATAAAAGGCGTTAAATGGATGCTCGTTTGTCGTGCCTACATTATAACAACAACAACAACAACATTTATAGTTTAGTTTATTATCAAGATGAATGAAAGCGCAAATAAAATTATGTGCTTATTGACAAGAATATGTTCTAACGCATAGTTTCACTGTTTTTTCACGCAAATTAATTAGAACCAATACAGTGTTTATTGTCAAACAAAAACAGATAGTTGCAAGAGATGTTTGCTCCCTTTAGTCTTTCACGACCCCTGCCATTTTAAACAATTAAAACCCGCTATCGCAGATCAGTCAACAGTCGCACAACATGTGCCCCCGGGTCGGTAATTGACACTGATTAGCGATAAGATAATGCGGATTAGCGACATGGGAAGACTTTTTGAATCTCTATTTTGTTCAACAAACATCCGCGTTGTGAACGCAAATAATCGAATATTCAATGTATTACCAGTTAACCGCCTTAATAATCGGAGAACTGGTTATTCGTTGACATTAAAAAAAAACGTATAGTATTATGATATAAAGACTGAATAAATTATTGTTATGTACTTCTATCTTATGTAGGCTGTATGTAGCTTTATTATAATTTCAAATGACTATTAGAAAAAAAGATAAATCCAAAAATATATAAACATGAATAAAATCAATTAAGATAACACGATCAGTTTGTTTGCTAGATTGACATGTCAGTTAACACATTGGTGGCCTGTACACACAACATGTGAAAACACGGAAAGGTAGCTATGGTCAACACGCACTCACCCCCACCCCTCATCGGGAAGCGGTAGTCTGCAGAGCACATTATGTTTTCTTTAGCAAACACCAATTTTAGAAGAGGCTACAATAACCGTTGTTATGGTTTTCGTTTGATACACATTTGTATTTACATTTATTTTGTTTACCAATGAGTAAACAATAAGTAAATTTTATAAATACATGTTATAAAGAAACCATACGTTACAAATAATTATAGACACGTACGTGTAAATAACCACCTTCAATACAACTGAATTACATGTTGATGATAAAATATCGTGTCAAAACGTCGGTGATTTGAATCTTTATGATGATTATAAATACGATAAAATTGAATATGCTGCTGCACGGGTGAGGATGACATATATGTACATGTAAACAAATAATCTGAATGGATATTCTAAAAGAAGGAATGTTTAAAATAATCACGCCCATGAAGAATAAGATAATAATGCGTTTTTATAATCATCACAAGAAGCTCATTGGTGAAATGTGACATATACGTAAAAGGGGTGATTATTTATAGTGACCCAAAGAACAATCTGTGATTTATCATTTTATGTTGATTTTAATAATTATTGTCCGAATTGTAAATGTATACTTAAACGTATATACACACTCTATAAATTCATTGTGACTTTTGTATGCGTTTTCACTGTTTTCTTTGATTACATACTGTCAAATAATAGTGCTTTATTATATAATTATTTATTAATTAATGGTAATATGAAGGATACACAATTAATATATCTACATTTAACATACACTGTGCGACACACAATGTAAAATGTTGCGATAAGACGGTAAAAACTGTACAACTCTTAATTTTTAAAGAGCAGATGCACATATACTTGTAAAATCGCCGCGACTCGCGACGAAATTTCGTGACATATTCGTCGCGAAATCTCGCGCTGGGGCCGCCTGCTATATTTCGTGAATCATCGCGAACTTTCGTGACGTCGCTTCGCGAATATTGATCGCGACAGCGCGAATTCTGCGGGTTTCGCGTGGCACGTACTGTATATACCCTGTTTTAACCGTTATTATATGCCAGTATAAATATGTAAAGTTCAGATTTTTTTTAAAGAATTTGCCCTCTTGAGGCCCTTCTCGATGACATTGTCTCTTTAAGACTGAAACTAAAATTGCATTTTCGTTCACTTTCGGAGTACTTAGACATTATCGTATGTTGCACCTCGGACCGTCCAATACGGAAAATCTTGTACGCACGCGCGCCAACTATGGTGATATATTGGACGACAGCTGAGTGAAGGATATAATTAGGTATATAATAAATTATGTTATTAAACTGTAATGTACATGAGTCTGAATAAATATGAAGAGGTTATTTTTGGAATATATGGCTTATGATTAAAATAAACACGATTGGCAACAGTAGAGAACTTACAAAATATCACACACAAAACGTATCAAACACCGAAAATATCCAATCTGAATTGTGTAATCTATATGTAATCACTGATAAAAGCACTAAAATTAAAAAACAAAACACAACATACCGAGGAAATATGGCATAAATGCTGAAACGAGTGCATGTGTTTGTGTTCAATGATTTTGCTTGTTTCAAGAAAACTAAACTTCAAAGAGGAACTGTACGATTGTGTACAAAAATTATAATATAAAACCATCCATTGATTCTAATTATGTCAGTATAATTTCAAAATATTGAGATGTCATTTTTTGCCCCCAAAATAATACAAGAGGACCAAGATGATGGGTTACGTGACTTCTCTGACCCCAGATTTTGTGGTCCTAACTAAGGAGACTTCTCGGACCAAAGATTTTTTGGTCCCTACTAAGGAGACGTCTCGGACACTAGATTTTTCCGACACCATAACAAAACGTATCGGCCCCAAATTTAATTTGAAATAAACTCAATCATTATATATATCTGTACCGTGAATAAACCGATCATATAACGCCCCATGTTTTCACCAGTGATTCATGAATAACCTTAATACTAGTAATTTACGTAAACATAATTGATACATGAATTTGTCAGGCAAATTTAACAACTTACCATTGTCATAAAATAATAGCTGGAACGAATGAACATTAGTGTGTATATCAGACATGTGTACATAGTTATGTGAAATGATAGACTATATTAATCATTTAATTTAGTATTGCACAGGGGTATTCATGCTACGCAAATGGATTTAAAGTAACACGAATAACATTTCGACGTATTTACGATACTTCTTTCACAACATTTTACTTATATAAAGATGTTGAACATTTTTATAACTTGAATAAAATCTACTGCATAAGTTGATAGAAAGGTGCAATTATAAATAAGTCTTAATAAAACGCAACAAAAATTGAAATAAATATCTACATGCAACCTAAGTTTATAAATATAAATTCCCTATTTATTGAATTCTCGGGTTTAGGATTCTCCGGACGCTAATTGATGAGTGTTTAGTAACCCCGCGCTATTTTCAGAATTATTCACTCTCCCGCTGGGGTGTGTTGTACTCGCTAGAATTAAATCACGGGCACGACAGTCGGTCACAACGTACAAATAATATTTTTACACAATGATACAATAATAGGAAACATAAGCTCCATCAAGTTTGCTAATATTATTTGCTTATTTATCAGAAAAATACCAGAAATGAACCACTTTATAGTGTGTGCTTGTCACAAGAAACCATAACACTATTGACAGGCAGACGTGACGTGAGCTCAACAAGTAACATTGTACGTTGTAACCGACTGTCGTGCTCGTGAATTGTAGCATTGTAACTTATTTTCCCGTTTGTCGTATTATGTAAGTCGAATACAGCGTTATATGTAGAAGCAATTTATTTTATTTAAAGATCGGTAAAACCAAGGTTATAACCGTTGTCATCTAATTACAACACTTGTTCGCAACGCAACGATGTGACAATTAATGCATACTTTCGATAATCATTGCAATATAACGTATCCAAATTGATTTTCTAGTGCTTACAAAGAGATACAAACTGTAACAAAATGCGGTAAAGTGTCTTGCAAATATCAATGTCCTGCTGTAGTCAACAACTTTCTATTTTAACAATACCAACTAAAAATGTAACTCACATCCCAGTAAACATTTTGTTTCGGTTATCTGTTGCCTCGACATCAAACCCCAACACTGGATCAACGTTGGAATAAGGTTGGTTTTGCAAATCGGTTAGACGTCCGAATCAGACAACAATACAACGTACAGATCTAACGTAAATCTAATCCTGATCCGACGAATACCAACAATACTACAATCATTTTATAAGAGTTACCATGTTCGTTCATTAGTGCATAAACATGCTAAAGAAGAAGGTAACGCTTTTAAAATGGTAACATAATGGTAGATACCTAGAAAATGTTATCAATGTGAGTCGGAGAGACAATTATATGGAAGAATACGTAATACAAACAAGTCCGCATGCAACACATTACGCTTAGTCACACGGAAATTAATGTACACATGTATTTAAATTACAATTAAACATTTAGGGAAACAAAACAATTATCTACATCTCACTTTTGTTTATAAAATTAACTCATTATTATAGATACAAAGCCTCAGGTTCAACGCCTTTGAAGTTAAACATATGAACAAAATATTCTACAATATATTATGTTTGAAGGTTTAAACAATAATGTTTGCAATTAACTAAGATATAAACAGCTACATAATCTATAAATACACCGTTTACACGTGTTGCATGAATCGTTTTCTGAATGTCCATAGTTTGCAATATCGACCGATGTGACTGTATTATTAACCTGTCAATAAATATAGAAAGGAATTTCTTAGATTTCAAGCACATATTTTCATGTCAATAAATAACTGACAATTATTGTGTCCGCAGTAGTTCTTGAAACAAAAATGTTTTTTCTATACCTAATATAAATGGTTTATACAGATTAAATACATGTGTATATTATTTAAGTTAAAGTGCTCCAAATTCAAAATAGAAACAAAAAACATTTCACATAGAAGAACAAATAAAGCCTAACATGACCCTTGAGAACAGCATAATTGCATTTATCATTTCTAATAATGTGTGAGCATATTGTATTTTCATATGAAATATATGTAACTAGGTTAAACAAATATACATTAAATGATGATAATGATGTAAAAAAGCTCATGGAATTTCTTTATAACTTTTAAATTTGGCGTCTAATCAATTCCAAACTGTCACTAAACGCATTCCAACATATAACACGCAAATAACTAAGAAACCTGAAACAGTGGATCAGTGCATCAAATTTTGTAACACTTTATTATAGATACATTTACCCACCGTGGAATAGTCCGAAAATTGTATAAGAAAGATTATACATTTTTTACCAAAATATTTCATTTTTTGGTCACAGAAACAACGCGAAAAAATATCATTTGCTTAAGGTATTCAACCCATAATACTCAATGTCTAGAACACCACAAATCATATTATTTTCTTGAAAGGCATTCATATCTGGACTCTTCTGAAAAATTGTAGGAGATTTTACCGGTTGGTTTGTCAGATATAGTTTTTTAATTACTATACCCCTCTATTGCTAAACACATCAAAAACTGAAAAGCTATAGGCATCTTTACATGTGAAATACTTTATTAATATTTCATAAACTTCATATAAATATACATTTATTAATGGTATATTGAACATATATTATGAAAATAATCAACAATTATTCTTGAATGAATTTATATGGAAGTCATATGTACTCATATTGCTAATTATATTTATGATCGATGAGAATTTTCCTGTTCTATTTTTTGAAAGCCATGAAAAAAACGTGATAAACTTGCTTAATTTATGCATGTTCTGAATCTAAACCATAATATATTTTATTCTTGGACTATAAGCCACACAATGAAGGCAAAACAAATAAACTTTATCTTGCAAATGTGAAAAGTTAAAACAGTTATTAACACTACCTCCATAAAAAATTAAGCCGTTTTTTTTTCAGAAATACCGTTTTTTAATATTTTTAAATAATTATTGATAACCTAAGAAAGATACTCCCATAAAACTTTAAAAAGTTCTTAGATACAAAAAAACCCAAGCAATATATAAAATTAGTTCCATAACTTTTGAATAGGAAACATTTACAATTAAACTTACTTTCATGATTGTATATTCTTTATAAACAATATTTATTCAAAAAGTCTAAAACACATAATCTAGAATATGAACAAAAGAGTTGTATTAACTAAATTAACAATTACTACATTTTATAAATGAAATAAATATAAACATAACAGACAGAGCCAATATGTGCTGCATTAACACATTTTCATCTAAAAAAATGTAACGTTCCAGGCCATGTCCATCATGAACTTACTGGGTTTAAAAAATGGCTGTTTTTCAAAAAAATCCTCTCATTTGTGTTATAAAAGTTTATAACGTCCTTTTTGCAACTGTAATACAGGGCTTCCCATCCATTATATTTACGTGTTAAAAATAAACTGTCCGCGCCTTCACAGTTGAATGTTTCGATGGTACATAAACCGGAGCCAGCGATGTCCTCTGCCGTAGTATTTTTATCACGTCAGTATAGGCAAGAAGTCCCAGAGAATCAATATTTCTGGCCTTCTCATTTTTGAACATCAGCTGGTTGCGCCCTGCTGTTGATGAATATGGGAATGCGACCGCTACTAGCGATGCCTCTGGTTGAACACTATACAGCCTGGTCGCCGTCTAACATGTCGCCCATCGTACTGGATGTGTGTTTGCTTTTCTGGACAGCAGCATCACTAAAAATAAGTTTTCAGTACACAGTTTTACATTAGATTCTACTTACAGACTGATATTAATTTACACAATAATAATTGCTTTAATAATTGTCTGATATGGTACCGATGTCAGTTGAGCAAATTGTAATGCCAAATGTTGAATTTTTAGACATGTTTTAGTAACCGACTTGAAACGTTATGTGATAACACTTAACAGAATGACAGAGAAAAATTGACGGCATTTTCAATATGGAAATTGTAACAAAATTATATCATAATGTCAAAACATAGAACTATGTTAAATAATCTTGGAAACTAATACTTCATCTTATTATATTTCCAAACTTTATGTTCCGTGTATAAATAAAAATCAAACATTTTTACGACCATTCACGAGTTGTCAATACCTTAGTAACTATTACCATACAAACAAAGGACTATACAATTAGATAATGAACTGATACTTACCCGTACACAGCTTGGTATATAAGGCTTGCCGTTTGACTTGGTTTCTTTGTCAGTTTTCCAATAGAGAAATTATTGACATCTCATTAGTCAATGTTACAATATTTCACGTAGACATAAACAGTCAAACTAATATGCTTCTCGGTAATTTTCAACCACACTGTCACAGATCATGGCAGCTGATCATAGCCGACAAAATTAACATTGTTACTGTGTCTGTTTCTCTTGATAATCTACCTCTTTTACTACGTTTTCGTCAGTCAGAATGATTTATATGAAGGTAAATAAACGCTGTCATATGCACATAAAATTCGATAAGCGTTCAAATGATCATGATTTCCAAAGGGAACAAACTCCGATTCTACTTTTGTTTTAATTATACTCGTTACATTTTAATAGTTATTTTATATTTAATTTGCTTTTAAAAGCGACGATATTAAAATCTGAAACAAATACTACGGTGTAGCTTAAGAAATATATAATTTTTAAAGAAGTTTTGTATATATTCCGAATGCGAACGGTAAAGTACGGACGGGTACGGCTTTCGTCGAAATTACACGGAAATTAACGAGCTAATTATGGGTTGAATACCTTAAATAACGTCAGTGCAACCAGTTACTGTGTTTTCTGATGTAACTTTCTTTATACGGTTACGGCAACGGCATATTTTGTAAGCTACTCTGTTAGTGACTACGTTAAAATACCGGACCTCCGGAACAACAAGAAATGCGCATAGCTGTGCAATTTTGAGTATAAATGTGTTGTTCGGCAGCGCCGTCTTATACAAATCTGCAACAAACAACTGAAGATGGTGTAATGAAAAAATCAAACGTGCACACATGGCACCGATGATTTCGATATGGAACATTAAGCATCGAAGATGATGAACACAATGACCGACCGAGAATTACGACTGCGACGTGAAGGCTGTTAACGACGTCGAGAATTAAGGTCGTGCTTGGTTTGCAAAAGCGCTTTGAACAGTTGGACTCTATTACATGAGATACTAGGAATGAAAGGTTTTTGTGCGGGGATAGCTTAAATAATTAAAAATAATTCTGGTTCGCTTACTTTTAAAATATTACTATTATTATCGGTGGAACAAATTTCCAATAGCATTCTCGGGCATTGTACATTTTTATTACCAAATGATTCAGTCGCGAATCATTTAATGAACACTTTATTACTAACACTGGAGAATAATATGCCATCTGCTAACATTATTATATAGTTTTAAATGTAAATGTTTGTGTTTACAGTGTTTCAAACAAGTTAACTTTGAATTGTGAGGTCAGCGATTTAACGGACGAACTGATACCGATTCTGGCGAGCTGAATGAAATCTGGTACTGGAAGATGTTTAACAGTTAGATACGACGGCACTATAAATGTGCACAACGCAATGAGGAAACTTAAATAACAAAACAATAAAAATATAACGCAGACATTATTTAAGAAACGCGCAACATTATTAAAGATCTGAGCGAATTTTTACGTTGTTGACATCATCGCTTTCTGACGTGCTCCTGATCTTGTTGAATGTGTTTGTGCTTTCTACTTTTACTTCAATATACGTAGATATTTATTGCTGAAACTTTACATGCATAGAGGCAATATATAAAGACATACGTAGATTAAATTTGACAAGTGTCCGACTACTTATTTGCTATTCATAAATAAATTCCACGAACTTTTTTTCACATCTTAACAGATAACTACCCAGAAAACATGCACATATGGGTCCCATATGGGCTGTTTCTGGGCAAGCCCATAATGGCTGGCCCATATTGTACCCATATGGGACCTATATGGGCCAGCCCGTATGGCCTCGCCCATAAGAGTCCCAGATCGGACCCAAATTACAGCATTGTTGGAAAAAATACTTTAAAATGTATTTATTTATTATAAACTTATATTTTTGTGCTAGTATGTGACTGCATTGATCTAAGCTACTATTATTTTATCAACAAATAGTAATTAAACGCATAAGCACATAATTTACAACCCATATGGGCCCCATATGGGCCCCATTTGGGCTCACAATAAACGACAAAAGCCCTGAACAGGTGCCAGACATTTATTTGTATTGTTTTTTTGTTTAAATAGGTTTTATTTTTATGAATAAAACATTTAATGTATCATTTAGATGAAGTTTTATCAAGAAAGTGCATCGAAGTTTTTAATCATCGCATAATTGAAAAAAAAAATATTTCAAGCTTGCGCATACAAAATGTCCGGTAGCGCCAAATATGTTCAAAACGAACGATGAGTCGTACATTTGTACACGTAAATAACATTACTTTTGAATTGTGTTCGATGACATCTCACATTATCAGTCTGCAAATAAAATGCATGCACATATTGTGTGTAACGAACAGTTGTAAACGCGTTTTTTTTTTTTATTATCCATGTTTGTTTGCATTTGCAATGTATTTTCGCGATGGCAGTCGTTTGTTTTCAGTTGTGTGACATTATGTTGGAAAATATTGCAGGGTATACAGAAACTTTGCTGCACTGTCGAACTACATAACTGTCAAGTTTAAAAATTCATTATGATTCTATATTAATAAAAAAAGTTTTTTATTCAAGGTGATGCACCTTTGTGTTTCCATGTTTGGTGGGCAGACAGTTGACAAGGAGGTTGTGTTATACCAGCTGGCAATGCAATTCCATATGAAGGTGCTAAAGAGAAATTTGCGTTCCTTCAGCTTTGAATTACTTGTATAGTAAGTCTAGTTAATATTTTATGGAATACGATAAATGTTTTCTTATATGTGAATTTGCTGTCATCCCAAAACATGAAAGTAATTTTCGAATAATCAGCACTTGACAAAGAATATTTTTTTCCAGAGTCGAAAATGTTATGTTGAGCTATTTAGAGGGGGTATTCTAGCGATTTGCCACAATAACGATTCATCACATAACGATTCGCCATAGGTTCATAACAATTCGCCACACTTGTGGAGTTCTGCTATTAGTTCAACTGTTGAACACCTTTAATTCGGTGTTTGTAACAAAGATAGTTGGTGCCAATTGTAATTGATGTGGTTTGACGCCTCGTGAACGATTGCAGTTTGTTTTCGTAATCAGCTGTTAACGCATTTTTTAGCAATATAATAACCCGGGCCAAGTCTAGTAAAAATACTTTATTTATTTCAATCGGAACATAACAAAATGTTCATAAACATAAGCATATTACAGCTCATCATTTTATTTCATTTTACAAAATTAAACATGCATACCGGTAAATGCACATACATGAAAGAAAAATATCGCACGAGTAGTACTGGTATATTAAATTCTAATATTGTTTCTAAAAAATAAATCATAAAATGAATGTCATAAATGTACGTAATAACTGTTGATTCTGGGTAGTGATTTACAATTGAACACACGCATTCTAGTCATGAGCATTGAAAGTGTTTTGCACTGACGTTGAGTTATGAAAGTGGCCACATTCACGATTTGGTGACCGTGGTGATCGACAGCAAAACACTTAATATGTGACATTTTGTGTTAACCATTTACATTAATAGTTTATCTTCTTTTGTGAAATAACTTGGCTGCTTTATCAATTACAATAACAATAAAGTATTTCAATTATGTGGCGATGTAATGTTTGTATGTCTTTTTAGTCTCAAGCATTCAGTTGAAAGTGTTTCTCTATGTTCGTGAGATTTTATTTACTGCTTATGCTAACCATCTGCATTGCATGTAATTGTTTATCTTTTATGTGAATATAGTCTAAAATAACAAGATATGCATGCATATATAATAAGTGAGTACATACAATAATTGATTGTGATAACTCTATATAAAGAGAAACACCATTAACACCATTGGGTATTTTATCATTTTTTTGGCATTTTAACGTAATGTGTTTCATATTGTTTAATATTGTTCATGTTATAATTGACTTTTATGTGATTTGTAATGCATTTTGTTCAAATTTGTATGCCTGATAAAATTATATACCTGGTAGATAAGCACATTATTGAAGGGTTTTTTAAGCATCAGATGTATGATCTATATATCATATATGTGTGTCTCTCTAGCTAATTTATATATGTAAAAACAAAATACCGGTATTCATTTTGTGTTTAAAATAGCGAAATATTTGTTTAAGAATAACATATTTTTATATTGAAATTTCCCTGGTTTCTTTGTTGTACTTACTAGTTTTGTACCCTTTGTTACATGTACAACTATTTTAATATGCTGACCATGATATGACTGTCAGATTCAACAGTTAGTGTTTTAAATGATTAAAACTGTATCTTATCGATAACGTACGTGTTTTGACTTACAGAATGTTGCAGTATACCTACCATATAGTATAAAAAAAGGATCATATATAGACCCAAATACTGCCCGTATGCAGTCCATATTGAACCCATATAGGACCCATATGCAGCCAATATGGGACCCATATGGGCTGTCCATATGGGTTTTGCAACCAGGAACCATGAGGGTCCCATATGGGCAGCCCATATGGGACCCATATAGGACCCATAGTTAGCCCATATGGGCTGCCAATATGGGTCCCACATGATTCCCGGTTGCAAAACCCATGTGGAACCCATATGGACAGCCCATATGGGTCCCACATGGGTACCCATATGGGATCTATATGGGTCCCATATATTTTGCTTGCTGGGTAGCATACTGTCTTTATAAATGCCATACCATTCAAGACATGTACAAGCATAATTTATTTCAAGTTAATATTACAGTATGACAGGCTATTGCGTGTTGAATTTCAAACAACTTTTAGCATAAAACAATAGCATAAGTATGTGTTTTTATAACAATTTTTAAAGTCCACATTTGTGTAGCCTTCTCCACCAAAACCAGTCAGTTGTATTATTCAGTCGCCGAATTCATCAACTGGCTTATCCTGGCATCGGCTAAAAAACTAAATATTAAGAAAACAGTTAATCTCAACGACTGGTCGAATTGGCTTGACATGTAATATATAACCCCGCCAAAATACAAAATAAAACAGAAACGCAGTTACAATTATAATCACAGTCGAATCGCGAGTATACGAATGGTCACCTGACCGCCGCGTCGTATTATCGCATTTTCCATAGAATCGCATCTTTCCTAAATAATACGAAACATCTGTAATTTCAATAGTGACGTATAATGTGACCCACAATCATAAAATACAACAACATGTCTAAACACGTAATATATTTGTAAATATAAAACAGATTAAATTTAAATATGTACTCGACAATGATTCAAATATTCCTTCAACAATGAATATTTATATACAATACAAAATCGGTACAGTTGGAATTCTTCTAATTTAAACAACAACAACACACCAACGAACGGGCATCTATATGAATGAACACTACCCACCGGAGTGCTCTTGACCGTGAAACCAGCTCGCAATGCACGAGGAAGGTGCTCATTTTCATGTTATTGAACAAACAGACATAGATTCCCACCCAAACACCCGCCCTCCCGCCCGCCCGCCCTAACTCCCGCCCGCCCGCCCTAACTCCCGCCCGCCCGCCCGCCCGCCCGGGCTAATAATAATAATAGTAATCATAATACTACGACTAATAATAATTTCAAATCAAACCACATTTGAAGACAACTATTGAATACATTTATATAATTATATAAAATACTCAAAAATTAATTTAATTCTCAAGATGTCGTCTAATAGCAATTTTAAAATTTGATAACTTCTCGATCTGTTTAATACTTGTTGGCAACTCATTCCGTAATGCATATCCTGCATAGAAAATGATTAAGATCCAAAACTCTTGACATTCGAGACCGAGAAGGCTGCCCTGTGGCTCAACCTTGTCTTGTGATTATGAACAGAGTCTTGTGAGATAAAATTCTCTCCCATGTAATCTGAAGCTAGACCATTTGTTATCCTAAAAACATGGGACTGGGTGATATGTTCGACCCTATTGTCGACCGGTAACCAGTTTAGAGACCTGAAATGTTCTTTGCCAATATGACTTCCACTATCGTAATTCAATATAAATCTTACAAGATTGTTCTGAGATGTTGTGACTTAGGTTTTAAGGATTTTGACACAGAACAAGCATATTCACAGTGACATTGAATTAAAGACTTGACAAATAAGTTTTTGCTTTGTTGTGTGAGGACATCTTTCTTCCGCTATAAACATTTAAGTCTTTTATTCACTTTCTGGATAATTGATTGAGCCATGGCAATAAATGATAAATTCCGATATATAAATGATCCTAGATACTTTATAGAATTTGTTGGTTCTATAGTGGAATCATTGCAAGTGACCTCAACATTTGCATTGGACCTTAGGTTATGCTTTGAACCAAATATAATTGATTCGATTTCACTTAAGTGGAGGGACAATGTGTTGTCAATTAGCCACTGACTCACAGTATTTATATATTTTGTTCATAAAACTTATCTTGTCCAGATACTAGTATACCCGAGTCATCAGCATAAAGAAGAAGTTTATTTCTGACCATAGCGGACATGTCATTAACGTATATTAAAACAATAGCGGTCCAAGTTTTGATCCCTTGGGGACTACGCATGTTATGGAAGCACTTGAAGAATGTTTGCCAGACACATCAACAAGCTGTTGTATGTCCGAGAGGTATGACTTAAACCATCTAAGGATATCCTTACCGAGACCTGCAGCTTCAAGTTTCATAAGAAGAATACAGTGATCAACGGTATCGAACGCCTTTTACAAATCTAATAAAATCATGCCAACAACATAACTCTTAACCATTTCCATTCTTATAAAATCTGTCAAGTGGATCAAACATGTGTCAGTTGAGAAACCACGTCTAAAGCAAGATTGAAATTCGTAAAGTAACCTTTTTCCTTAAAATAGGATTCAACTTGATCACAGACAACTTTTTAAAATACTTTTAACATAATACTAAAAACAGAAACAGGACGATTATTTCCATCAGAAGTTTTATCGTTTTTCTTATACAGAGGAACAACACGGGCAATTTTAGGTCGTAAGGAACAACACTCTGTATAAGGGACAAGTTAATTATATGAACTAGTGGATTTGCAATAATGGAAGCACCATCATTTACTTACAGTGCAGGAATGTCATCCCGACCTGTTGCTTTGTTGATACCAAAGTTTTTGTAATAGTGTAACACTATTTTTCTGAAAACAAAGTAAAAGAGTAACTGTCTAAGGTGACACCCTTATTAGCATAAAACTTTGTGACAAAATGCTTGCTAAATTTATGGTTAGCTGCCGGTAACTTTTCAACAAGGTTTGAGGCAAGTATAAAACACATTAAACATTTCAGCAATAGTTTTCTTATCAAAACAAGTATTCTCGTTAGTTTTAGGATTAATATTTCATGGCGATGAAGATGACACTTTCTTAGATGGCAACGCAAGACCCTTGAGAGTTTTCCACAGACACGTAATAAGAATTATTCTTATTGTGTTCAAGTGCATTACAAAAAAGTTTTTCTTAGCCGTATTGGTAACAAACTGTTCCTTACATCTCAACAGTTTAGGCCACAGCAAATTGATCATATGTTCTACGAATTTAGGGCAAACAAATTTGGAGCGAGCTAGCTAAATAATTGTGTTGTCTTCATTTTTGAGAAGTGCAGAGGCAAACGAAAAGCACAAAATAAGAATAACAAAAAAATAATACCTTGTCCATGTTGATTGAAGATTTCTGCTAAGTAAATACCATTGTGAGTTGATATCTTGCCAATAACTTCCACTTCATCAAATCTTGTGCATTGTTTAATCAAAATAAACATAGACATCTATATGTAATAAATGAACAACCAATTTCTCAGATTCTTTTTCAAACATGTCCTGCAAAGGGTTTTGCTCAGCAAGTCTTCACTAACGCTTCTGCTAATTAACACATGTCAGTATATACTAAATATTCATATCTTAACTTTATGAAAGTAGACTTTACACAAGGTAATTGTCATTATCAACATTAATATTAGATACACGAAGTTTTTTACAGTAACAGTAAAAAAAAATGTCATACGATAAACACAAAACAATTATGAACAACTAGTATCAGTTCTGTATATTTGGACAACAGAACAAAACAACTGAACGCAAGCATTTTTTTAATTGTCAACCAGGGCTAACACTGGCTCATAATTTTTTTAAGCAATTGTTTTTAATTGACTCGCGACATTGTTGAGTGTTTCCATGTCAGAGAATGTATATCTACATATATCTTATTGTTTTCATTGTTAAAATTATATTTCACTGTTTATTTTAATTGCATTAATTGCATTAAATGGCATTAACAAGACTCAAAAGCACTTACAAGTATATTTAGATTATTATTCTACTATGTAGTATATACCTATATCTATTTAATGCTCATGTTGTTGATTGTTTATTGCAGTAACTTAGATGATTATTTTATATATTTACCATCCACTGTAAAAATATCTACAAGATGTTAACAAAATATACCCATAAATAATAAATTGTGTCCGCTGATATTACAAGAGCTTGCTAGCAATCGTCTTCAATAAGACAATGAATGCTGACAAACAGCTTTTGGCGCTTTCAGAATTTAAAAAAACAACATGATAACAAATTGCAGAGTCGAAACTCACATGTCCACGGCCTGTGCCCGGATAATCCTAACGCAGTGCAGCGACCCTAACGAAGTGCCAAAATGGCGGACACAGGGACAGAATGTGCTATTATTTGTCATGTTTTTATCATGTTGTTATATTTGTGTTAAGTATGAATTAAAATCTTTTAATAGTTACAGTGTCCAGTGGTTTATGTACTTAATATTTTGTGCGACAATCACTCTTATGATGCTTGAGGTCATTAAAATGTACATCTCTACGACAATGTGTAATCATATCAAAGTTTAAAGACGATGTTTACTGCTAAAACATTGTCTTTATTGTGAAGTAGTTATGTGCGTGCGGATAACTCCTGACTGATGTAGGAAACTGTGGTGGATAAGAGCGAACGTAAAAATTGATAATAACCTAAACAACTGAAAAATAAGATATCGGTTCGTCCTGTATAATATGAAATAATTTATGTTAGTGTTATTAATGTGGTGGTTCGATCATTTTCCTCTAAACTGTCATAAGATGTATCACAATATACACACTTAAATTTTGGACGTGCAAATATATTCATAAGAGGGTCACTATGAATGCGTTCTATGCTTTTATATTGTTAAGGGTGTTCCACTTTCATTATTTTGAACTATATATACTACATGGTCTTTAATAATAATATATTTTTTTCTGTCTTTGCAAATCGTTTGGCACTCTGTCAGGATATAATTTTGAGCGATGCCCATAAAATGTATTCGTCCAGCAAAAGCTCGTGATTTTCAACACATGTTGTTATGGTTAAGTTTTATTTGTAAATACACGTTAAAAAGTGTCACTGGTGAACGAACAAATTATACAACACGATTGAATGAAAATAGAAATATATAGAGGTCCATTATTGTCGTTCAGCATACATGTATATTCATTCATTTATATATTTTCTCACAGTCTGCACATTTGAACGAGTATTGTGTCTATATCCGATGGTATAACAACACAGTGTAAATGGGGTTTTGAAACAGTATATGTTTGCTTCCAAACAGCGAAGTAATATGGCAATTTAAAGCATCTAGGTATTTTTTAAAATATGTTTTATAAATATTTTAATCGGACACAAATACTCTATCTGCCAAAGCGCTTCGGGCGATGAACTCGTTTTTAGCGCTACGAAATCTTTGAATGTACCGATACAAATAATATTTAATCTGTTTGATTCCTATGTTGCTTCTATTCTTAATTATGGAAGCGAGGCTTGGGGATTTACTCGTGCGGAAAATATCGAACGAGTGCAACGTAAATTTTGTAAATGGTTACTAAATGTGAAAGCGTCTACCCATTCAAATGTATTGTATTCCGAAGTAGGTAGATACGCAATGTATATATGTCGTTATCTGAGAATAGTAAAATATTTTCTTAAATTGTTCAACGAAAAATCTTCCAATTGTATTATAAGCAATATTATTCGTAAACAATGTAAAGAAGCATGTGACAACCCTAACTCCAAATCATGGGCTTCTAAAGTTCGGCATCTTTTGCAAGAATCAGGTTTTAACGATGTTTGGTTATGTCCAGAATATGTTAACATTACTTGTTTAAATTTTATTTTGCGAAATAGGTTACACGACGTTTTTATTTTAAATTGGCGAGTTGATGTTAATGAAAGTTCCTCATTGTCGCTTTATAAAGAACTGAAACACACTTTTGTAAGATCAGGTTATATAGATATAATCGAGAATTCGAAATTCAGAAATATTATTGCAAAATTTAGATTGTCATCACATGTACTTTTTATTGAAACTGGTAGACATCAACATATCCCAAGAAATGAGCGAATACGCAGACTGTGTTCATTAAATGAAATAGAAGACGAATATCATTTTGTACTAATATGTCCTTTATATGAAAATTTGAGAAGTTCACTTATTCCTAACTTTTATAAAAGAAGACCAAGTATGTTTAAATTTTTACAATTATTGAATGAAACCAGAAAATCTGTATTAATACGACTTGCGAATTTTTGTATTAAAGCTTTTAAACTTAGAGCTGATAATGAATAATTCAATCCAGTTTATGTTTTGTTTCACTAAATTGGTATTATCTATTCTATATTTTAACTATATAAAATCATTTCAATTAAGTTCTGTTATTAATACAATAATCAATATAGTGTAACGTTTGTTGTTCCACTAAATTTCACAAATTGAAAACTGTTATTAATTATCCCATACTATAAACGAGCCTTCTCATACAATCCAGACATTCTCACGCGAAGTCATATAATTATTATTGTTATATGCATTTACACTCGACATTCATGTATGTATTGTTACCATTATTATGACGCATGTGTTTGTTATTTTGCCTGTTTGCATAAGACGATAAGCTGTATAGGCTTAAGTCGCAAATACACTTTCTGTTCTGTTCTTGACAGTACAGCACAACACTAAATCCGAGTTGTTCTCTGTACACGCACTATTTAGTAGTGGGCACATATAACATTTTAAAATCTGCTGCGTAAAGTTAACAATACCCCACAAGCAGTGTAAAATACGCGAAAATAAACAATGACAATGAAAATAAACAATGACAAAGTTGTTTATATATATGATATCTCTGATGTCAGAATATGTTGTCGTCTGTGACCGCGTTCTGCGTGAGGCTCAACAATTGGAAACAGACTATAAAAGTAAGCTTTCATCACGTACCTGTAAATCGCACTTTGCGAAGAAACAGCAAGAACTTCAAGAATTTTCCCTGAAAACAAATGTTGATCTTTTGAGAACTAAAAGAAGAAAACTTAGAATTCTAAGAACTCGGAAATTGAGCACCGATAGGGAACGTCTACTTCCGGTTTAAAAGGATGGAAACTGCTTCTTCCGTTGCATTGCGTCAGATATATTCGTTGATTCCGCCAAACACGAACTTGTGAGAACATTTGTCACTAGTCACATGATGGACAATGCATCGATCTACCAGAATTATATCGATGGTGATTACGATGAGCATGTTAGATGTATGAAACAATGTAATGGTGATACTCGCTCTTGGGCTACTGAGGCAGAAATATTAGCGGCTTCAACCATATGCGACGAAGACATCTTAGTCAAGCAAAACAGAAATGGACGCTTCAGTTGGTTGAAGTTTCCTGTTGAACAAGATTTATCTAACCGGAGGTTCATTTGTGTTCGTCTCGAAAATGAGCACTTTGATGTAATTCGACCACAGTTCAAGGGACCGGAAGAAACACGTATTACTTCAGAAGATAAGGAACCCTTAAGGAGTGAAGCTGATACAACGTCAAACAAAGGTTCTCCGCTTCAACCGGATGGTGAGACCAACTTGTCTAAGAAGTCATTGACGGAAGCCCAGATGTCTATTTTGTCTAAGGGACAAAAGTTTGTGCCGACAAGGCGGACCATAGACAAAGGCAAATTGCTGACGGACCTCGCGACATGGGAACGCCGCATGCGCCTCCGCGAGCATTTCTACTCAGAAGGAGAGGAAGAGGAAACCGAGGAAGAAGAGTATCGGAAGAAAAACAAGCCATCAACATGGACTCCGAGAGCGGGGCGCGACAAATGGTTAGACACGTATCTCAAAGCAGTGAAAGACGACATCATTTGCGGGTTGAAAAGAAAATGTAAGTTAAATATTAGCAAGTCTGAAGAAAGCGCGATAAAAGAACCTCTCTGACGACGACATAGTGATTCGGCCTGAAGACAAGGGGTCAGGAATAGTAATTATGGACAGAGAAGAAGTAAGTTAGTTAAAACGTGAAATGTCGGGCAGTGCAACATACGCCGAGGTGGAGAATGACAAAACAAGAACTATGCAGAACAAGGTGAAGAAGGTAGCAGATACACTGTTCAAGAAAGGGTCAATCGATAATGACTTAAAAAAGAATCTGACAAGCAGTGACGGAACTTCCGGTAAGCTTCAAGGCAACCCGAAGCTTCATAAACCTGTTTTGTTTGTGCCTCTGCGCACAAGTGTAAATGGCCGGAATCATCCGACAAAAAAGATGGCGGAGATAGTAGAGGGTGAGCTGCGGGACAATGTGACGTCACTTCCGTCTTATATAAGAGACACAAATGACTTTCTTAACAAAATACAACAGGTACAACAGCCACTACCTGAAGGTACGATGTTTTGTTTGGACTTAAAGGCGCTTCACCCGAATGTTCCGAGAGCGGTGGCCCGCGCTGCAGCTATTGACTCTCTGAATAGCCGAGAGGATTCGGACATACCTACTGATGATGTTATCATCATGATGGACACTGTCCTGGATAACATCACCATTTCCTTTAGTGGGGGCTACTTCATACAAACATAGGGAGCGGCCATTGGTTCACACCTAGGCATGAATTACGCGTCAACATACATGGGAGCCTTGGAGAAAGAGCTGTTTCGGCGGTCCAAAAAACAACCCCTTGCCTTCTTCCGGTTCGTTGATGATATCTGGGGTTTGTGGACGCATGGTCTGGAGTCGCTGAAGGAGTCTCATGCAACGGGAAACGATATCTACCCACGGATAAAGCTCGAGCTCCGCTTCTCAACAGAGCAACTCTAGTTCCTGGACACTGTGACGTCAATCCGGACCGGAAGCCTGAGATCCGACCTTTACACCAAGCCAACGGATATGCACCTATACCTGCACAAGGAGTCGTCGCACCCCGAAGCTACGAAGAAGGCTATACCATATGGCCTAGGTGCCAGGGTTAAACGCATCTGCTCGGAGGAGGCGGACTACAATAGGCACAGGCTGGGAATCAAGAAGCAACTGGTGAAGAGAGGGTACAATGACAGATTTGTGGAGACAGAACTAGAAAACGTTGATTTTACGAAACGAGAAGACCTTTTACGTAGCAAGGCGCATGCAGAACGCACTTCTAGAGTACCGCTTGTGACCACTTTCTCTAGAGAACTACCAAATGTCGGCCACATTCTCCGGAAGCATCTGAAGACACTCCACACACCTGAGCGCATGAACAGTGTGTTCCCTGAACCCCCATTGGCAGCATTCAGAAGAGACTGTAACCTGGAAAACATCCTGTTACACAAGAAACATAACAGAATGTTCTTCCGGGGGCCAAACAAGAGCGGACCGTGCGGTGCGAAGACGTTAGCAATCTGTCCGTATATGATGGAGTCCGGAGAGTTCACCGATGCAGTTGGCAACACGTACAATGTGAGGAACCTGCAAATCTACCAATGTAGTGTACGCGGTGAACTGTGAACGCTGCAAGAGCTTCATATACGTGGGAGAGACGGGGGACAGTCTGTACCAGCGACACCTTCTAAATCTATCGCGTATACGAACACGGCACAATGACCCGGTGGCCGAACAACGTTGCGGACTTCCGGATCATGGGACTCGAGAAGCTATGGAGTCAATAGCAAGGACTGATCGATCGGAAAATGGCGCTGATTCGAACGTTGGCGTTCAGCGTCACAACATCACTTTCGTTTACTTGTATCATAACGAAATAAATGCCGCTGAAGAAGACCGGAAGGTCGAAAGCTACGGATAATGATATTTTAGCGTTTTTATTATATAAGGCTTAAAGCGACTTTGTTTATATATATATATTTTTAATGTATTTATTTACCTATTTATATAGTGTATATTTGAACGTTTAACCGATTATATATTTATCATTGAAACATATTGATCACACCTCAATCAATTATAAATAAAATATTTAACGTTTAACACAACTATTTTCAGTCTACAAAGTTTATGCAGATTAACACGTACATCTCAGTTTTCTTGTTAACGGACACGTTATTATTATTATTTTATTTTTTTATCATTATTTCTTTTTTAATAGTACAACTGCCAATTTTGCAAATTTTCACCTTCAAAATACCACTTGAATGATTTTAGACCGTACTCAATCCACTGTGTTACAACTGCTCTACCTGACCAGCTATCATAGTGTAGGTATCAGTCAAACAGTGTGATGAAATGTTAGTATTCATGCAGGGGCAGCTTGATATCCTAATATTAGTGCAGTGAACTACAATCATGTATATTCTCAAAAATCATAATCAAAATGTTAATACAAAACGTAAATAACAATAATGAAATGCATATGTGAAGGCATTTATATTTGTGATCATAGTCAGTCGTAACATACTTCATAATAGGTTGTAGTAAGAACTCAGACGGGTAAGCATGTCAGTACATAGAGAATCATAGATATATTCGTTCAATGACTTCAACTTATAAAAATTCTACAGCCTTTATTTTTGTACATTATTTAACGAAACTACGAATGAGTGTTCTTTTATCATTCCTGCTGGTAATGACATTGGCCGATTTCTTAAAAAACACCTTTATCGTAAGAAAATAATACAAAATGGGAAAGTCGTATGTACAGTTTACAATATATTTGTGCAACCGGACCACCTCGGAAGTCACCAACGGACATTTTCTTAACACCTCGAAATGAGGTGGTCCGGTAAGTCCCCTAACCGTGTTGAAAGTGGCGGAAAGGATTAATTTTCACGTGCTCGTGCATTCAACCGGTGTTAGAATAGTTTACAATAAGGGTTGCATACTACCAACAATGACTAATCAAATACTACTACCACTAGACTAAACTAGATGACTACTTGGTATTTTGAAGGTTTATTTAACCATCATAATTATTAATGATATAAAATTGCACTTTTCACCCGATGACACGTAGGTTATATACTAACGTAAACATATGCAAAGACAGACAATAAGTTTACCATTTTATTGCAGAGTCTGAATTTGGCCATGTTCACCTTTTGTGTGGCTTTAAATATAAATACGCCGCTGATAAGTATTCAGTAAGGACCACGTAATCAGGGGGCGGTATTATCTTCCCACTATCGGCCTATAATTGGCTTAATAATGTGCAGATAACCAATACAGGCCTTTTCAGCGCTTTCCCCCGCTACGCATGCGCACTGCGGTAAGCAACGCTAACAATCACTAGCAATTGGATTTCAACGTATAAAACGGTTGAAATAAATTGCATTCAAACTCTAAATTGCGGAACACCATTGCAGACCCCACTGTAACTGCCTGAAACAACAAAACAAAAAGTTCTAGGAAGAGAAACATTATCTCCCCTGACCTAGCAAAATCTGAGAAAAAGTAAGCAAACTTCGGAGTCGGATACCGATAGAACTGATAGTTTAACAAGTGTCGGAAATGATCTCTGTATAGCTACAAAGATCTATTACGCTCCACTTCTTGAACCTCTCATGTCTAGCCTCAACGACACTAGTTCCAACGATACAGTGATCAATGCTGACACAGTCAATATGATTCACCTGATCGAGCATCAACGGGACAGCCACACTATCAAGCTAACGAGTCGGGTCATAATTACATACTCACATCATTTCCTCAAACCCCGGAAAGTATGACAACCACACCCATCCTCCAGTCAATCCCTATTCGAGGGATTTCTAACAGATTTTGAGATACATAGGACAGTTTAAATACTCAACGTTTCATTGAGAGAAGAAATCCATTACCTTTTTTCAGCAGCAGTTGCTGATAAGGTAGTTTCACTGACAAATGAACTCACAGAGTTGAAGAATACAGTATCTGATATGAATATATAAGTTAACAGGTCTTGAGTTGGAACTAGACAATGCATACCAATACTGGAGACGCCTCTGTGTACTCGTAAGCAATGTGAACGAGCAACCTGAAGAATCCACTGATAAAATCGTTTTACAGATTGTCAAAGACAGCGGTTCCACTTTCAAAATCCAAGACATGATATAGGGCTCACAAGAATGGACCCTCAAACTTAGACTTAAGAAAAGCAAAATCGTCCTCAATGAGAAATTGACAACCATTAAGAGAACGTATGCCTTCCAATGCAGACAGCTGTAAAATAACTCTCAGTCTCCCGTGACAGACACTTGGTTATATTATGGAAACATTTATATCGAAGTCTTCAGACCGAAGTCACGTATCAGAACTAACAGTCTCAATTATATGTTGAAGGTTTGGTGCAAACCCAAATAGACAACCTCTTTTGAATTTTCACACAAACAGAATCTGCATACTGTAATGATCAGGAATGACGAGGGATTACAACCAAACACGATAACTCCCTATGAACCAGTATACGAACAAGAATAATATTTGCACACTTTTCTATAACATGATATACTAATAATATAGATTAAATTATTATGAAAGAGAGTTAGTGGCCACTTATCAATAACTGTCCGGTGTCACCAACGTTGATAATCGGTAGATGTTGACGTGTAGAGTAGTAAAAGTAGTAGTAGTCCCGACCCGAACCAGATGTCGAGCCGTCAATGACTGTAGTATTCCGAGCCGTATCACAGTGAGCTAAACCGGTAGTTGGTGATCTGTACGCCGATGATCAGTTAGTTGCAAACAGCAGAAAACACAGTAAGTAACACATTTTTATAGTATTATCTTTCGCGTTGAAGCAGATTATAAATAAAATTAAGTTCCTCGAAAGCATATATTGACATTAAGTAAATATATCCTGTCGGTTATGCCTAGTATGAGTAATTGTTTTAACAGACATTATCACTGAACAGTGCGCTTTTTGAAATGAAAATAAGAATATCATTGTCCTATATTTCATTCTAATGATTGCTGATGGTGTATTTGTGTATCAATACATCACTTACTAGTCTAGCAGTATTCATTTAATTTAAGAGAATATGTTTCAGGCGGAGAAATCAAACCTTTTGTCCAACCATCGCATGTGACTACTGTACGACAAGTTGCAAAATGTTAAAAGTAGACTGTACTATTAATTGCTAATAAAAACGATCTGAGCGGTTATGTTCAAAAGTAATAATAACTTGATTTCATGTGTTAAGTCATTTTACCGGTGTATTCATTTTCTCTGTCCGCATTTTCAAGACGACAATTTTATATGTAAATACGTAATAATTTTAAATTGAAAATTTGACGTTAATTTAAGTTTGTTTTATTGAAAAATCAAAATAAAGTGTATAGTTATAATTATATTTGTTATATATTATATTTTGTATGAATGCATTTTAATTTGATCATGTTGTATTACTTTGCAAACATACTGACTAAATGTAAATATACATTTATTTTCTATAAGATAACATATTTGTTTCAATCTAAAATACCCCTTTTTGTCCGAGAATGTGTTTATAGCAAGAAAATGAATGTTGTTATAACTTCATGTAAACATTTTGTTACAGTGGGTTTATTTCACTTGTTAAAACGTTTCCGGGAAATGAAATAAACGCACCCCCTACTGGACATCGTACGGATTATGGTTTGTTGTGGTATTTTTCTTCGGTTACATCAGCCACAATGGTAAGAATATTTTTTATCGAATGCTATGTTGTAGACAAGTTCAGAATTGTAACTAATGCGTTTTAACTGTGGTTTGTATAAAGAAATAGGGGATATTTTGGCTTCAGTGTAAAGTAGTATTTTATTTCCTCATTGGTAATACAATACATGTTGTGGGTGAAGGTCCACAGATGCAAAAATCAGTTTTCATTAGTCGCAAATGAAATTAATTTTGATCCTGTAGCAAAATCAACACTTAATTTTGATTTCATGCTATACAAAATGCGCAAAATACGCCGAAATGTCACACCTTTGTGGACATATATCGTCGTAAATGAAATTTCATTTATTTTTATTGTGGTAAATAGTGTAATACATTCATCGTTGTTGTCGCTTACTGATATTGTATTGATTTGTGGCGCGTCGTGGGAAAACCGGACTTATTGCATGTGCGTAAAGTGTCGTCCCTGATCAGCCTGTGCAGTCCGCACAGGCTAATCCGGAACGGCACTTTCCGCCTCCGGTGGATTTATGTTTAGAAGAGACTTTCTTGAAACAGAAAATACCATAAAAGCGGAAAGTGCCGTCCCGGATTAGCCTGTGCGGACTGCACAGGCTTAATCCAGGACGACACTTTACGCACATGCATTATGACCGGTTTTCTCACGACGAACCACATTTGTTTTATTTTGTTTCTGCACAGTCGATGAGTAAACCCGCACATTTTTTAATAACATAAAACAACGAGAAAAGCAGTTCCATGTACACCAGAGTGAAATGGGCAATTGGCCACATTTCACACCGCCCAGATAAGAGTTATCATCCGCCTTATTTGATTGTCATGGAAAAATCTACAATTTTTATATGACCGCGCATGAAATATAATACTAGTTTAACGAGAAATTTAAACATTTTCAGTTAATGAAAAAATCATTTTGTGTAACACCGCGTTGTTATTTTTAATTATTGTTTTTTAGTGTTGTTTTTTTTAATCTCGATCAACTTTCTCCATGGGTGAAACATTTATTGTGGATTAAAATTCACGACAGGCCGTAGCAAAATCGTAACAAAACATTATTTCTGCATTATGTTAAAAGACACATTTTTATTACATAATTATTTTATTAAGAACATTTGAAACATTGACGTTTTGTCCATATTCAGTTTTCATTTTTACGGACGTACACACGTTCGGACATACGGACAAACCCGCGCGATTCCTATAAAGCAAAATATACAAAACATGTACAAATATAATAAATATGACTCAATTAAATGACATTTTTGAATGAAATTCCATTTTATTACGCATAAATAATGCATGTACATGTAAACTAAATAATAAAATTTGGGAGCGTGCGAGCTCCAAAAAAATAAATAAATAAAATTATTCTTTTCAATACCGGTTATTTTGGAGCGAGAGCATAATTTTCGTGAATGTATAGATCTTAGATTATTCATGGTACAAGTGTGCGCAGCGGCTTGAGGATGCAACGTTTGATGTACGGATGTGTAATATACTCAATAATTAAATAAATACGTATATATCAAATAATAAACTTAAATGCTGACTGTTATTCCGTTGTTTAAATTATTCGCTCCACAACGATTTTTTACTCTGTTTACATGGAGCGAGCGCAGAGCATTTTTAAAAAAAAATGTAGCTTCGGTAGCGCAACCGGTCGATTCAACGTTGATTAGTTTGACTCAATTGCCTTTCGTGATACATCGGAGCTGGTTTTGTTTCTGAAATGTCATGTTTTTTTAAAATTGTTTCTTGTTTGTTTTTGAATTTTTAAAAGACAATTTAATTTGTAGAGAGCTTTATATTGTCCATTTATGTAGATTTAAAATGTTCGTGATCAAAATGTTTATTAAATCATAAGTTGTACAAATAATGGCATCCCAGATATGTTACGGAGACGAATGATTTAATTTATTACAACGCACTGGAAACTACACAATTATTTATTTTCATTATACAGTTTAGTCAGAAACATTTTAACAACTATTGAAATGAAAAAGAAATTAAAATCTATATTTCAAAACGCACACATAAATTTTAATGCAATATTGAAAATAGTAATTGCTACTGCAACCATGTTTTACATAATGTTTGCAAGAACTTCAACATGCAGTATTTATGTCACAAAAAATTGCTTTCCGCCTTGATTATTATTAAGTAGTTTGTATGGTAAATCATATTCGCTTGCCAGTATACTGAACCAGCTTCAGGGTTGAGATAGTGCTTGAGGTAGTTCTTCTGACGAACCCCAGCGTTAGTCATCAACTTGTTTCTCAGGACGCGCTGGCCATCCGAAAGCCTGCTATCCTGACGCCATTCACCAGGTGGAAGCTGGTTGTCATCATTCCTATGGTCGACGGCCTGGCGTGCAATAGCAGGATATCGGATTCTATGAAGTTTGTGCAGGGTAACACATGCCAGGATGATTCAGTCGACTGTCTTTGGAGTTTGGATCAAGCAGCCAGCAAGCATTAGGTACGCAGTGAAAGAATTCCAAAGGCGTTTTCTACCACTCGTCTCGCACAGTACAGTCTGTATGATAAGCAAATTACACGCGCAGTAACGTTAAACACACATGAATTAAGTAAAGCATCTTAATATTTCCTTTTCTATAATACAATAGCAGCTTACAAATGCACACATGATATATGTCGTTCTTTAACTGTAGTTACCTGAAGTTTGAATCTTGCTTCTTAGTAGGGGTGATACTCTGTTAAGAAGCTTCGCAAACAATTCTGAATAAACTGTTTGAAAGTGTTTTTATCCATTGAGGTCCTTTTTGTTTAACTCATTCAGGAGTTGTTCTTACTGGCCTACATGCATGTATACAGATAACTTATAATGTATAACTGTTAATTCTATAAAATATGTTGTACTCTAAAGTACTCATTTGTACTCATGAGTACTCTATGTAGTACTCAGTACTTACTTAAGTACAGGCACTAAATTGAGTACTCAGTACTTACTCAAGTACTTTGAAATTATCAAGTTCTCAGTACTTACTTAAGTACTGATCTTCAGTACTCGACCAATCCCTGGCGATAACCCTTATTCAGAGTTGTCAGCTTTCAAATTGTTTATTTTATTAATGTTTAGTCATTTTGTAGGCAGTTAATCCATTCTCCGAACGTGGTAATTTTTGTTAATTCTAAAAATCACCCATCATTCGATGCATATCCGGAAGACACCACCAATTAAACCATATTTTATTATAAAACCAACTAACTACACATTTATAAGTTTAAATATTTATATAGGACGTTCAATTTTACGGAAGAGTATAGTAACCCCTCAAAGTTAATTAACAACCATTAATTGCTGCAACAGTTATCTATAATTTTGATGTATTTCTAATTTGTTACAACTTTATATATATTATAGTTTATAACTACCCGATTTTTATCTAAAAATATATATATGATACACATAACATTTTTAAATTAGACAGATACATCAACGTATATAAGCTAATTTTTATAATATCAATTATACAAAATTTAATTTCGGATCATTTTATTTATGTTTGATCGATACTGTGCAATTCAAGAAGATTTGTATTCCTAACAATTAAACTAAATATTGGGCAAAAATATTTAATCCACTCTTGTACAATACCACTCGTTTCGCATTTATCTATACAATTTATATGATATATTAGCGAAGTATGGTCTTCATCTGTACCAGTTCTCAAGTGAGCGCTTTGGGCCATCTTTGCCCTCTTGTTTTGTTTTGATGGGGTTTTTCGCCGTTTTTAATGTATTTCAGTCATATCATGACGGTCAGTTAACCTACTCACACTTTTCCCGGGCAAGCTTAGCCGATCTAAGCCGTTTACCAGTACTAAGTGCACATACCTATGCCAGTAAATGACAACTGCCCTACTTGAATAAGACGTAGAGGGAGAAAGGCCGTAGAAGTAATTTCATGACTAATCCCCACACAAGTTATGTGGCCAGACTAGCTAATTTTATAAGTTAATCATGTTAAACAGTTATTTAAAAAAAAAAACGATTTCTCACCAAAATAAACCAGAAGCCATGGAATACCAGGTAAGTTTTGAAATTCTTCGTACGTTTAATTACTTTGATTTAATGGTTTTACTGACTTCTTACACCAATTAGAAAATACGAGTATTCGCAGGAAGAATACGGACTCTCCAAAATAGTTTTTTGAATTAAGGATTATATGGTTGCTCCGAATAGAAATAAATGTGAGGAATCAGCAGAAATTATTACCTATTTTGTTTAAATGAAAATAATTTTGTTTATCGATTTGTATTCAGCACAATCCACATGTAATGTCATGCTCAAATAGGACTCTATTTCATAGCAGAATGCGTTTCCAGACTTCCCCGGTAACAATGCCAGTAATGCAGACCTTAACAAGTATTACCACCAGTATATGTATACCAAAGATGAAATACGGGCATTCTTAATACTAAGACATAACCGAAACATAAGTAAGACGTAACTGAGGCGAATTATAAAACAGCTTGGACTGCGTAGAAATAATGTTGAATCGCCTGAACATCTCATACTTGACGGAATATGGAGACTTCATGAACGTGGTTTTATTGATTCCGGGTATAGACTAATATGGAGACTGCTGAATGTTAACTTTCGTTTGAGAGCAACGCAGATGACTGTTAGACGTCTTTTAAAGCTTATAGATTCAGAGGAGTTGTACTAAGAAGAGGACATCGCTTACGAAGACGCATGCATGTGAATGGCGGACCTAACTCAGTTGTATATATCGATGGGTACGATAAATTAAAACCGTATGGATTTTCAATTCATGGAGCCATCGATGGGTTTTCACGTAAACTATTATGGTTGAAAGTCGTTAGATCAAATAAAAACCCATATACCGAATCTCGACTTTATTTTGTCTGGGTTATACAAGAAGGTCGTGTCCCAAAAGTCATACGAAGCCACGCAGGAACTGAAAACGTTAATTCATGACATTCAACATGTTTTACGTGTGAGCCCGCTGATGTTAGAGCGGGTGGACCTTATTACATTACAGGCCGTTCAACAGGTAATCAACGTATTGAGGCATTCTGGAGTCATCTGAAAATGATATTTACAGTCAAATGGAGAAACGCTTTCAGAGACATTGAAGACACTGGTCTGCTGTCTACATCAAACTGTGAAGATATTGAAAATCTGAGATTGTGGTTTACATCAGTCATGCAAAGTGAACTAGATGTGATCAAACACTACTGGAACTCGCACCGAATAAGGGCACAACGAGAAGTCGAATGCACCACTGGTGTAGCTCATGATGTATTGTACCACCAATCATTGTTGTTTGGTTGTCGGGACCAATCTCTACCATTGCCTTGCAGTGCTGATGAACTCATGGATGCTTCTGTCCAACTGAGTCAATTGGATACTGTTCACGGCTGTTCCGAAGAGTTCTTAGAGCGCATTTTACTATTGAGTGGACTTGACCATAATACTTTTCAAAAACCGGACAGTTTCGAAGATGCGATGAAAATGTACCTGCTCACGAGAGATCTGATTTACAGTCAGTAGATTGCCAAATGTTTAACTGTATCATTGACTGATGATGATCAGTTGCCATATAGTTTATACTCAAATAGTAGTTTACCCGATTGTTTATCATGATACAGTACTTCATATGCGAAACCCTAGTCATCAACTATAACTTCAGTGACATAGACCAGATTACTTTTTGTTTTTTGAAACTTCACAGCATTGAAGTTTGAACCATATAAAGCTTTACTACTAACATACCTTTGTAAGTAAGAACACGTAAGGTCTACTAAAGCTATACAGGATATTTATACGTCTTGTATTTTCTAGATTTTGGTTTGTTTCGTCACTCTATTGTTGAAAAATGTTATTAAGGTAAATGCGTTTAAATTATCCAGCATTTTATTTATTGCATTTTTATATGGTAACAAATGCAAGTGTTGGCTTCAGAATGCATAAATGCTGCTACAAAGAAAGCGATGTTGGATTTTGCCAAAAAACATCTTCAGTGTAGAATTATTGTGAAAAATGCATTTGACAGCTCTACTTTCAGTTTCAAAAGCTGCATTTTGGTCAATATTTTTACTCTGAAGCTCATTGTTTTGCAACATATGAGAGGAAGCACCTTTAACCCTTATATGCGAAGTTAAATAGGGCTCCTTTATCTTTATCCTCAAGACTGTAAGTTGTTTTGTTGTTGTTGTTGTTTTTTGGGGGGTTTAGGGCGGGGGGAGTGCATTATACATCCCGACTCCTGAGACTATCCTAGTTCTTTTCCTTACCCAATGTATAGCACTGATTCATTTGGCCACGGTTTAACATCTCATTCGAAAAACAATTAGTTGTATAAGAGGTTGATGGGAAACCCTTATATAAGAATAATTTATATACCTAGTACTCCCGGCCTTTAGATCTGCAGTCCTGCGCGTTGCCACTAGTTGCCGGGTCATCCACAAAATGGAATTGCGCTGGCAATTGATTTGTGCATGAATTTCATGGAAATTACTGAATGTCAGTGTGATTTGAAATTTTGATGCGATTCCATAATATTTAACTAGGAGTTGACACCATACATGTAGATTATAAATTTACAACAAAGGTCGATGTATAGTTGTAGGCATGTACGAAGTTTCACCCGTTTTGCACTTGCAGAAGGCAACGTTTATGAAATTTTGAAATTTGCTTTAGAATTGCATGAAATAAGCCTATACGTATTGATATTATTATGTTGTATCCATGTTAATAAATAAATACACAATTATCACGTCCGTATGAGCAGCTTTATAATGGTGGCAACTATCGTCTGGTGCCGAGTATTTTAACAGAGCGAACAGCCTATTTAACAAGTCTGTAAACATCGACGGTTATGTCAAGAATAGTGAGCAAAGTAAGATTTAATTTAGTTATAATATAAGATTGATGTAGGCACACATGGAAAGTAAAAGTACCTTTGGAAAAAGAAAGTTGTGTAATGCATTTAAAGGTACTGGCCTCCAGAAGGAAAATGTGAAAATTTAGAAAATTGTCACAGCACTTAAACTAAGTTATATCAATGCATAAAATTTTTAAAACTAAAACGTAGTTTTATTGATTAATTTGTTGATATTTTGTAAATTACTGTATTATTAAACTTTTAACTTCAAAAAGGTTCAAGCCTTTTTCACAGAATGTACTTTAGGTGTCTCGGCGATGATAAAACGCGGTATCTCATCCCTGAACCCTCCGATATTATGGAAACACGAGTTGTTTGCAAAACAGTTATGCCCCTCTAAGTTAAAATAGCTAAAAAAAATGCTAATTTTAGATAATCAAGGGCCATAACTCCACAGTTACTGTGGCGATTTGGTTGATTATCGAACTTAACCGAGATAATAATTCCACAAAGATTTTCACCAAGTTTGGTGAAGATCGGCTTTGAACTGTTGGACTGAGAGAACCGAAACGGCTAAAAAGGCCAAAATAAGATAATACAAGGGCAATAACTACAAAATTCCTGTGGTGATTATTGAACTTGGCCGAGATTTAATATTATGCCCACAATCATGTTCATACGTTTGGTGAAGATTGGATGAACATTGTTGGACTTAGAGAGCGAAAACCGCTAAACAGGCCAATTTCAGATAATTTAAGGGCAATAACTTCATAATTCCTAGACTTACTTGATCGGTTATCAAACTTGGCCATGATATTATTATAACAATCAGTTTCATGAAGTTTGATGAGGATCGGATGAAAACTTTTGGACTTAAAGAGAGCGGAAACCGCAAAAAGGGCCAATTACGGATATTTCAAGGGCAATAACTCCACAAATTCCTGGGGCGATTTGGCTTATTGTAAAACTTGGCAATAACTTCACGATTCCTAGGCTCATTTGATTGGTTATCAAACTTGGCCGAGATATTATTATAACAAAACATTTTCATAAAGTTTGGTGAAAATCGAATGAAAACTGCTGGACTTAGAGAGCGGAAATCGCAAAAAGGCCAATTACTTATAAATCAAGGGCAACAACTCCACAATTCATGTGGCGATTTGGCTGATAATCAAACTTGATATAGATATTATTATTACAAACATGTTCATGAAGTTTGCTGAAGATTGGACGAAAACTGTTTGACTTCGAGAGCGGAAACGGCTCAAAAGGCTAATTTGAGATAATTCAAGGGCCGTAACTCCACAATTCCTGGGCGATTGGCTGATTATCGAACTTGACCTAGATATTATTATTACAAGCATTTTCATTATGTTTTGTGAAAATTGGATAAAATTGTTGGGCTTAGAGAGCGGAAACGGCTAAAAAGGCTAATTTTAGGTAATTCAAGGGCCGTCACTCCACAATTTATTGGGGCGATTAGGCTGATTATCGAACTTCGTGCTCAGTCGAGCTAACATGAAAGAAAAAGAATACCATTTAAGTCGTTTTCATTTTAGTTCGGGATAGAAAATCATAATTCGACAACGTCGGCCTGATATAATTATTTTTGTCATTGCATTATATATATCAGAGAGTTAACAATTAGACTGTGTAATTTATACGAGCTCCGCAATTGGTAAGTAATTTCTAAGTCGATATTGACAACGAAAGTTTGGTCCAGCGGTAACGCACTTGCCTGCTGAATTAAAATATGTTAAGCCCTCAGTTCGATTCCAGTTTTGGTTAAATGTGATTGAGCTTATAAAGGTTTTTTTTTTATATTGATTTTCGGTATTCCTGGCAAGATATAGAGGATATTTGTCTAATGCAGTGTAAGATCGTATTTTATTTCATGAGTGGTCATAGAAACAATATTTTTAAGAGTGGCGCAATATCTAGTTTGTATGACCACGAATGAAATAAAATACGGTCTGACACTGTACTAAACAAATTTTCTTCTTATTTCATGCTTTTGAACGATAAATAAAAAAATGCGCGAGATATGCTGAAGCGTCACAAGGTTTGTGTAAATATGACGTCATTATGATTCCAAAATTGTCGATCACTGTTGTGTTGGGTAAATAGTTAATATTTGTTTTAAATTGTATTGTTTTTCTGTTGTTGAAAAAGGCTGATGTGTAAACTGACGATTATGGTATTCTCATGCTTTAAAAAAATAAACATAAAAACAAAGTTAAAAGTAGTTCCATATAACCCAGAGTGAAATGATCAAACGTTATTATTTCACTTGACCTAGAGTGAAATGATCGGTTTATCATTCACTTGTATTCTCCACTCATTCACCGCATAGCATGAAATAATAGATTGTCTCCGATCTATACAGGTTGATTCATTCAGTGTATTGTATACAGGCAGCACAACCAATGCGGCGGCCACCCTCTGACACCCAGCTTGAAGTCCAAAAGGACGCCCGGAAACTCCCTCGTAAAGTGTTTCCTTTTCAAGCCACCACCATACCTATTTTGCGAATTTGTCTATATCTTTCTGCTGTATTGAAAATGTGTTCGAAGTAATTATTGTATGGAAATTGTCAGATGAACTTGTATTGGAAAACGCTTTGTTAAAATGTTACACATACACAAGTCAGTTAATTATATTGTAGGACTTTTAGTCTTGCAAGACAAAAAAAAACACCGGGTTACTGGTTTCGGCAGTCTGTGTTTTTGATGGACAAGCACTTTCTTACATGTTACGTTACTTTTTCTAAGCTGGTTTTTTGAAAGGGTTTAAAGTGACCTTTGCGGTATGGTTATCGTTATCTAACACTCCTGGGTAATGTTGAATTTTAACGTTGAAAATGCGAAGTTTTACATGAAATACATAATAGTAGATTAAATTAGTATTATGTAGCCTTATAATCCTTTCAAGTTCAAATTCTATCAGACAAACTACCAAACTATCTTGCTGTTCCATGCCTTGTAAAGGAATACACATCTTTCCGATTACACAATAAATGACCAGTAAAATATATTTGTTTATGTTTGTTCAAAGTACTCGTATTGGTGTAAAGTAAACGCATCACCTGTAAATATCTGATGCAAAGAGGTGTTAAATACAACAAAACACCCAAAGATTTTAAACTGTTTTTTTCAGACAAAACTAAAACTAGTGAAAACCTGGCTATAACAATTTCCAAACTTGTGCTTGTTTTTAACAACACCACACATGTATCCTTAACTGCTACCACCATATTAATAAGTCTTGCATGTATAACTTATGCCAAATAAAGTTTGACCTGCCTTTAATATACTTATGACTAAGAATTGGTTCTTAGCATAAAAACATTCATAACAAGAGCTTTGTCACAGACACTGCACCAGTCCCCTACTGGTTTAATAGCAAGAAAACCCAATAAATCAATAAACATTTGCAACGCAAACTTTTGACAAATAAAAGCACATACACTTTATAAATGTGTATGAAATAAAAATAGCAAGAATGAAACAGTAATACTGTAAAATTTTAAAACTGTTCCTCAGTACGTTTTTATCAGACAAAACTAAACAACGTTTACACCATCCATGTAAACATTCATAATTATATGGTTTAAACGGTTTATACAGTTATAAATTTTAATCAATAAAACAGTTGCACTGCAAACGTTTGACAAATAAAAGCACATATACTTTATACATTTGTTTGAAATAAAAATAGCAACATTGATACATGTAAGGACAGATGAGGAAACATGAGCTGTCCACTGACAATCCGCTCGACAACTCTCAGTGCTGAATAATATAATGTAAGCCTTGACATTGTAAGCAAATTCTAAGTCAAATTTATTTATTGGATTTTTTGTGCAAAAGTTGATGTTCCATAGATAAAAAAGACTGGTTACTAGTATTATGATTGAAAAATGTCTTTACTACTAGCCAGGTATTATGAACAATTAAGTTGTGTGTTTTTGCATAACAGTTTCCGACGATGCAACCCTTTTTACGGACTTGCCTATACAAACCAACATAGGAATAAGAACAAAAACTGAATTACCAAAACTTAAAACACATGTTAACTTCTTGAACATAGTGTCAAAATTATAATAATAATGAAAACTACATTGCAAAATGAGGTACGAAGTCAGAAACTGTACAGTCTGGAGTCTTTGTGAAAGCAATTTCACCTCCTACATGATCTTCAAAAGGATTTCAAGTACATCTTATTTGTTTTGAAATCCGGTGATACAAGTTACGTATATGAAATCTGAAGTAACCTTACTCATTAAGAATACAAATATATTAGCTTTGATACAAATTGCAATATTTGCGCATATGATGAAAAACTGGCAATATAAGATATTGATAAGCAATACACAGTTATTTTACCCAAGCATTTTTGGGAGAATCATATTAAGAGTCAGTTATTTGTTGTTGGTTTCAATTCAACCATTTCCCCTGAACCACAATACAGGCTTTACATAAGCCTTCTAACAGAAGATATTCTACTTCTGCAGAAAGCACATGTTGCACTTGTTCCCTCCAGCTGTGTTGCGCACACCATGCAATATTGGTGACCACAGGGCATCAGGAAAGCATTACGCTCCCTGTCAATGCATATCGTGCACTTTGTGCTCATCGACTGCTTGTTTGAATACCACCTGAAATACGAAGAAAGAAGCCTTAGGACATAACTTCTGACTGATATGGATTACCATATTATTGTGAATTTCATTTCCTGGCAGTATAAATAATATGTACATATAGTTTAAAGTTTATAATGCTACTCAAAGTAACATTTAAATGACAAATTTTCCGCAGTATTGCAAGCAATACATAAAACCCCTACCGTTTGAAAGCCACTAAGGTACATTATACAAGGTATGAGTGATAAGCCATCCATGACAGATGTAAACAGAGATACATTTGGATGACATTTATGTCTCGAAAATGAATTTTATGTATGAAAGTTGTCAGCATTTCGTTTAAGAAAACATTCTTACAAAACTCATCCACAATTTTTGACCATGGATACTGTTTAACAACACATAAAAAAAAATTTGGAAACTACTAACAGTTGGTGTTCCAGTACTCATGAAAGAGCCATCAGCTGCTGAAGAACTGTTCTCACTGGGTGTCATATTCTGAAATTAATGTGAGCACTTTCATACACAATATCACACTATCAACAAGAAATGTATCGGTGCTTCAAAACCAGGTGTTCATTGTTTCCAAATTAATTTTATCAATACACAGGTCTTAAATATTCTAGACAATAATATGACTGTCACTAACTGGTGAAATATGCCATAACTTTGAAACAGCTTCATGTCAAATTTTAGCCTTTGAACTTGACTTCATTTTGAGACTATCAGTCCATTTTCTTTACTGACATCTCCCTTTCTAAGCTGTATGCCCAAATCTGTTTACACACGTTGAAAAGATATCATTAAAACCCAACACTTCCCATCTATTCCAAATCAGTGGCAACAGCAACTAATACTTTTTTCAGCCAGAAATTAATGCCATATTTATAAAAATGCAATGGATCAGGCCGGTTTCGCTATAATGTCATGACATGCCTCAAAATGAAATGTAGAAATTAGCACTCACGTTCAGATTTAATGGGACTATGTTAACGAAATATTAGCTTCTTTTTGCACTATAAATTGTATATTTTGATAGCAATGCGGTTACTAAGACATGTGGATGAAGTAAATAACAAGAGGGCGATGATGGCCCAAAGGGCTCACCTGAGAACTGGTACAGGTGAAGAACATACTGTTGTGACAGGTTTGAAAATTAAGGTATCTGAACAATACACAGTGGGGGTAGGATCAATTTTGAATTAAAACATCTGTAGGTGCAATGGGCTAACTAAAGTATGAGTTGGGTAGTGGATGTGCGTTTTTTTGCTAATGGTTCTCAAATCATTTTTTTTCGATATTCTTACCTGACCCTTTTTCATTAAGTCATTGACAATTCTGGAAAATGCACAAACAGTAGATTTTGATGTCTTTTTCGCAAACAGTTTTGGAAAACTAGTTGCAATGAGATAATTGCGATGGCTGTGCTATAAGGTAAAGTTTTGCTTTTTCTTTGATAAGTTTCTTTTCAATGATGATAAATGATGTTAATGCAGGCTCTGAAGACATCAAAGTTGCATGTACAAATAAATGCATGCGAGTCTTGCAACTGTTGGAAATCAACTTTTATCAGTCAATTTTTATGGTCAAGCGCAAACTGTGTAAGTTTGGTCAACATTGAATAAAAAATCGTGTGTGCAAGCCAATCAGTGATAACTTGTTGATGTTTTTTTCCAAACACAAGGGCAATAACTCTGGTGTCGCTGGCCCGAGCATGCTTATATTCTACTTCACCTGTAGTCTTACGTTCATAGACAAACTGTACACAATTAGTGAAGATTGGATGAAAAAGTCTCTATCCTGAATAATGTCCATTTTTGCATATTTTGTTCACAAAGGGCAATAACTCTAGTGCTTCTAGTCCAATCTTGCTTATAATCGACTTCACCTTTAATCTTATGGTCATAGACAAACTGTGCAAGATTGGTAAAGATTGGATGAAAAATGAAGTCTCTATCCTGAATGATGTCCATTTTTTCATATATTATTTTCACAAACAATAACTCTGGTATTTCTCACCCGATCATGCTTATATTCTACTTCACATGTAGTCTTACGTTCATAAACAAACTGTACACAATTAGTGAAGATTGGATGAAAAAGTCTCTATCCTGAATAATGTCCATTTTTGCATATTTTTTTCACAAACAAAGGGCAATAACACTAGTGCTTCTAGTCCAATCTTGCTTATGTTCGACTTCACGTTTAATCTGATGGTCATAGACACACTTTGCAAGATTAGTAAAGATTGGATGAAAAATGAAGTCTCTATCCTGAATAATGTCCATTTTTTCATATATTATTTTCACAAACAAAGGGCAATAACTCTGGTGTTTCTGGTCCGATCTTGCTTATATTCGACTTCAACTGTCATCTCATGGTAATAGACAAACTATGCAAGATTGGTGAAGATTGGATGAAAAATGTCTCTCTGTATCCTGAATAATGTCCATTTTTGTATATTTTTTAAATAAACAAAGGGCAATTACTCTGGAGTTTGAATCACAATCTGACCCATTTTTGAAGTCTGCTGAGATCTGATAGTCGTACACAAACTGTGAAAGTTTGGTTACGATTGGATGGAAAATAAAGTCTATATGTTGGAAAAGGGCACTTGTGCAATTTTGCAATTTTTTGCATGAAAAAGGGGCAATAACTCTGGTATTACTGGTGTGATCTGACCCAATAACAATCCCATCCGAGATTTTATGGTCTTACACAAACTGTGCAAGTTAGGTCAAGATTGAATAAAAATGTAGTCTTTATCGCGATAACGGTCAAAATTGTTGACAGCACCTTGAGGACGCAGGACGGACGCCGGAGAGGTCTCCTATACCAATAGCTCACTGAGCACTTCGTGCTCAGGTGAGCTAAAAATAATATAATACACAATAAGCTATTTGATAAAAGCAAATTAGCAAAAGTGTGAAAAAAATAAAACACCGAGCTGGAATCGAACTTACGACTTAGGAGCCATACGAAGAAATGACAGTAGAGAGCGCTTTAACCAACTGCGCTATCATGCTTGGTAAGGAATCGTGGTTAAACTATGGTAAACAAAATGCTCACACTTCTGACATCAAAATGTAAACATAAAAAGGGCCAAACAAACAAACAAACAAACAAAAATATTATAAATTGATTTTTATCTCATAATGCGTACACTCCTTTTCCATTATATAAACCATGTTTTAACTGTTATTCTATGCCAGTATTAATATATAGCTTTTAATTTTATCCAGATTTTTCAAAGAAATTGCCCCCTTGAGGCCCTTTTCAATGACATAGTCCCTTTAAGAATTTTTGTGTGTGTTTTCATGATAAAATGGAAGCATAAACAGTTCATTTAACTTTTTCAATAAAGGATAGCTTGCAAGCACATTTCTGATTTTTTACTAACAGTGGGTGTGGTATGGTCAATGACATGTGGAACGAAGTGTCAACATTTTCATTAATTTAAATTCATTAAAAGACAGGAACATAAATTTAAATATTTTGTTTAGTTTCAAAGTGATTTAGGTGGATAAGAAAAGTAAATTTAAGATTACTATATCGTCATACTGTGCAAGCGGAGGTGATCTTTACAGCCCCATAGCGATTGTAATCAAGATAAAAAGCAGTGTTTTTTTTCACTCAAAATCGACATAAAATACATTGAACATCATGCATATTGTAAACATTTTTATCAATATTATTTGTACAGCTCGATTTTAACATTCATATCTTAGACTTGAGCGCTTCAAACTGGGCCTGATCCGTGTCCGTGTAACAGAAAATACTGACCTGAAGTGTAATATAGTCTGCTTGTAAGGCTGACATCAACTGCGAATAACAAAAATTAAGACATCTTCTTAATCCTTTATGACATAATCAAATGTATTTGTATACTGTAACATTCTTTGAAAACAAATACTGCTTAAACTAAAAGAAATTAGCTATACAACATATAATTATGTAAAGTTTTCACCAAATTTTCAGCCTAAATGCTGTTCGTAATTTTATATTCTACAAGCTTCATTCAGATGCGAACACAACTTTGGAAAATTTGAAATGTGTCCTTTTGCCCGCAAATATGACAGTAATTTTTGTTAAACAAGGACATGTTCAAAGTACTGTTTGAACTTATCTTTCAATATAGATACATATCATTTCAAGAGCTGTCCGCGGACAGTGCGCTCTACTTCTCTAAGTGATGGATACTGATAACAAGTGAGCACACTGGTGGTCCATACAAGGTACATACCGAACAAATATCTAAGACATAACTCAATAAACAAAGGCTATATGAAGAAAAAGAACAAAGTTCTTTATTAGCTTCAGTAACCTCGACTCCATTGTCCTTAAACACTGATTAAGGGTCAAGGTATATGCATGGTACCTACAGAACAAGTATCTTAGACATCGGTCAATAAACAAAGGTTTTATTGGAAAATGAACACAATTCTGTTCTAGCCTCAGCGACCTTGACCTTGATCCAAATGACCTCCAACCCCATCAACGGCTCTATGGTGGAAAATGTAAAATTCTATTTTTAGCCTCAGTGACATTGACCCAAATACATTCAACCTATTTCAAAGCTTAGGGGTCCATGCAAGGTACCAACCAAATATTTAAAAAAAAAGGTTTATAAATGAAGGCCCTATGATGAACTATGTTTTCCTATTTAAATAGTAAAAATACCAAAAAAGCCATTATTCTTAAATACAAATGATGAATAAGCTTGATTTTCAGGGAGGAACAACAAGGGCATCAATATATCAATCTGGTGAGTTTGGTCAAAATCCAAGTTGTTTCTCGGGAGATGTGATAGCGAGATTTTTGCACAATATATTCTATATCGCCAAATATTTCAAAGAGCCATAACTCAGGAAAGAAATGCCGACAAGAATGAATTTCAGGGAGGACCAACCACGGCACCAGTATATCAATCCGGTGCAGTTTGGTCAAATTCCCTCAGGTAGTTACTCCGGAGATGCAATATTTTTATATCATATGAATGTTATTATTGTCTCATCATCCACTGAAAACGGTTAATGTCTAAAAACTAACATAACCAAAGTAATACTTACATCATTTGATGTTTAGAGAGCACTTGGACCAGATGGGGTTGCAGTTGACTGACTGTCAGCCTATTTCAGAAGAATTTTTCATTCCATTTAAATGTAAACATGTATTGTACATGTATTGAGACGGGCCAAACAATGCTCAACCTAAAGGTCATACAAAGATTGTACTGTATTGTATAACTGGCCTCACAAATCTGACTAAAAAATGCTATAGTTTGTGACAAAAAGGTGTCCAATTATTCCTTATAAGTTATAATCCTTTTATTGATTTGTGACAAAATAATTTCATGTTGCCACGTTGCTATGGCGTCACATCGACACATTCCCTGACGTTGACTGCTTTTATGATAAGATTAGCTTGGCGTAACAATTATTATCAACAAGGCACACTTCAATCAACTTGATATGTTCTATTTGTGTTTTTATGCTGGTACAGTCAGTATCAAGAGATTGAACTAGATTGAACTAGAAATGTGTCAAATCAACATAGATGCCGCCGCTTACTATTCTGAATAACTCACAATGTATGAATGTCTGCAAATATACACAAGTAGATGCATGAAACCTCACATTCAACCAGGATTTCATTAAGACAAAGTTCAAAATTGATCTAGATATCATCAAGATGCATCATATATGCATGTGACATTATTATTAAAGCAACAAGAGCTGTCATTGAAAATCGGAAATATGTCACCAAAGCAAGGCATAGTACTTAAGCATGTCATAGATAAAGCAAAACGGACACAACACACAATGCACTATCAGTGCTTCCCTCATTTGACCTCTAAGTGTGACTTTGACCTTTAACCTACAGACCTTGGTCTTGTGCGCATCACATGTTCTTCATGAGCTTAACATTTGTGCCATGTTATTTGAAATGTTATAATTATAGAGCAGACAAAACCACCAATACACTATATTGCTTTATGATAATTAGCCTCTAAGTGTGGCATTGACTTTGTGCTACAGACCTGGGTCAACCGTGTGACACATCTTTAACATTTGCGTCAAGTTATTTGAAAATCCATCAAATAATGACACGACCATCAATACACCATATGGGTTTACGATCTTTAAGTATGACCTTGACCTTTGAGCTATGACCTGGTTCTTGCGTGTGACTCATATACTTCAGTTGTGCCAAATCAATTGAAAATCCATCAAGGAATGACAAAGTTATTGGGTGGACACAAAAATAGACGCACATACGGTTTGATTACTATATGGCGCCGAAGTTCCTTTGGTGGCTTAAAAATGTGGCCTATTAGCTGTTCACACGCTTTCACCAAGATTTGTCTTACTGGTCTAATTTTGACCTACATCACATCAAGACACACCATCTGTGCAAGCGACATCAATATTGAAGGAAAATAGAAATGTGTCCATAGGATAAGGATACCCCATCTTTAACCTTGTCTTCAAATGACGAGAACCTTTTTTTAAATTTACCTTCTCTTGTGACCTTGACCTTGGACCTACAGTCTTGGACCTTTAGCATGAGACATCGTCAAATAATGTTGAATACTTGTGCCAATTATTTCAAAATCCATCAAGGAATAACTAAGTTAAAATAGAACCTGTATTTGGCCTTGGAGCTACGAACCAGAATTGTGAGCGCAACACATCGTCTCATGATGGTAAATATTTCTGCAAAGTAATTTCAAACTCCATCAAGGAATGAATAAGTTAATGGTACAAACCAAAAAGTAGACCCCATTTGACCTCTAAGTGTGACCTTGACCTTGAAGTTATGAGCCTGGGTCTTGCACGCGACACATTTTCTCATGACAGTGAGCATTTCTGCCAAGTAATTTCAAAATCAATGGAGGAATGACAAAGTTATGGAAAGGACACAACAATGGGATCCTTTTGAACAAGCCCAACCTTACAAAATTGTTTGCTTGCTATTGCCTAGGTAGGCAGGAATTTTTTTTTTTTTTGAAAAACAAAATTGCATATTTATGAATGATCCATTTAGCGTACAATTATAGCGTATAACACAGACATTGCTTTTGATAATATAATCAAGTGTCTGTTGATATAACAAGAGCTTGCTAGCAATCATCTTTAATTAGACAATGACAAAGAGCCCGTTGTTTTCACAAGTTTGATAAAACATGATTATAATTGCATTTTGATATGGCCTCTTATAACCAAGGGTCTAGCTGATTATTAATTTATCTACCCAATGGAAAATGACCGAAATGAAAGAAGAGCAAGCTTTTATTTAACCCAAAGAAATAATAGAATATTCAGAATTAAAAAAAACTGGTTTGATTTACCAAAGAAAAAACTTTTGGGTAGGGACTTTTTCGTCGCGGGCAGTAAAGCAATGGCAAACAAAGTTAATTTTAATTTTAGCCCAAGTATGACCTTGAAGCTACAGACCGGGGTCTTGTGCGCGACACATCATCTTATGATGGTGAACATTTCTGCCAAGTAATTTCAAAATCAACTTAAGAATGGTAAAGTTATGGACCAGACACAATTTTATTTGCACGCACGTGAGCCCGCACGCACACAAACACTGGGTAAACTATATGCCTATCCATCATTGTCATGGCATGGGCATTAAAAGTTGCCTCTAGCCTGTTCACAAGCTTTTACTAAGATTTGATTTAGTGATCTACATTTTGACCCACAATGACCCGAGATTCAAATGTGATCATGAAGACATACAACTTTCTCACATATTCCCAACAGATTGAGACAGTAAAATGTCAAGGTTTTTTCAAGATTTTTTTGTATATGGTCCCTTATTGTAGGTTAAACCTGTACCCTAACACTGCAAATGGTAATATGTCTGTGTAATGTACTTACTTTGTGACTTCTAAATATGACTGGCAACTCGAAATCACTGTCACTGTCACTTTCAAAAATTAAAGTCTGAAATAAGCAATAATAAATAATAAATATGAGAAACTCAGGTCTAGCTTTACTAAATAATTGTTATCAGCTGATTGCAATCATTCTAAAGACTTGCTTAAAACTTTACTACCTCTCCCCCCCCCTCTTAATTAATATTGATAGTTTTGGCAAAAGTATAATAATTCATTTACTCGATTTGGAACAACTTAAATATGTAAAAAAAATACGACTTTTTGTTTCTTCGAAGCAATGGCCTTGACCTTTAACCTTTTGAACTGAAACTGCTTCAGTCATTCACTTTTATGTGTCACTAAATAACTATGCAAATTACTAGTCCTGTAGAACCTCATTTTCTTAATTTATAAGAGTTTTTAGATATATATTGACTCTTTATAATATTGTATTTTGTCTAGACTTTTGGAGTGAACAGCATTTTTGCGGTGGAACAGTCCGACACAGTGTGATTTGAATGTCATTTTGATTCAAATGTAAAAACTAATCTTTTCTTTTGACAGCAGGTTTAATCTTGTTACTTTCTCACTTCTAGAATAGATGTCTTCCATGTTGAAAGTATATATAGGTAGAACAATGCCCCTGTGATCTGATAGCTGGAATACCATATGTTTCTTTTTAGCCCATTGGGCTTTTACTATTAGGAAAGAAGATACTAATGAGTAATTCTAAGATATCCTCGTATGTGGAGCTCTTCAACACTTCCTTTGACTTCGTACCACCTCCTCTTTGACTTCGGACAGAGACATAACGCTTTTCCTGTCTGTTGAAATGCATCCCATCCAACTTGAACTCGCACAGTTATGCGTTCTTTTTTCTAAAATGTAAATGCCACCAGATTAGTTTTGCACCACAAGTACAATTTGAACTAGAGGTTAACACGAGGAACATGTGTGCCAAATTATTTGAAAATCGGGCTAGAAGTTTATGAGAAGAATTTTAAGTTTTGCAAAGAGTTATATAGAGAAAACTAGCCTGACCACCCTGCGTACCATATTTTGTGACGGATCCAAAATATTTTGAACATACTTTGTGAAGGTTGACCCAAGCAGTATTTCTAATTGTGCCAGTAGTTTTCTACAAATAAATGTTTAAGTTCTTGCCATGGAAACTAGAGTTTAGCATGGAATGGAATTTTGTTAACACTTTTGGTAGAGCTTCACCCAAGGAACATTCCTGTTGTGTTTGGTAAAAATCTGTCAAGTAATGAAGAACTTATGGCCAAGATTAAGTTTGTAAAAGAGACAGACCAAAATCAACATGCCCACACCGGGATCAAATGCAACAAGAGCAGTCTCAGGAGATCGCCCTCTACTATTCAAACCGCTTTGTAAGAGTAATGTGCCTTTGTCAGTACAAAAATGGGCATAATTCTGCTAAAATACTGGTCACATATGTGCCTTGGCCAGTGACCTTATATAATGACCCTGAAGTCATGTTTTTCTTTTTTACTAGTAATTGAATATCTGAAGTACATATAGAAATATGAAGTTGTTGCACACAAACTTTAACCTGAATTTTCTAAGTACAAAAAGGGGCATAATTCTGCTAAATTGCCGGTCAGAGTTATGGCCCTTGGTCAGTGACCTTAACCCAAATGCATGTGTGAAGTTGCAATTGAATATCTGTAATAGTTACAGAGATATGTACTTGCACGCAAACCTTAACCTGACTTATCTAAGTACAAACATGGGCTTAATTCTGCTAAAATGCGGGTCACAGTTATGGACCTTGGCCAGTGACCCTGTATAATGACCATGAAGACATGTGTAAAGTTTTTATTGAAAATCTGTAGTAGATGTAGAGATATGGAGTTGTTGCACGCAAACTTTAATTTAAGTACAAAAAGGTATAATTCTGCTAAATTGCAGGTCAGAGTCATGGGCCTTGTTCAGAGACCCCACATAATGACCCTGACGAAATATGTGAAGTTTCAATTTAATATCTGTAGTAGATAAAGAGATATGTACTTGTTGCACGCAAACGTTAATCAGAGCATTAAGCTGTCGCCAACGAACATGTGATAAGTATAGCTCAAACTCTCGGTGAATAGTCGAGCTAAAAAGGGGAATAAAGCTGCTTAATTGCATGTGAGAGTGATGGGCCTTGGTCAGTGACCTCATATAATGACCCTTAATACATGTGTGAAGTTTCAATTGAATATCTGTAGTAGTAAAAGAGATATGTACTTGTTGCACGCAAACATTGCGCCGACGCCGACGAACGGGTGAGTAGTATAGCTCAGTGGATCCAATCCCTCTTTTTCGTTTTAAGGATTCTATTGCATTTAGGAAGTTTAAGGTCTGAGGTGCTGATTCTAAAATACACCAAATATGATAGCTACTGTATGTTAACAAAGCAATTATTACAAAGTGTGATAATAGACACCATAAATGAACATCTGTACCATTACACATTAACATCAGCCAAATATCTAAGGTATCTGTTAATACATGAAGTGATAATTTAGCGTTAAATTCCCAGCCAATCCAATTGTCGAGCAGATTATTTACCACATACGTCAATAGGGTAACTCGGCCTTTCAGTCAAATTTGCCCCAGAGTCGAACATTTTGTTCTTTGTATTGTGTAAAGATGGGTGTAGTTGGACATGTTATAAGACAGTTTAACCAAAAATCCATCCTTTTTACTCAAAGCTAAAAAAATAAGTCGAAATATAATGTCATCAAAAAAAAAATTCTCATGATGACATTGTACATGTAGCACTATTTATAACTCCGCAAGATGGGAAATTCAGAATTTTCAAATACGATGCAATTTGATACCATCGACATTTTGGTCAGATACGTTTGCAGCATCCACTAAGGACTAAATATTGAAACGATTAGCTTAATCTGAAATTATAAATGGCAGTTTTCAGTGTTTTGTTCTATTTTCATAGATTTCTCAATTAAATCTGCGTAACGAGTCAATTTGACCTTGAGACCAACGCAGTTCGACCTTATGATGAACAGGTCTTTAACTCCTGTTATATGTATAATACATGTGAATTAACAACATATCTATGTCATTTAACATGATTCGATCTAAAAAGAATCGCCTAGTTCACAAACAATAAGCAGCACAACATGTTTTTGTCTTTTATTTACGATTTTTGTCTGTGTCATGATTAGTGCTTAATATGGTAATGTTGTTGCGATGTTAGAATTGACGCTAGAAGTGCCCGTGTAATTCATCGTCTTTTTAAACACTTTTTTCTGTCAGCATTTGGACAAAGTTATTGTTTAAGTTCTACAAAGGACTCTAGATGTGATTGTTTGAATTTTATTGTGTCTAGGCAATGGATAATCTGATCAATGCTATGGCAACTTGTGTTTGTCATAAGGGTGAATGTGTTTGACTCATGGGCGAATTCAGTGGGTATTGGTTAGTCAACTACACTCAAAGCAAACAAGCCGTGAACCAAACAGTTGTCTAAAAACAGAGTCATTAGATATGGTGCGTATGGCCTGCACCAGCTGAGTACCGGCTTTGTACAATGAGCATTGAGTTGAAGAGGAAAAGCGTTCACCTGTTCAACTTAAGGGCGAGTTACCCTATCTGTGAGTAGTTTTTGACTTTAGTAGAGAGAGTGTAGCATCATATCTTTTAAAATTGATAATACATACAGTACACAGTCGGAAGAAATTTAAAAACAATATTCTGTGTTTTATAAACACACATGCCCCCTATTGGTGCTGGATAGTCTATTTCTGAGTGTAAATTAGGTCAAGGTCATGGTCAAAGTGAGGTTGGGTGATATGGGTGGATTAGGAACGGTCATAAGTAACAACTGTGTGAATATCCAAGTTTTGTAGTAAGCGGTGTTGGTGCTAAACGAAACTGTAAAATTTAGTTAACCAAGAAACAGCCCATTTGAATTATTCTAAATGCAAATTAGGTCAAGGTGAGTTTGGGTGATATGGGTGAATAGGGAATAGTCATAAGCAACAACTGTGTAAGTATCGAAGTGCTTGTAGTAAGCCGCACGCTGTGTTGGTGCCAGACGAAACGGTAAACTCTACTTAACCTTGTCACGGACGGACTAAGGACGGACGGACGATCCCTATATGCCTCCCATATCAAGATGCTGGGGGATTAAAAAAACTAGGTTTTACAGTGTTCTGCCGTGAATTTGGACTTTGGGGACAAGGGCCTTCTTAGCTTTAAAAAGTGGGGACAAATTACAAAAATGTAGGGACACAGACAAAAAGTTGTTCACCTCATGAATATTCCCAAAGCAGATTTTGGTTTTGAAAAATAAGTAATTTTGCTGTTTTCACCCATGTTTGTTTTTTTATTTTCTGTTAAAAATATGATTAATACCTAATACTGTGTTCTTAATTAATTCATAACGTTCTGTTGATCAATGTTACACTGCATTCTTAAATACCGTATAAATCTTGCATTATTAATTTTAATTTGAACATACAATAAAATCCGCTATAAACACAAGGCGTTAATAATGAAACCTGTTAAAACTACAAAGTATAAAAGTGTTACATCATCAGTTAGCCGGGATTCCAAAACTGTAAGCCGTTAGCAACACTCATAGCAACGGTGTCGGTAATTCGACTTCAAAAGTCTTTGATGTTTCTGCCGAAATGCGGCTGTCGTCCAGCAGTTTATCGCTGAAAAGCGTCTTTGACGCTTAGCATGTGGACCGCGTGTGCAATTATCGATTGATATTACTGTATCTGAACTGTTCAAGCGCTGCCGATAAAGCGTTAATGAATTAGTGTTCTAGTGAAAAAATTGGTTATAAATTGACGTCACGATCAATGATATAAATTTTACTAAATACGCCGAATGATTAACTTGTAAATTGTGTGCGCCCGCGGACCCGCTTACGAAAATTTGGTGGGGACAAATCATTTATTTTTGCGCCAATGGCGCAAGGCCGCATCCACGGCAGAACACTGGTTTTATATTACCATAATATTAAGTATTACAGACCATCAAGCATAAAGGACTATGACATCAATTAGGTATTGCTTACAGGAAACTACAAACTATACCTGGCAAGTTCATTTGTCTCCCCAGACTGATGAAATAAATGTCATCCATCTTAGTTAGGAGTTCAAGAGCATCTTGGTCATCTACTTCACAGTTATCACTGGTGTGCAAAGTTATTGCTGTGTCTGTACTCAGGGAAAAGTTTTGTCCAAGTGTAATACGGCAAGAAATATCAAAATAAGTAAAATGTTTCTCTAAAATTATCTCCACACAGTTTCAAACTTGGGGAAATAAAAGTAAAGTAAAGTAAAGTGTTTGTTTATTATAGTGTCACCCCTCGCGATTAAGGGCCAGCCAGTTTTGACTTATGAGACACCTTTACTGATGAACATCTTTACTCCCGATTCCTATCCTATATGCCGGGCGCTTGGCAGGAAGGCAATCGGTACCCCTTGATTTAACAAGCTGCTGGGTAGGCAACCGGCCATATCAGAACTCGCCCTGTGTAGGACTCGAACCTTCGACCTCCCGCTCCGTAGGCGAACGCCCTAACCACTAGGCCACGGAGACGGTATATACATATAATCAACTTTTATATCGATCAATATCACAGTAACATTGTCACAAATTTTGTTAATTATATTGGCCCGAAAATGTGCCTCTACACTAAAAGTGTTCGCAAGGTTTATTATTTGACCTAGATATCATCAAAACAGCCATTTGTTTGAATGTTGATGGAAAATATAATTTTAACAATTTATGTGGAGGTTCACCCTTTCCCAATAAAAATTTGTTAAAATTTTGTTCAAAACTTTTGGAAATTGTTGTAGGACAAAAAATTAAATCATTGAAAACCAGGAGGTTAACCGGTTACAATGTTAATATTCAGTTATTCTTTTTACACCAAAATAGCATACATTTACAAACATGGTCATTTAAAATGTCTTTGCCTTTCTTCTTACAAAGCAATATTAAACAAGAATGTCAAGTATGATGCAAGTTTAGTTTTCTTAATATGCTTACTGAAGTGAGGGCTAAGATAACAGCTAAAATTGGTCAGATATGCGTTTAAACACAAACCTCTGACTGCTGTGCGTCTGCCATCATGTAGATTCTCAACACTGAAGAGCCACACGATTAATTAATAAATGCGCCGTTTTGTCGTATTTAAGCATGTGCGATATAATATATACACATTTTCACAAAGAAAAATGGTATTGCACATATCGTTGCACATTTATTTGCGATCTTTTTAATTAAATATATGTTTTCAAACATAATATCAAGATATATTACATACATATATAAATGCGCATATTCGTCATATTTAAACATGTGCGATATGTAAGGTATACAGTACATGTTTACAACGCAAATAATATTCATCATACAGTTGCACAATTATTTGCGATACTTTTATATAAAATATATTTTTTCAAACATAAAATCAAGATATATTCTTAATATCATTTTAAATTCTCATTACTAATTTTCTTTATTTTATTTGTAGTTGTTGTACATCTAACAAATATTTGTTCAAAGATGTAAATAATTGCACGCTGTGTGAATTAAATAATGATACAAATATAATCAATTCCTGCCGGTCGAGTTATATATAAAACAAATTCATTCATTATCAAATATTTATAATTAATAGAGTGGGGTCACTATGCTCTTCCTTACAATTTTCATTCCTTAGATTCTATTTATAAAATTGTTACAGACGCCAAATTTCTTTGATATATTATGTATATGTATTTATAATATATCAAAGAAATTCGGTGTCTGTAACAATTTTTAGTAAATAACTAATGGTTCAAACAAATATTCCAGGAGTATTCTATTATGATATATAGATGAGTATACATCTTTACATGTAGTATGTTTTGTACCACAACGAAGATCCCTATTTTGTGTCATGTATGTGTATTAATATGTTTTGAACATAAATCTGAAACACGCAATTAAATTAATTTATTTTAAACCTATCGTTTTTCTGCCATCAATACATACTGTATGCCTATTCAACATTCAGATACCTGAAGGCGTATTCGCTACTAGCGTTTTCTTTTTCGGTATCATACTAATAGCCCGTTGTAACACAAACAGTAAACACTCGGTCGAGTTCGTACAAAAGACAAAAGAGAATAACAGACGGTGATTGCGATTAATTGTGTATTTAATCCGACACAAATAAAAATGACACAATAATATCCTCTGAACACAGCATCACAAGTCATGTATTATCAATTCGATTCGTAGGTAAGTTTTTGACATTGTCGTTAAGCGGCATATAATGACGTAATCATTGCACAACTCATTTCCAAGATAAAAATTGTGTACGTGTATAAAATAGTTCGTAATTTCTGTTGGTATTTTAAAGAATAGTATGCTAAAAAGGTATATAATAAATGGAATATTACACTAGTATGGCGTTCTGAGAACTTATATCAGTCTCGTTGGTTGTGTCAAGTAGCATAGCACTCGAGGCTGCGCCTCGCTTGCGATACGACTTCACACAACCAACTCGGCTGATACAAGTTTTCAGAACACCATATTAGCATAATATTGTATGTTTATTTCATCACTTGCCGATTATTTTGTCCTCTTTATATTTGTTGTTACAAGAAACAATAATTATGATGGCGATAAAGTTAAAACAATTCGTGCAATTAAGCGAGGGTTTTTCTAGAGGGTTATTGTAAATCACAACGTCACTAACTTAGTTGAATACAACGAGTAAAATCGATACATTCCAACCAATATAAAAGTTTGTTCTGATTAGAATATACTATGTTTTAATAACGGGATATACCTTGCATAAAAGGTACATTTTTATGATTTTTGATAGCGTTTTTGTTTTATTATCTAGTTTTGTTAGTATTATTTATAAATAGTGTATCCTATTAAACGGTTTTAATATTGTGTTTAGCATACAAAATAGGTAATATAATACAAAAGTAATAAACTTATTACACATACGTTTTGTCGATTTTCGGGTTGTATTGTACGGATTCATTTTTGAGTGGTCGTCTGGTGTAATTTGTACGTCTTCATAACATCAGCATTTTATACTTAGTCGATAGGAAATGTTTTACAATACATCAAACAATGGGTTTGTATACACTGAGCAACACGACTAACCCGACACTTTAACATTTCGTGAAAATATTACCAAACGATATATTCAATGATATAAGTGTCCCCCTGTAAAATTTAAATGCAATTCATGCACCACTGATGAAAAACCAAACAAATTAAAAAAAACAACAACAAAAAACAGTCGAAAATCAAAAATTTTGCAAAATGCTGCTTTGATCATCCTGGCCAATATTGAAATATTGCATAGCGGTAGAACGTTTATCTAATGAGAACGTATGATGAGTTTTATAGTGTGTGTACCTATCATGCTTTTGAGACATGCACACACCACATGGAAACCTCTGTTTAATTCAAAAACCTCGGATCTCAGCGTTAGTGAGCATCTAGTGGACCAACTGTAGCGAAATGTTAATTCTTCAAATCTGGTTAACATGACAAAGACACTCAGGAAAAAAATTAGCCATTATTTAAACACTAAAGATAATTTATACTTGCGATAATTTATACTTGCGTTGTCCTTCCATGACTCTTTACACCTATATCGAATAAATAGTTTACCAAAGTTTTACAGGCGAATGCTTATGTCCGTATTATTTAAATTGTTGTAGATAATCCGATTACATTTTCGTGAAAACAAACCGTTTTATCACGAATTTTGTTATTGACAGGTTATAGATGCTGTTCAGTGTAAGCTAGAAATACAGAGTGATATGATTCCAAGTTAATATGTACGCATCTGAGCTATTAGCGGCACTAGAATTTCAGGACCTATACCATACACTTTCATTTTGGGATCAAACATACGAATTACTCGTACATACGTGCATGTATTGTCTTCCAATTTTAATCTTGAGGGTTGAAACTAGAAGGTACAAACTGTCATTTTTTAAGTTTTGAGAAAAACTAACATATTGTGTTTAAATATGAATGTTAATGTGAGTGTCTGGGCTATGTATATGCAAAATATCATGAGAATTGATAGAATCACTTTGAGGATTTTGTAATTTGAAAAATTCCTTTAGCTTGACTGGTTGCAAGGCAAAAGTTACCAAAGTGCAAGTGTCGCTATACATCTATCTAAAATTTAATTGCTTGTGTGTTCTACGTAAAATGAATTAAAAACAAGCTGTAGCTTGTTAATATTTACAAATAACATATTATAAAATAACTGGTCAAATGCATCAAATGTCTAAGTCAACCAATTTTAAACTGATAGAGAAAACAAATTACATGGGCATTTGTAATACAAATGAAATAAAATCACTTAATTCATAAGTATTAGTGTTCATTTATATAATATTTATGATTATATTGTATATTTTACATACTTTAAAATAGTATACTCTGTTTAATTAGAAGTCTTGTAAATCTGACAGCAACAGAAAATAATACAATATAAGGGTCAGATCAGTGCGCTTTATATCAGTTGCATAAATATTTACTTATTTTATTCGTAGTTCGTGTTTGTTGGTTGCATACATTTAAATAAACTCTGATTATAGCAAGAACTATTTTGCAAGAAATTGAAAAAACATTATTGAACTATATATGTTTTTCTTCACGATACACTTCCTATAAGGAATACAAATATAACTAGCTTGTTATGTCTCAACGTTTGTAAACTGTTGCATATTGTACTAATTGCCATTAAAATGTGACAAATGGAATTTTTATTAAACTTTTTTTAATATATTATTTTTACGAAGTTGGTGGCTTTTTTTTCAGAGCTCAGGGGATGTTCATGTACAGAATGTCAAGTTATATTTTATTTTCATATTGTTTAATCCTACAAATGACTGAATCAATATCTCATCAAATAAACAACACTGCCGAAATGTTTTGGGTAAAAGTGATAAAATACTGCAGATGAATATAGTAAATTTTAAGGTAAGATAAATGTGGCTGGGTGTTCAAGCACCTTTTGCTGGAACTGATTTTGTTATCAGTTTAGTGGGTCCTAACTCAAGTTTGCACCTTTTTCCGGAAGAAATAGCCGGTACTTCGTACATTTCGAACTGTGTACCATTTATAAACTGCAAAAGTTATTTTCCAACGTAAAAAAAATGTGCTGTAAAATATAAAAGTGCAATTAAGTCAATTTTGATAAAATTGGCAGTTTTTACCTTTTGATTTTCAGATTCAATTCAAATTTTGACAACAACTGATGCTTATTAGTTGGCTGAAATTCCAGTAAAACATCATAGATTTAAATAAGCTAGCATAAATGCTTATTTTTTTCATGTTAAAACAAACAATTTACTTCAGTTTATCACAATAAGAAGTTATGCGTAACAAGATGATTAATACATCATTATGGGAATAATGATGGAGGCACAAGGACTGCCGGGGAATCTACTGGCCCTTAAAATGCATTCTGGTTGTAATTGTGCCACTCGTGTCAATCTATTTACCAATAGATCTATCCGGTTTAGCGTTCATTACCAAAACATCAAATAGAGACCAAAACATAAGTGGCATACCTTTCTAATAAAAACGAAGCAATATCAGTAACAAGTAACATACATGTCTTTGTAACATTGACGCACATTACTTCTCGTACAAATAACATGACAATAAATCATTTATATGAGCCGTTCACTACTATCTGTTAAACAAATTATGCACTAAAAAACTGTCAGATAGATTCAAAATTTTGAAATTCAAAATGAGATTTTTTAAAGAAACACCAGTAACTAGAAAGCATTCGGGTAGCCTACGCCAGTATACCCATAGGTAAACCACTAAACAATAAAATGTTAAAGTGATAGGGCTCCATTCCAGCGCGATTGGCCTTCGTTCTTAGTCAATTTAGATAATCTAATACCACAAATGTGTCTGCAACGAAACGTAACTGTCGACGTATCAAACAAATCGACATTTGCACCAAGCAACGGCAGGTTGGTCAACAGACAAATAAACAAGTGACTTAAACGCGGCAGAAATATGACTTACTGCAGAATATTGTATATTCATATTATTGTGCTAGCTCTATTAATATCCTGCCATGAAATTGACACTGAGTGCTACGTGTTGGTTTGTCCGTTGAGAGCTTAGTTTCTTTATGTGATAATATTTATGGGAACATTTCAAAAGAACCATTAAATTGTATAGAAAAAGGTTTTCCATAAGGAAATTTCAGGAAGAATTCTAAAATCATGTTGTGTCGGAATCTACTTAGTTCGTTTGACTGCATTCGGTGAGTTACATTTCAACCTTTGGATTCACATGTTTAATCCACTAGAACATGTCACAGAATATGTACCTCCGTGTTGTTTCCGTGTTATTAATTATGAGAAAACTCATATAATTCCATTAATTAAGGAATTAATCCAATTCATATTATTCCATTATAAGTTACAACTGAACATACATATAAACACATATTGTATAAAGTGTACTGTTGATATTGTTCCATTATAAATTAGCACTGAAGTGTAGATCTATATAGTATTAAAATGGTGTTGGTAAGTTATTTTTGTTCGTTTTATAAACGCATATTATTATTATCGCCATGTATGTGTACTCTCTATCACGACGTTTAATGTGTTAATTATGACTGAATGAAACATATGGGTTCTGTAACAAGATAATTAATGATGTGCGATGTATTGATTATAATATGCATAAAATTTATTTGGAATGACTTATTATTGAAACAAATATGTTTATTTAGATGATAGGAATGAATCACTTAAACATCACAATCAATATGTTCCTATTCTTATTTAATTTTTGTTAGGCCTACACTTACATTATCCTGTTCAATAATACGTCTTTTTTCTTTTTCAGATATGGCGAAAACTGGATTGGTGATCGCGCTGATTGTTATTGGTGCATCGGTATATGTAAATACAATCCATCTTGCAGCGTCTTCGACTGTTGATGTAAACAATGCCAATCAATATTCTACAGCTGAATTTTTTACATCGACAGAAATTTAGAGGCAGTCATTACAAACAACTACATACCGATGTAAACTACTTTCACCCACTCCACCGGTTACAGATGATGCTTGCAATGACACGGATTTAGTAGCTACAATAACTTTATCATCTGTTGGTTCAATATTGGACGATATTTTGGAAGCTAAAATCTATTTTAAATATATCAGCTATTATTATTATTTCACAAACATCCCAGGATTTCTAACAAATCCATTGACGATATTCATGATAGTTCAAATGAAACCGTTCAATACAACTTCTTTTTATATTCTAGTTTTAAGCTTCAGTGACTGTATTGCATGTGTAATTCGATTTGCGTATAAATATCTTGATTCGACGTTTTACAACTGGACATCACATTCATGTCGAGCCTTTCAGTACATCGTTAGCGCAACAATGGTGTTTTCGAATTTCATTTTGGTGTGCTGGACATTAGAACGATTCTGTGCTGTATGGTTCCCATTAAGATTATCTACCTGGTTTGTTTTTTCTCGAGTTAAGATAGTATTGGTAGTGTTGCTTGTTTCGGCACTTTTATTGTCTATTCCCTATTATGTGGGGATGTTTGCCATTGAATCTACATCGGGAAAGACAATGGTCTGTGATATAAGCCGTTTTCTTTCTACTGTTTGGTTTTACGTTGACGTCTTGTATTTTGTACTGATACCCATGGTAATTGTTATTGCAGTTAATATAGCCATTATTTTAAAACTAAATAGTACATCTAAAGGTCGTATGGCAATGACAGGTAACAAAGAAATAATTGACAGAAAAAAAGATGAACAGCGAAAATTAACGATAACTCTGATATCAGTTTCCCTCGTCTTTGTTATTCTTCATGTACCGTATGTGCTGGCAGTTTTGTGGTATACACTTTATCCGGATCCAACTACGATTTTAATGAACAGTCCGACCGACTTTTTTCGTTTCCATTTGTATACTTTTGTGGGTATTTCAATAACTGAAATTCATAACTGGATTAACTTCTTTGTGTACATTTTGTCAGGTAAACGGTTTCGAAACGCTTTTGTAAAAATGATCTGTAAATGCAAACGTCAAGCCACTACAAATGCAAGAGATACAGATACTGGTAGAACAGGAAACACCACTACCACCAATATTTGAACTGAACTGCACAGTTATGAGATATCTTCGGGATGTATTACATAAATATCGACATTACTATGGAAATAATTGATACATATTGTCAACTGGAATATTTTTGTAGTTTTAGTAAGTGTTTGATGTTGTTGTTGTCAATACATGTTATGTTGTTTTGATCATGAAAACTAACAAACATTTTCTCCAAGACATATGAAAACAATTATATTTACCTGCAAATATCGCATTCTTATAAATCTATTTTACTACAGTCAATTTAAAGTGTGATAATTATCTGCTAATTCCAAATATGTTTAATATTTATATGTTTTAATTTTTATTTCATATTAATCTAAACATAGATAGACATATGAGCATTTGTGTGATATTAAACTAATTATAGCAGGGCTATGACAATAAAGTGTTCGGTTTAATGTTCGTGGTTATTGTTGATAGTTTTTGTACTTAAATGCAACATTTCAATCATTGTTGTGTAGTAAATACATACTTTTCTTTGCTGTATGATTTCGTGTTATATATCTGCTTGATTATTTAGTTTCGTTTTTATCTGGAACTTAAATCAGCGATTCATATCATTTGGATATTTAAATTGGTTTAAAAGCGCACGGAACTCTCTATATACTTGGCCCTGAGTTAACCAATATAATTCCAGATATGAATGCATATTCTAACATGACACGCGCACAGTTTGCTATAGACAAATAACAAAATTCACCGTTGTTAAACTATTAATAAACAACCCCAATAAATAATTACGAAATTATCGGCTAACGTCCTCGTGTTGTAATTCATACGCATCAGAACTTCAAATTAGTATTAGCCGAACTCTAAAACAAACTCTAAATCAAAAATAATTTCTTAATTCGAGCACGACACTTGCTTAAATGAGAGAGAACAACGAACGTGACTGATTCGTTTAGTTCGTGTCAATGAATTATGAATTTGTATCAATGAATAATGAAGTTGTACCAATGAATGGCATCACTGTAACAGCGGTGACACTTGTGAGAATGTTCGCGAGAGCGAGGGAAAATGTGTGGAGCATAGTAAAATATAGGGCTCATAGTCATTGCAGAATTTGTTCGCCAGATCATGTGAGAATCGAAATAAATTTCGCATTATCACAACGATAAAGAGTTACACAACGTATCTCTTTATAAACAATATTTGTGTGTTATAAAACCACTCGGGCTAACGCAATGGTGGTTTGATTCCTACGCATCAGAACTCCAAAGTCCAAACCGCTCTATATTAGCCGATAAAATAACGCTAAATAAAAAATTATGTGTTGAATTAGCATTTAAGCATTGTAATACCTATTTCAATTTGCAGATCCTCTAGTCAGATCAAGTTTGACCTTACTTGCTAGTTTGTGTATGACCATACACTCCCGGACGGATTTGATAATAAATCACATATAGAACCTAGAACACCAAAGTTATTTCCGTGTAAGCAAAACAGCGACAATGGTCTGAGTATAAGAAAATAATTATTATGTTCAAATATCTAGCATTAACATAACTGCAATATAGTGCACTGCAATTTCCATCAGTAAGTGAGACATGGGGCTCAAAACTGTATACGTTTCAAGTTATTGTATCGTGTAGATTGAAAGTTATGCTGAAGACAAAACGAATTTATTGATATCACAAAAGGCAAAAAAGATATCAGGTAGGGTTCTAAGATGGGTGAACAACAAACCATGTAAATGGACACAATTTATGTCTTGTAATGGTACACATTTTTAGATTATCGTTATTTGGCAATAACGATGAAATATTAATTTACACAATTCATTTTATTTGGTACACTGCACTTTATTGGTAACCTCAATAGTCATCCATTGCAAACGCCAAGATATTTAATGCCAGTGACGTTTAAGGCAAGTGATTAACAAAATAATACTGAGCATTTGCCAAAATATATTATAGCCGAGATTCTTTTGTTAAATATAAAACACACTGCTAAATGAAGAAAATTTCCATTTATAAGTAGCAAACTGTCTGAATATACTTAAGTTTAACTTTAAACACATAGCAGAGTAAAGTTATAGCTGAGTAAAGTTATATGAGGTGACGGTACTGCGACATTTACATGGTGCATTGACAATTCAGGCTTGCCTGATGTTATTATGTTCACTGTTCGAGTACTTAAGGTACTGCCTACTAAAACAGGTCAACAGCTTACCCAACGATTCTTAAGGCCTGATTGTCTGGTCTACATTAGTTTTTTAATATGTACATAACCAATCGGTGGTGCAACAGAAGCCACTTCTTGCGATATGTCCAGCGCTCTCGGAAGCGATGGCAACTACACATGGTGCGAACACCAGATTTGGATGTCCGAATTCCGGTCCAAGCGGCCAGTCTCCTCAAGACGGTATAAGCGTTGTTGGTTAAATTCGTACATCCTGAATACATGTTCAACCAAAGTCTTTCCATTATTCCCTGGAAGGATCCACGCCCAGGGCCTCGGTGCGTAAACAGGAAATCTCCCACGCCAGTGTTCTGCAAACCTTTGTCAGACCGGACTCTCGAGGAAACTCCATATCAATTATGCCTGGTCCCACTCTTGAACGTATTGGTCATGATGGTTGCAGTGCTGTTTGCAGATGCCTGCAGAAAAACATCACTCGAAAATACAAGTCTATGAAACCATGCATAAGAAGCCCCCCCCCCTTGAACATGTGCAATAATATGCGTAAAATGACAGCATGATATTTTCAAGTGTTAAATTAGCTTGAAGGTATTCAATTAAAGGGAGATTACACCTTCTTAAATAATACATCAAGATATGCACTAAAAAGCCCAAGTAACATCCTTTGATACATCACTTTCTGGAGGGCGATTTGTCCTGAAATGTACCACTTGGCTTTCCATGCAGATTACAGCATACACAAAGTATGACCTCCATCTTCCCAACTCAGAAAGTATTTGAAACAAGATAGTATTTTAAAATTCGTGTGAAATTTTCAAAATGATTACACTCGTACATATAATGTAACCTGCAGCCAACATGGTGCAACAATGTATTATATTTTCTGAATTAATTTTTTTAAATATAAGTATGCTATTACACGTATTTCTACAAAAACTTTAAGCATTACAATTACAACTGCATTGTTTGACTAGCTGGTGAATGGTTCAAATGTTCTTCATCATAAACATAATATTGGCAAGCATCTCTTAATACATACATATCTGATTATTGTCAGTGATATCACCACCAAAGAAAAGCAGTCAATATATACCATTTATGCTTTCTGTAAGGATTACTTGGAAACTGCGATTTCCTAAATATAAAAATATAAGTCTATGAGAGGCAAAAACTATTAACAACTGTTATTATACAAATAAAACAACTAAATCTAGTCCTTATAATTACCTTATAACCTGTGAATTTCATCATTGTGGTCAAGCTAATCTGTAGACTCGCCGTCGAATGAAATTACACCATCGTATTGCAACAGCTGCAGCATCTACATGGATGAGGCTGTCAGCGACCCTCTGTGACGAATTTACCCATCCAATTGTTCTATAGTGCACACAGTCACTGATTGCGCAAATAGTTCTCAAAGAAAGTAAGTGTGGACAGTCGCATGCGTTAGGTAATAAAACCCGTGTTTATTACGCAAGTAATTAGGTAGTTAAGTTGCGGGTGTATCAAATCGTGAGCGTTGGTAAATTCTAGCTGATCTGCTCCCGCTTTCGTCGAGTTAGATCGTCAGTTATATAGAAAGTATTTAAAATTATATTATTAATAAAACACTAGGGGCTTTGGGTGCTCTGAGGCTGGAAATCCTCTTCTTGCGATATATAGGTCATTTTAGTTGGATTCCTTCCAATCGTTAGACCGGGTCGCTAGTAAATTGATAATATAAAAGCTCCATACCTTCGTACCAAGACACAAAGTCACTATACTCAGGGTACAGGGTTCCCTACCCAGGGTACGAGGTTAATATAAGTATAGACTCCATATATTCCTGTGTACCAGACACAGAGTATTGTATAGTGTTTCATAACTCGAGGTCAGTACAGTGCCAGACTACCCTCAGGGTATCATAGCAGACTCGAAGTCGTGTTCGGGGTCATTGTATAATAATAATAGTTAATTCTATTCAATTTACTGTTTCATACCAATCATTTAACTACAATAAGCTTATCATAAAGCAATGTAGCGTGAGGAAAATTATAAATACATATCAGTTATATTGTTTGTTGTATTGTTTAATTGTGTGCGCCATACTTGCTATCCGAAGCTCTGCGGGCGACACGTTACACCTCTACCTCTGCACTGGTTGTCCACGACTCTGTTGTAGGCCTTGCAGCATTCTCAGCCTACCCTGGAGAAGGATTCCTCTGAGATACTTCTGTCTCTAAATCCTCTAGTTCACCATTGGACAACGACGTCACAAATGTTATATTATACTCAGAATACTGTCCAAGCAGACTTCAATACATAAATTGAGTGCAATGACAGTGTTGTGTAAAACATAACGTTAATATAATATGCCTATTTAAGCCCCGGTCACACTGTCACGATTTTGGCTACGATTGCCAATCAATCTTGGCGAATCGTGGTAAAGCGTAAACACACTTACCGGCATATGTGTTAATCTTGAAGAATCTTGGATAATCCTTATCGATCGTGAAGCGCTACGACAGTTTTGAACATGTTTAAAACATGCATGGCTTATCGTAGCGCCGCCACGATTTTTCCAAAACGTAGGACAATACTAGTGCCATCGTATCTCAATCTGGCTTATTCATACAGCCATCGTAGAGGCATCCGTGGCCTTTCGTGTTTATACGTGACAAATCGTGACTGATTTTATTACATATATGTTAAGCCTCGGTCACACTGTCACGATTTTGGCTACGATAGCCCACGATTGATCGTGGACGTGTTAATCGTGATGAGTCGGGATGCACAGTGTCCCGATTGTATCTTTCTACGTATACCTACGGTTGTTGTAGGACGAGACTACGAATATCAACGACACTTGTAGGTTACCGCAGCCGATTCACCACGGTTTCACCAAGATATGATAAGACCTCCTACGTTTTGCTACGTATCTGGTACGGATTTATACGCTTGCCCTACGGTTCAGTTACGATTCCAGTAGGATCTTCAGTGACAACTGTCATGGCTACTCACGAATATACACGATGGACTACGATAACGCACGGATTGGGTCGCGTTGCCTGTACGGTTTATCGCGATGTTACTACGCACTCACTACTTTTGACAACGTTGGTGTCACGATTTAAACATCGTGATGTCCAAACCGCCTTGAAGCGTTGAGAAGCGTTAGAATCATTGGCTGCTCGTAGGTTTATCGTGATAAATCTTCTTTGGTCCTACTACAATTAAGTCGTCTGTAATCGCATTTTACCGTAGCGTATACCTTGCGCTAGCGTATTACAACCGTAACAGATCGAATCATATCTTGGTGAAACCGTGGTGAATCGGCTGCGGAACCTACAACTGTCGTTGATATTCGTAGTCTCGTCCTACAAAAGCCATAGGTAAGATACAATCGGGACACTGTGCATCCCGACTCTTCATGATTAACACGTCCACGATCAATCGTGGGCTATCGTAGCCAAAATCGCGACAGTGTGACCGGGGCTTTACACAACTATGGTTCTTTATTAACTAAAGTTTTAAAATGTTATCAAGTTTGATAAAAATTACTGAAAAAATGCAGTGAAAGTGCAAACATGTTCAATAATCCATGAAAAAAACCTTTATATGAGAAAAGTATTTTTAATTCATCCCTAAGGGAGCTATGGTCCCTGGGTTTTTGCATACAATGTGTTTTAAGAGACGTTTCCAGTTATTGTGTATCTTTCAATAGGAATAAATGAAAAATATTGGATGCTATGTCCTGCAGAATTAAATTTTCTAAAACATTAGATAAACAGTCTGGACAATTGTTAGCGTCAAATGTATGACCGTTTATCCACTGACATTTTTGGTAGTGATGGACTGATTAATCATTGAGTCAAATAATCATGACGAACAGAGCTTTGACGTGACGATGACGATGGGAAAAATGAATCGACGAAATTTGTTCATGTCACAGGTACTACTTTTTGGCCCAAATTATATTCTGTAGTCAAAAATAATAAATGTTTTGTAGTTCAAAACTGTTAAATATATTATAAATAAAATACAGTGTACATCCAATGCAATATACCATACTATAAAACATTCCTTGATAGGTTGTCATTGTGTCCACTAAAGGATTTTCATGATTTTATATGCATTTAAGCATGGATTGGGTAATGATTTATTATAGACCATTGATGTAATATACATGTACAATTTAAAAAGAAATACTCGCCTGTGGTTTTAAAATTACAAAATGTATATAACTCGTATGTACATTATAAAACTTGTACATGTTCTTAGTTTAGTTTCAATACATGTTTTGCCTTTCTAAATTACCTGTACATGTATAACCGATCAATCACTATGTACAATGTCAAGTAAGGAGGGTGGTGGTTGTTTTACACTTCATTGCCTTTATTAAGTGCCTTTTGTAGATACAGGTAAATACTAATAATTTGTATGTCTAATTAAGTCAAGCAGTTAAAATTCGTTTTGTTGTATTAACAACAGCAAGTCTGCAAATTCAAACCATTTTTGTTAAAACTAAGACCAAATTTAACAAAATAAATTGGTAAAAAATGATTGGATGAAGTATTTATACTGAACAATAAAAGTCAACATATTTAGTCATGATTAATTGATTAATCAGTCACTTTTGGCTCTGATTAATCAAACAATATTTTTAGGAATGATTCCAATCACTTATTATTGATGTGAACAACATACTGTGTAAGACATTTTGTGCACGTAATTAAATATATAATATTTAAGGATGCACAATCTAAGTCATTTTTGATATTAAACTGTTAACCAAATGTAGTACTAGTAATTAATGTGACTCTATGATATAATTACAATGTGAATATCGTTGATGCACTTAAAGAGACTATTGGTTTGTGACAATATACACTTGTTTTACACTTTCAATTGGAGATAACTTAAGCAGATTTCAATAATTGTTGAGAACCTTGCCAATGTTAGGCTGGAAAAGATGTATGTACATACAAAAAGGATTTTCTAGGTGAAATGTCATATACAGTAGGTTCAATGTCATATGCGGTATGTGCAACATCATATACGGTTAGAGCACCTCATATATGGTTGGCGCAACATCATATGCGATCGGTGCAATGTCATATACGGTTGGTGCAACATTACAAAAAAATATGTGCAGGTGCAACATCATATACGTTGGGAGCAATGTCATATGCGGTTAATGCAATATCATATTCGGTAAACGCAATGCTATATTCGGTGTATGCAATGCCATATGCGATAGGTGCAATATCGTAAATGGCAGGTGCAGTGTCATTTACGGCAGGTGCAACATCATATCGAGGGATTACTGCCAAAACCTGCTACATACGAAATTGTGCGTTTTTTCTCCTTTTTATATAATCTGATACTGCATTTCAATATGCACATTTTGCACTTATTCCTATGTCTATATCTTGTTTATTTACAAAATTATTGAATTGAAACCAAACCAGCTATGTTGTAAATGAAGATAAATTATTTGCCAAAACAGCTTATTTCGGAATAACCTTCAGCAGCAACTGATTGCCACAGTATCAAACCAAGCCAGTATAGTTGTTTTTGGCAGAAATCATCTTCATAGAAAATTGCATTTTAATATTTCCATATCAAGTTATATAGCAAAAGTTCGTTCTGGCAGATGGTATACCGCGCAATTCGTTTAAAACTATTTGTGCCAAATCAAGCTTACTTAAGATACATTATACAAATTCGTTTTAAGACCTATTTTGTCTCTGCCATTTCAGTCCAAGTTAACATAGCATTGTCTGGTAGAAAGAAAATGTATGATATAGTAGTGCATTTCAGTATTAAAAAACAGGTATATAGAAACAGAATGATCTGGCAATGTAACTAGATACCAGTGTTGTTCAAATTTAGCGTTGATAACAACCTGTCAAGATAAGAGTTGCTTGGTGGAAAACTAGTTTGTGGAATGTGTTCGTTGTTGTTTTTGCGGGTTTTAATGGAAATAATAATCAAGATTATTTAAGGTCAGTATTGTTGTTTTATTAACTTATAAAATATCAATGTTGCTATTTACTTGCATTATGTATTCTTATAATAAAATGTACTAAAAATGTAACAACTTCCATAGTTTGGTGGCCATTGATATAACATATTAGCTAACTTTAATTTAAGCTTAATATCAGTCTGTATTAAATCATAAAAAAAAAAGTTATACTCACTGTATTCAAGTCATAAAAAATAAAGCAATTATATTCTAGAGACAAAAATTGTAGTTTGAGTTGTACAAATTATTGATTTAAAGTTTTAGATGGAAATTGAATGTATGACTAGTCTGATAACGAAACAAAACTAAATCGCATTTAGATGGACTCACGGAAGAAAACACAAAGAAGTCACAGAAAACAGCTGCAAATATTGATGTACGTCGCTCTAAAGCATCTGGCACATCTAGAGATGGCTCGATTTGCCATTCCAGCACAGCTTGGAGTAAACAAAATAAAATAGACAACAGTAATATAGCTCTTGAAAAAGAAAACAAGAAACATCGATCTCAGATGTTAACACAAAGTACCACCAGTAAGGAAAACAATCATGGTTCAATAGAAACGCATGAACAATCACCTCACATTGCTGTAGCGTTGCCTTGTAAAGATGCTGGAAAAAGAAATGAATAAAACAGTGTGAATGAGTTGAGCCATATAACCGGCATTACAATACGAGATAACAACTCGAAAAATCCAACTGAAAATCTCGCAGAATCCAATGAAATGCTGACGAACCTTAAATTACGAATGGAATGCAAAAACAAGTTACTCATTTCATCAGTTAAGAAATGGATTTAATTAAGCTTTGCAAAAGCGATGCAATTCCTGCATAATAAAATACTGTCTACCGTAGCCAGATGTCATGGAGGACTCCAACGAGTCAGAAATAGAATGAAATGCAAAACGTCGTTATAAATGCATTGAGTACAGTAATTATATCTACAACTTACTTCAAAAGACTACTATGTAAAGCTTAAACAGTGACTATAGTTCTTTGAATGTCAGTGTATTTTTGTCAGTATGTACCAAATATAGATGTTTTATACAGATATAATGGAGCGTATCGAACATATATAATTTCCTTTCAGAAACTGTCTTAGTGACTTGTACTCTTTTTAATATTGGTTTATACATTTTAAGTACTTAAGTTGTCCTACAGCCATGTGCTTATGGCAGGTTCTTGCATTATGAAAAATAATTGTTTCATACATTTTTGTTACTGACATAATGTACTATTAATATATAGAATGTTATGGCATGATTTAACTTTCTATTTCATCATTTTCATCACAATCTGCATTCAACGTTATGTTTAAAATGTCCAGAACCAAAACCAGCTATTTGTTTTGGAATGTTTTGGTAGAGTTGACTATATGCAGTAAAAGAGGGTTTTGGAGAGCCAAAACAATTTTATCAAATATTACCTTTATCCTTTTGTTTTATGCTTAACTATGTATACCATATATTTAATAATAAAAAATAGTATTACTGCTCAGTTAGTTTGTTTTTTTAAATAATTTGACTTTTTGAAAAATAAAAATGCTTCTTTTGAAAAAATCAAAATATGGACATATGTTTGGCACTAATCCCTCGATATACGGTATGTGCAACATCATATGTGGTAGGTGCAGTATCATGTACGATATGCGAAACACCATATATGGTAGGTACAACTTCATATGCTGTAGGTGAAATGTCATATACGATATGTGCAACATTATATACGATAAGTGCGACATCATATACGATATGCAATATCATATAGGGTATGTGCAACATCATATGCGGTTGGTGCAACATCATATGCGGTGGGTACAAAATCATATACGGTATGTAAAATATTATAAACGGTTGGAACAACGTCATAAACGTCATCAGTAATAGCATGTACGGTACATGAAATGTCATATACGGCCGTGCAATTTATTGCATGCTATGCGATAATGAGTGGGTAAAGCCAGTGAATGATAACCCAAACATTTCACTCTGGGTCGAGTGAAATGATAACATTGGATCATTTCACTCTGTGTTATATGGAACTACTTTTTACTTTGATTTTTTTTTCTTGTTTTTTTATGTTGAAAATAGTTTGTATGATGATGCACTTATTAAGGACGATGTTGCACATATTGTATATAATGATACACACATAGTACATGATGATGGACACATCGTATATAGTATTACACCTACCATATATGATGTTGCACCTTTATTTCATGCTATGCGGTGAATGAGTGGAGAATACCAGTGAATGATAACCCGGTCATTTCTCTCTAGGTCAAGTGAAATGATAACGTTTTATCATTTCACTCTTGCTTATATGGAAAAAAATTAACTTGTTTTTATGTTTATTTTTTGAAAGTATGTGAATAACCTAATAAACATTTAACTTTTTAAACAAAAGAAAACACATAATAAAGTTCAATACAAATATAATTAAGCGACAACGACGCAGAAGATTGAGACTATTTTCACACCACAACAGTGATCGACAATTTTGGAATCATAATGACGTCATAATGACGCCACATAAAACTTTTGATTCTTTAGCATATCTCGCGCATTTTTTTATTTAACGTTCGAAAGCATGGAATTAAAAGAAAATTTGTTTAATACAGTGCAAGATCGTATTTTATTTCATTCGTGGTCATATAAACTAGATATTTTCACTCGTGGCTGTGCCACTCGTGAAAATATTGTTTCTATGACCACTCTTGAAATAAAACACGATCTTACACTGCATTAAACAAATATCCTCTATACCATATATGATATTGCATCAACCGTATATAGTGTTGCGCCTACCATTCATGATATCGCACCTACCATATATGATGTTACACATATTGTATATGATGTTGTACATATTGTATAATAGAACTTTATATGTGTAACTAGATAAAGACGTTTATATTCGCGTATTAGTTTACTCCCTAATTGTTAGGTTGTGTATATAGTGTTGTGTAACCCCTTCGATCAAGTGGGTTGTTACCTTTAACATCCGGGTCTTTCCCAGAGCTGCTTTGCTGACTTAAACGCCGGGGTCCACTTCTCTGATTTTGCGGTGGTAAAGCAATTAACCTACATTCGGGAGAGTGGGCCAGGCTTATCAGACAGTGATTGCTGATAAGAACAGTCAGTTTGCAAAAAGAGACACGTTTTTGAACAAGATAGCAGTGAAAACTGCAACTTTCTTCTCCTGCCATCTATCAGATGAGACCAAGGGTGTAAACACTTGTAAACACTGCACTGAGTCAGCAGCTTTCTACTGGCTGTGTAAAGTTCAGGACCGTTTTGTGGGTGGGATTATCTTTTCAAGGGAAATTTGAATTTTCTAGCAGACCAACAAAATATTTTATTTGAAAACAAGGGTAAATGATATTTTATAACATTCATTTTAATGTGCCAAAAGCTTATATGCTAATTTACTTGTGTGCCAAATTTCAAAGAAAAATAATCATTTAAACCAGAGAAAATATAAAATGTGTTGTAATCCTACTGCTCCTGACAGACCAGTGTGTAACTGAAGAGTATACATTTTCTAAACCTCAAGCCCTTTTATACTGTTACCGCGGTGTTTAAGATTGTGATTCATTTTACGCTGGACAATTATTGTGCTTTATTTATATTATCTGGATCGTACACGGTTACAGTTTACAATTTAATTGCGACTGCTTATATACTTTCGTGCGGACAACCGCTACAAGAGAATATTCATGTATTTATCTTTTATTAGTGCATTAGCTGCTAATTTGCTAAGACTTAACAAAGGAATCACGTGTTGACCTACTTTGAACAAAGGAAGCGTTTTGACCTACATTCATAACGTCAGATTTCTCCTTGTTCGGAACCTGTTGCAGGCTCAGTAATTATAGCTATCAGGTTCTTAGTTAATTGTTACAGTCTATTATAATAATTTAATAATTGTTTATTGACTTATGTCTACCATTTTATTTTGCTATTTTCAAATCACTGCATTTGGAATTGATACTAAATTAGACAGGGTTATACCATCCATGTATGTAGGCGTTAAATATTTCTACTACTTGTCTTGGACATTTGTACATTTCTAACTGTACTTGTTTCCAGTACATGTTTAACTAGCTTTTCACACCGTAAATTATGTAAACGGTGTTTTACCACAGCATGTTTGTTTGCTGTGCACAATGCGGCATTACCACATAAGTTTATTTATATCTTTAATTCTGCTTGTGCATTTATTTCGCCAGTTTGTTTTTTATTGGGTACCATCTATATGATTTATGTACCACACAATAATTGAACATTGTTATATTACAGCATATATGTTTTATTTTGTTTGCTGCGCACACTTTACTTAATATTAGTTCATGCATTGCTGTGTAAGTTTACTTACTACTCTGACTGTGCCCGTGCATATTTGTTTGTCAGGTCTGTCATTGATTGTGGGTATCATCTACATATGTTATTGCAACTGGATCTTATTAAGCATATTTCTTTGCTGCATCTTCTATTATTCTATGGATTAATGGGCTAGTCCACATACAACTCGGTGTCTGTGCATATTTGTTTGTCAGACCTGCGATCCTTATGACGTCGGTATAAACTATATTTCTGAAATTTGCTTTTATCACAGCATATTCGATTGCTGTTGAGCGCTGCTGTTAATTCATTATTACGGATAACACCTTGCCTGTGTCTGTGCATATTTGCTTGCCAGACATACGGGTTTCAACTAATTACTACTATGTGCCACATATTTTTGCAACTATCTTTTATCACAGAATATTTGTTTGCTGTGAAGCGATTTTGTTATTCCTTGCGACGCATGGTTCCGATAATTGATTATGTCTGCGCATATTTGTTTGCGAGACACTTGTGTTTCAACTTACAATCACTATGTGCCACATATTATTGCAATTGGCTTTTATCACAGCATATGTGTTTGCTGTTGAACGCCAGTGTTGTTATTTCATGATGTGCATGGTTTTGATAACACCTGGCCTATGTCTGTGCATATTTGTTTGCCAGACACATGTGTTTCAATTAATTACATAGATTGATTTTGCCAAAAGCGAAACATACTGCAACGAAACAAATTACTTCTATGCTTACCTGGTGTAAGGCTTTTCAGGTATACGCAGATGTTTATGTCAGGAAGTATCCATACGAAGCTCATGAACTTTTCATGTACATAACACTTGTACAGACTCTGTCATCACACACACATTTCTGGCAGCTGCACGACGAAAACTACCTTCAGCTCCGGGCAGTAACCCCTGATTCATGGGGATCCCTGCACACTGAAACATTCCTCTTCTGCACTAGTTCACAGCCTTCCTTTCGGAACCAGGCCTCCACGCTATCCTTCCGCTTGCCAAGACACATCATGCAGAGGAAGGGCTATTGCTGGGACTTCACAAAAATTCAGTTCCTGTACCAAGCAAAGATGCTCAAAACTGCACCAATGCAGTAATTGCGAGAGCCAGCATGGCGCAAACAATTGGACACTGCCAGCTAGATCTGCATCCCCCCTCCCCATGAATTCCGTCGGAAACGACAAGGGGATCCCAGACAGTCTGGAACAATCAACCCCGCCCCCAGTACTAATACCCTCAAAAAAGATTTCATTCTTCCCACTCCTATTTCTGCTCACAGACAATCATCCTACTTGACAGGTTATGACGAGCACCTTAAAACGAATTTGATTATCAGGTTTCAAAAATGGCTTCCCCTTAGGAACAGTTGGACCGGTACAATCCAACATATCATCCAATCATCCCTCAGCAACGTCCAATCAAGATTTCGTTCGTGAAAAGATTTCAGTAGAACTTGCGGAGCCTTTTCTCAGCCCTCCTCTTCCAAACTTTGTCAGTAGCCCTCTTGGAGTGGTACCAAAACGGTGCCCGAACTATTTTCGACTCATCCATGATCTGTCATTTCCTAAGACAGGTACATCAGTGAATATATTCATTATTTCGGAACATTCCGCCGTTTCACTGGAATCTTTCGACATGTTGCATCAATTATACTTAAATCTGGCCGTAACTCCCTGGTGGCGAAAGCAGACATGGACGAAGCTTTTCCTATCATTACTATCTCACCTCTAGATTATCATAAACTGTTTTGTTTTTTTCGATAAATGGATGCTTCTATTTTGACACGGTTCTTCCCATGGGCTCTTCGTCGTCAGTTGAAATTTGTGAATCCTTTTCCACTAGTATACAGTGGACTTTGCCGCGCAAGTTTAATATCCACAAGGTTTCTCAATAATTGATTATTTTATTTGTGTCGGTTCACCGGGTTCAAATGATTGTCAAAGTTCTTTAAACACATTCTTGTCCCTGGCTGCGGATATTGGCATCCCAATCAAATCTGATTAAACTGTTCCCATAACTAAATCAATTGAGGTGCATGGAATCAATGTTCACACCACAACACTAATGGCCTTCCACGAAACAAGATTGTTACTCTGAAAACTCTTATTCGCAATAAAATGAACAGACGCAAGATTTCCCTAAAAGCCCTCCAATCTATTCTTGGGCACTTGAATTTTGCGTGCAAAGTTGTTAAACCGGGTCGCTGTTTCCCTCGTAGGCTGTACGACCTTATTAAGGGCAAACATTATCCGCTCCACTTCATCAAATTGACAAAGGAGTGTAGAGCATATCTACGATTGTAGGACACGTTTCTTGATTGCTACAATGGCTGCACCCTTCTAACTAATGATAGATTCATTTCTTCTATCACCCTGCAGCTACATACAGATGCAGCTGGTGCTTTGGGTTTTGGGTGTACTCACAAAAATTCTTGGACATATGGTTCTTTCCCTACAGAAGTGAAACATCACCATATCAACATACTGGAACTTTATCCGATTGCGTTAGCAGTTGTCTTGTTCGCTTACAAGTGGGCCAATACAAATATATTATTTGTGTGTGACAATCTAGCTGTGGTCTATTGTCTAAATAAGCAATCTTTACGGGATGCTGTTATGATGAAATGGCCAACTCATCTCTGAAGATGGATTTGATCGCTGCAGATGTCTCCCATAGCGCACAATGGCCAACTCATCTCTGAAGATGGATTTGATCGCTGCAGATGTCTCCCCTAGCGCACAATGGCCAACTCATCTCGGAAGATGGATTTGATCGCTGCAGATGTCTCCCCTAGCGTACAATGGCCAACACATCACTGTAGATGGATTTGATCGCTGCAGATGTCTCCCCTAGCGCACAATGGCCAACTCATCTCTGAAGATGGATTTGATCTCTGCAGATTTCTCCCCGAGCGCACAATGGCCAACTCATCTGTGAAGATGGATTTTATCGCTGCAGACGTCTCCCATAGCGCACATTGGCCAACTCATCTCTGAAGATGGATTTGATCGCTGCAGATGTTTCCCCTAGCGCACAATGGCCAACTCATCTCTGAAGATGGATTTGATCGCTGCAGATGTCTCCCCTAGCGCACAATGGCCAACTCATCTCTGAAGATGGATTTGATCGCTGCAGATGTCTCCCCTAGCGCACAATGGCCAACTCATGTCTGAAGGTGAATTTGATCGCTGCAGATGTCTCCCATAGCGCACAATGGCCAACTCATCTCTGAAGATGGATTTGACCGCTGCAGATGTCTCCCCTAGCGCACAATGGCCAACTCATCTCTGAAGATGGATTTGATCGCTGCAGATGTCTACCGTAGCACACAATGGCCAACTCATCTCTGAAGATGGATTTGATCGCTGCAGATGTATCCCGTAGCGCACAATGGCCAACTCATCTCTGAAGATGGATTTGATCGCTGCAGATGTCTCCCCTAGCGCACAATGGCAAACTCATTTCTGAAGATGGATTTGATCGCTGCAGATGTCTCCGTTAAAGCCTACAGAAGCAAGCAATTTCAAGCCTGATATCTGATATTATCATTTGTTCATGGAAACAAAAGACAATAAAAATGGAGGATGTGGTGTACTTGGTATCCTCACTGTAAAAGAAATCCCTTTATTACAACTGAATGTTTAGTGGTTCAGTTTTTAGACAGTTTGAGATTGCAAAAGAAGTCGTCTTCAGTAATTATTTCACACAAATCTATATTGTTGCAAATTCTTTCATTTTATGGAACTATATGGTGTACATAATGTTTTTGATTTAGATGTGTATGAAAGGTGTGTTTCATTATTCTCCTTCTTTACCAAAGCATATAGAATCATGGAATGATTCGCTAGTATTCACGTGTTTGAAAACATTATATACTGTTACAAATCTGTCTTTGAAATGTGTGACTCTTAAAACAGTAGATTTGATTACATTGACAACTCCTTGTATGATACAAGAACAAGTTTACGTGTTGGTTGTGTTTCCTTATTTGCTGAAAACCACAAATCTGGGAAGAGCGTGTTTGCCTATGAAAGAGCATTATCAGGAAAAAGCATTATGTGCTATACATACCCTATTATATTATGTTAGGTGACTAAACACTGAGAAGTTCCACAAATGTGTTTATTCTATACATCACGTACAAACCGATACCTACAAATACTATTGCAAGGTGGCTTAAAGCTGTGTTTGGCATGCAGGCATAAATATTCTGTCTGCAGCATTTTCTAAAGGATGTACTTTGAAGAACATTTTAGAAATGGCTGACTGGCCGTCGGATAAAATCTGTACAAAGTTTTATTTACCTGAAAATGTTAATAATAAATTATCGTATTTCAAAAGTGTTTTAGACAAGATGATAAGTGTCTAATATTTTGGGACATTACATATGTGGGAATCTGTGTTATAGAGGTTCCTTAAATATTTGAGGATATGTTAGAATTACCATATGGACATTTAGCTATATGTCTGATGGATGAAATTTTTGTTGTGTTTTTGATGATTGCAATTGTATGAAACTAACATTCGAAGACTTTTGTAACTTTTTATTAGCAAGGTATGTGTTGTCGCGGAGTTGTTCATAATTATAGTAATATTTGATTACAGGAAGTCAAATAAATGGTTAATAGAAAAACGCTTTGTTTAACATGATTATGTGTACTTTGGGAAGGTGTTTTTTTTTAAAGATGCTAAATCATACATGTGTAAGCCAAAGGCTTAACGAAAATAATGTGCTTTATCCAAGCTTTAATATAGCGCTGTAGGAGGGCATTTTTGGAGTAAAACCGGAGACTGAGCATGTATAATCCCACCAAAGCTATTGATCATACGAACAATTAATATACTCATATATTATAATACATATTTGTTTAATAGGTAAGCTAAAAAGTGAAAATCCATCACATATTCGTTTGAAACAAAACACCTTGCAATTTAAAATATGACTTGATCTGGGATTCACTTCCGGAACTCGATTACGGAAGTAATCGATAATGATTTTGATGACGTAATAGGTGGTTAAACCGGATTGACATATAGTTATCGAAACTTTGAAGCGCGATCGTCGCTTCATATTGCCAGGACAATTACCCTGGTTCCCGGTTCGTACTAAAATAGTACAAACCAAACAATGTCGGGCTGTGATGGCTTGTCTGCAGTAATGCAATTTTGACAAACATGAGTCCATTTAGAAATCACACGGCCTTGTTAAAGCAAATATATGTTAGATTACAAATAATAAAGCGTTTGTGTATTTCGCGAGGTGTGTATGCTAAAACAGAGGAGAACGCAAGTGAAGTGTATTTCGGGCATAACAGTCTAGTTGAGATTTCGGATAAATAACTTGACTCAATACAAATTGTGTAAAAATAAAGGATATTGGCAACAATGGCAAACAATATTATTTACATGTTTAAAACTTATATGCTCAATGTAACATCACATGTTTATTTCAGTATTCAAATTTTGTTAGAGTGACATGGAATATCCTTTTAATCTTTACATGCTCTACAAATAAAGTAAATTTAAAGCCACTGAATACATCTGCCTCTATCCTGTTTTTTGAATACAGATAGTCGGACAAGACTTCCAGTTGAACACTCCTTTGTCTAATTACCATGTGTCAAAGAAAATGCTGTTGAAATTGTATTATTGTTGACATAGTTATGTAGTCCCAATAATTGACTTTGTAGTTTTAAAACACAATTTGGTATTCAGAAAAAACAACTCTATCAAACTTTATTGGTTTCGCAAATTAATGTTTTTACTATTAAGAAATTATTTGACATTAACTCAAGAAGCCAGAAATTGGATCGACAATTTGTTTGACATTTTCTTCTGTAACTCTGGAGATCTGTGCAAAATTTAATCATTTTACAGAGATACATCCTCTATAAAAATTACTTCAAATCATTCCTTTGTGCAAACAAAGAATGGCATAATGTCAATAATTGCATTGTTCTAAAATAGGAATGGCAATCCTATATGTCTGTTCAAGCCCCAAGTGGTCAGCTCTTAATAGTACCTACATGTATTTAGCTCAATAACACAACAACAACAACAACAAATGATGTGCATAACAGATGCAAGTGCTAGAGAAGACAAACATTAATATAGAATGACAGTTTGTGCATTTTCTTGCATTGTTAAAAGTAATTGTTATTTTTTTTAAATAAAACAGCTATGCATATCAATCAAAACATATTCAGTAGTGTACCATACACATACGTTAACACGTTTAAGTTTTCGCACAAATATAATAAACAACTTTGGGTTTAAATATATGACTTGCACAACAACTGTGAACTTCTTATTAAAAATTATCTGTCGACATCACAGATTCTTGTTGCAAAGGAAAATACAGAACATTTCAGTAATATAATGGTCTGTGTCTGATCTATCAAAATCTGTTATGCGTAAAATTTCAGACATTTAGATCTATATCCGATCTGAAAAAAAAAACAATGCATTAAAATAATGTTATATCTATGGGCAATTAACTTTTATCTAAAACCTAGAATACTCATACTAGGATGCATGTATTATAATATTACACATTTTTATACATCATACTTGACATTACAATAATGGCATAGGACGGACATTAATAATACAAGTTTATTGTAATTAAGAAGTGAATAACAGGCTGTCTGATTAACCAATCTCATTTAAACAAGTTATGTCGTTATTGCTGATTGTCCAAATAACTGTATAACTGCTAAAATAGACATGGATATAAATATATGTTTACCTTAATAGCATGTAACATTTCTCTTTCAAATTCTTATACCACCATGCTGTCCGTGTGGACTATATTTAGACGCTCAATTAATACACTGTCTCGCAATTATTGTTTACTTGCTTAACGCCTTTAGTCACTTTTCATATGTCCCTTATAAAACATTCTTCAAAGTCTTTGATTCTAAGGTTGTTTCAGTATTACTATACGGCTCTAAGTTCTGGGTTCTAGAAAATATTAATTGTTTAGAATATGTGCAAATATATGCTTGTAAGCGATTTCTCAAAGTACGCCAAAAAATAAACTTTAGTTTACAATGTACGACTAGTTTGTTTTTTTGAATTACATTATTTTCGTTCGGTATATAAAATAAATATCAAAGGCATGTTGAGGAGTAATGTAAATATTGCCCCCGTCGAAGAGTAATGTCAACCTAGGCATTCGGCCTCGGTTGACATCACTCTCCTCGGGGTGCAATATTTACTATATCCCTCAATTGCCTATGATATTTATATACTATACATTGCTGTTCTCTGATAGCATCTATTGTTTTCGTTTTCTGAAATAGGTGCTATTGTAAAGGGAAAAAATATTATTTGTTTTAACTGTGTACAGTGTGCTGTTGTTGTTCCTTGATGGCACCTATTTGTTCGTGTTCACTAATGGGCGCTAGGCGAACACATGTATACTTCAAATGTCTATATTTTGCAACTGCTTGTATATTTATACCTCCACATGCATATTTATACCTCCACAATCATTTTTGTTCATAATAGCGCAACACGATTTGTAGTATGCTAATAAAATTATGAAAAGACAGTATCATTTATCTTGACATAATATAATTTCTTTAAACATACATTTATTTACACGTGAAGTGAACATTTTCATAATATATGTATATCGTATATCTTCTGTGAAAAAGATTGATTTATAACAGTATATTGCTTAATTTCTTTACTATTGTATTGCATTTGGTTGTCCCGAATCCTGTTCCATGTATGTACATTTATATTTATACTCTTAGTCTTCCCATTAGGGCATACATGCCATTTTATTATTTATTATCTATTGATATAATTACTATTACTAGTATCATCATCATCATCATCATCATCATCATCATCATCATCATCATCTTAATCAACATCCTTCTTATTATTAGTATCCATATCATTACCATAATAATTATTGCCACAGAAGTATTATGTTGTGTTAGTACGCACTCTTATCACTCTTATCACCTACTGCACATGTGTATATTTGTTGTACATTTTGTGTATAGGCCGGTTGCCTTGTATACCACAAACATTTTATAGATTGAACAAATAAACATGTATGTGCTTACTTTAATATTTTAAACTATAAATTCGTCAACTACTACTGTGTTGTTTTGAGAATGTATATCAATCATTGTGAGTGTGTTAATAGTCGTGAGACCATGTCGAGAAGTACTTATATGTATTTAAAACAAATGCAATAGATTTTGTAAATACAAACATATACAAAGTAAACAACACACGCAAACCAAAATGTATTGTATGACTGACAGAACACAACAAAACTCAGTGTTGATTATTACAAGCGTATTTTACAATTCATTTATATATATCATGTACAATTTATAAAATCGTGAATGCATATAGAAAACACACAGCAAATCACAATAACTTACAAAATACATTGTACAACTAGTAGTTGTAGAAAAAAGTAGCGAGTGCTTGGAGTTTGTGCATACAATACACAGAGAAACAAAGTTACATATACGATTATATTTTTGCTCATGTCCTAAAAATATGGATTAAAATAAATATATTTCTTTTTTATGCATAAAACGACATGTGCAATGTGTTTGTAAGTAAAGAAAGAAGTTGCCGTCAATGACGGCATGAAAGTCTATTCTTTAGAAAGGTACACAGAGGTATGCAATAATTAATAAAACATGAGTCTCTTACTTACGTAAAAGGGAAAGACAATTCTGCATGATTTATACAGTGAAAAGAAAGGTTTCAAATGTACCATTACGCAAACTTGGTTTAATAAAATCCCATACTATGACGATACTAATAGAAACTTAATAAACATTAATAATAAACAGAACATATATGCTAATACTAGTTTGAACACGTTTGTGTTGTAACTACCCAGTCCTTTGTTAACATCTACAACTTCAATTAAACTACACTCGCACAGGAGCCACAGTCTGTACAGTGACGTCTGCCAGTGAAACAACTTTATTGTGGCGTCATGTATGTTGAAGAACAAAATAACAAAAATGAATTAAACTGAACCAATAATAATGTATTTGTATACAATCGACGCATGTTAAATATTTTTTGACAAAAAAACGAGTGTATGCCGCATTTGCAATTAAGCAGATGGCACATGTCAGGGACTTCGACATCTACCTGTCCTGTTCGTGATTCCATATATGTTTCCGCGGAATATTTTAAATTCGAATGTTTCTTGACAAATAACATTTTGCACAAAATGTTTCAAAACGTTTTCCCTGACAATATATACACAAAGAAGTTAATCCAATTTTGAATTTCTGGTATTGACATTCCAATGAATGTATACAAGTGGAAGCTGACAAAGTCGACAGGATTGTTTTTTAATATTTGAGTTGGATCCGGATAAAATGTTAACCATAGTATGGCAAATGGAGAACAATATAAACAACCGCAAAAGAAATCAATGTCAATGTTAATTGCTGTTGTTCGTCTCTCCTCTTGTCGATGATATTCGTATTGTTTGTCATCTTAAAACGGCTTTTAGCTGAGATACCTAAGCGTATTATTATGGCTATATTGAAAACTACGACGATAAGGAGAGGTATCAATACATAATAAAATATGTCCACGTAAAACCAAACTGTAGACATAAAACGGCTGCTGTAACAAATAGTAACAGGTTGTGTTGGTGACACGCCGGCGTTGAAGCCAATATGTATGGGGTAGTGACTGTAAATGACAACAAACATATTATTGTAAGCACAAACTTAACCTGATGTAAAACGAACCACGAAGCTAATTTTAGAGGAAAACAAACGGCACATAGTCGTTCACAGAATATAATTAGAGAAAATGGCCACCGAGCTGATTAAGTATTGTAAAAAGCTACAGGAAAAACTCGTCCAGGTGGAGATACTGAGACGTAAAACGAATAACAATTAACATCAAATCACTTATGCTTAATACTAAGATGTGAAGCGACGTTTTATTGAATGGTTTTATTTGAAGAATCAGTGTCATTGTTAATGGATTTGTGACAAGACCTGGTATGTTTGTAAAATAATAGTAATATTTTAAAATGATTAAATATACTTTAGCTTCAAAAATATTTTCAAGTCGAATAGCTATAGTTGAAACGTCTGTGCTGTTGCAAGCACCAACTGAAGACGTAGATGCATTGTGAAGAACGTCACATTTATATTTGGTCTCGAAAGCTGATTTGGTTGATGTATTAACCGTTCCCTCTGTTGTAGATTCCACAGCCGTGTGGGTGGCGTTTTCAACTCGAGGTACTTCTACTGATGGTTCTATGAAATCCAATGCGGGAGTCACACCGGTACATGCAGTCATTCCTGTGACAACCACGAAGGTAACTGTCCAAAAATAAGTACTCATATCTGTAAGTGTATATAATATATTACACAATGTTGAATTACGATTGAATCCTGAGTATCTAGTAAACGCTTAACGCTTAAGGTTATAACTACTATATGGTTGCATTTACATTTACTGTTTAATAAATTTTAAGTTTCAAACAAAACCTTTACGAGCATTCGTATGTGAACTCATACCGCTATTCCCAATAAAATCCTTTGCTTTAGTTTGCAGTCAGTCGAGGCCGCAGATCGTGTATTGCTGGAGGCAGACAGTGACTGTCATTAAATACTCCGGTACAGTATTACCGATATCGAGATGCGCTGGAGCGGTATAAAAGCTCGCTTAAGATTGTGCATAGCATGGGTTCTATAACAAAATTGCCACACTTTGCAGTGGCAACATTCTCCATAATAGTTCGTTTTATACAATCAACATGTTCTATATGGTTCATTCTCATCAACATTATGCAATCAACATGTCATATATAGTTCATTCTCGTCAACAAATACTTATGTAGAATCTTATTCAGAATATAGTTTTTACTTTTAGTAAAACGTCATTGTTCTGTGTGATATGGAAGAAGACAATAATAAGGAATGACACGAGTTTGCTTTAGTGCTTATATGGCACTGGAAATAGAGTGCCATGGATATTTTGAGAACTTTCTGGGAATGCAGCCCGAAATGTTTTATGAACTGTTGCAATCTATAAAGTTGACATAAAAACAAACACATTTCCGACGACCCATTGAGCCTGGAATGAAGCTTGCTATTGCGTTGGGCTATATGGCATCTAGGGACAGTTATCACAGTTTGCAGTACTCTTTTCGAGTGCCACACAACACCATCAGTGTATTAGTGAGGGAGGTGTGTGAGGCCATCATCTGTGAGTACGAGGAAGATATGTTTCAACTACCATCCACCCCGAAGAAATGGAGGGAGGTGTCTTTTGTTCTAGATATTTCACTACTCAAGCTGGTGCTTATATTACAATCGTGATTTAATTATTTACAGATTTATATTTCTTTGCATATTGCTGAAGCGCTCGGTACAAGGTGGAAGTTCTTTCATACCTGTGGAGCCATCGATGGTAAGCATATAGCTATAAAAAAGCCGAAGAATGGTGGTTCACGATTGTACAACTATAAAGGCTTCTATTCAGTTATACTGCTTGCCGTGGTTGACGCAGACTATCGCTGCCTGTGGGCGGACGTTGGTGCTAATGGAAGTGCGTCGGAATGCGATTTTGTTTCAACAAATCGCCGCTCCGCACAGCTTTGGAAAACGCCAGCATTGGTTTTCCAGAACCGGAGCCTCTTCCAAACGACGACAGACCTATTCCATACTTCTTTGTTGGAGATGACACATTTCCATTGCGCACATGGATGATGGAGCCTTTCATACACCGTGGGATGGATAGACAAGAGCGGATTTTGAATTTCCGTTTGTCCCGTTCTCGTCGAGCTGTTGAGAATGCGTTCGGTATTTTGGCTAGCTCATAGATGGCGCTGCTTGCTAACTACAATGCAACATAATCCAGAAACAGTAACCACCATTGTGTGCGCGTGTCTTTGTCAGCACAATTTAATGCGCAAACGTTATCCTGTTCTACAAACTGCCGACTTGGATAATAAAGGCAGCGACCATGATATGATTCCAGGTGCATGGCGCGGCAATTCAGAATACAAGATGTGCAGACAATAATTCAACCAGAGAAGCGAAACAGATAAGGGTATATTTGAAACAGTATTATGACCATATCAGTGCAGTTCCAGGGCAAGAGAAAATGCTATAAAAACAACAAACGGTTCTACAACAGGAACAATTAATGTACACGATTATTAGTATTAGAAACCGTATATACAGTCGTTAGACGTTCTTACTTATGACTTTGTTACTTTGTCATTGATAAATCAAGACAACACAACGATTTAAAGTTTTGAAAATTTAATATTAACAACTGGACGGCATGTAGAACGAAATTACTTTATTGTCTGCTTGGACAAACGTCACGTCACAGCTAAAGTATATTGCGTAACTAAAGTTTGCATTGTAAATCCTGTTACAATACCCTATAAGTTCAATATCAATATTAATACTACTTAACAATAAACACGCATAACCCACATTTTACATTTTGAAATATCCTGTTAATTATGTATTTTACGATAGTGAAAATATGTTATATCCCATATAACGTGTTCCCAAGTAACATAAATAGAAGCATTTAACTTAATGCAATGAACATGAACAAAACACATGAAAAATGTAAGCATTTGTCATTTTCCAAACATTATTCGGAACAGTCACTGTCCTTATCTGAAATTAAACGAGATGGACACGTTCGAGGAAGACTGACATTGGTGGCTTGCAGGAGATCTGACACCGCGTGTACATGTACTGGTGTCAGTGAAAGGACTGACTTTGATCCAATGAACCGCGCTGAAGTCCTTGGCTTGGCGCGGAGGTTGATTTTGTAGTGTTGTTTAGAATGGTTGTAGCGAATGTTTGTGTAGGCGATCGCATTTCATTGGTACCTTCGAGCAGCAGTACCGCAGCAAATCCTTGTGACGCCTGATAAGTTTGATTCACCGGATACCACGGTGGCTTCTGAAATCCCTGATGGGGTGTGAAGGCTTAGGCTGGCTGAGAAGGATATGGGGAATGCATATTCTTAGGCCGGTATCGGTCCATTATAAACATAACTTCACGTCTAAACTGCAACCATTGGTCTTGTGATAGGTCTGCCATTTCTGCTACCATAAAGTTGGCGGACGCTTTCCTGGCATCTACGGGTGTGTCAATGACGTCACGGACGGCCTTAATGACTTCAGATTAACCCTGTGATCGCTCCAATATTTTGAGTATAACCTTATCTAATACTTGGGATTGGGCTGCCCTTTTCCTGGACTGCCTGCTTTTGCCGCTTGAAGGGTCGGTCTGCATTGAACATTCAACAGCATCTTCCGAGGGAGGCGGTGTACACGAGTACTATGTATGCTCCTCTGTCCCAATGTCTGACACAACAGGTGAAGAAGTCGCAGCTACCTTCCCCAGCTGTCTGGTTTCTGTGCGATGGGAAATGTGATCCGTCATGAAATTGAAGTTCGACTTTATCCATGCCTGACGGGCAGTTAGGACTGGCGCCGCCTGGCCACATTTAGTGCGCTTCAATCTGCCAAACATTGATATCTGTGAATAAAACCACACCGCCTACTGGTCGCCTGAAAAGTCATGAACTGACAATTATAATTTAAATTAAAGTGACACGTTTAAGTTTGGTAGAAATAAAATAAAGTTAAAACAATAGCAGAACAACATCATATTAACAGTCCTGAAATATAGTAGGGACGTCAACGTATACTAGTATTCGAATATTTGAATGCATCACCGAAAAGAAACTACTAGCCATTATAGGAAAAATTGATTTCTGTTTAATAATCTGCCAACACATTTGATGTTTAAACAGTGTGCTATTTTGGTAAGTCAGTTGTAAGTTGTATGCACGAGAACATATATTAAAATTATGCTGTACGAATCGTATATTAAATAGGTACAAATATGTTCATCGACTGTAGACAAGATCATTTTTATTAAACGAACACAACCAAGCTAAAATGAATGGATGATTTTACAGCAGTAATTTCTAAGATTTCAATAGTGTCGTAATAAAACATAACATTCAACTATTCAGAAAAAAACACACAATATTCTTCTTCATTATGATGATGATGATGATGATCATGACGATGATGAATTTGATAATAATGATGCTAATTGTGATGAATAAACCGATTAAAATGATGCAGTTATTGATTAATAGTGTGCTGGTTATAATGATGATTGTGATGATGATGATGATGATGATTATGATGATTATGATGATGATAATGGTGGTGGTGATGATGACGACGCTTTATAACCACTTGATCTACAACCATTTGGGCTTTATTTATTGTATTTATTATGATAAAATGTATTAATATAAAATTTCAAAGCGTAAAAAATGTAGTAACATAGTTTGTAAGTGAATAAATTTACTCACAGCTCAAATTCAGCTCCTTTGTTTTTTCATTCAAAAGATGTTCCTTATTATGCCTGTCACGATAGTCTTTGTGGCTCTGGTCATAGAAAAGGGTGTGTTCGAAATACCAATCAGCCAGTTTCTGTTCAGTCTCAGTACTGAATTTGGGAACATTCTTCACTTTAAATGTGACGGGCGGCTCTTCGTCTTCTTCATTTTCGTTTTCATTGACATATTCCTATGTTTGCAGTTCAATATTAAAGCATCTGCAGTAGCAAACCCTTATATTCTGTGAAACAAAAATAAATTAAATAAAAATGAGAAACAAATCCTGCCTCTCATATGGATTGAACCCTATTGCTAGTACCTGTTCTGCGTAATTACCGACAAACTGTGAATTCCATTTCGTTCTGTATCATAATAATAACAATAATAATAGTAATAATAATAATAATATTAATAATAATAATAATAATAATTATTATTATTATTATTATTATTACAAAGATAAAAATTATTATTATTATTATAGAAAGTGAATAATACAATAAGTAATAAAATAATTGTAATAAAATGATTTATCATGCCCCAATCAACAAATAATCTTAACATGAGTCGGCGATAACGAGTCGAAAAGGTTAGGATAGAATGGCTATGTTTCCTCTCGGCTCGCTTCGTGACCTGTTTGGTTGGTTTTGATTGAAAGTAAAATGATAGTTATACATTTGTAAACACCACACATAAACACCTTAACTTGCATATACAATAAGTGAGTTCAATATGCTAGGATTGTAATATGTCCATGATTCTACTTGGCTCGTGACCCACTTAAACCATTTATCAGTGATTTCGAACGCTGCATAGTGGACTCCTTTTTTTCCGCGATTTTTAGTTTCAAAATTTGATCCTACACTGAAGGAAGTGAATTATCCGTATTGTTTAGTTTGTTTTAAACATATTATGTTCTAATCACATTCTTTATCAAAACCATGGTGATTTCTACCGTCGAATTTCAGATACATTGACCGACACGTAGAGTTGCACTGACCGCTCTCAAAATCAGTCATGTTTGGAGTGCAATGACAGGGCAACTATGTGTAGCTTTTTGTTGCTGCTTCATTCACAACTGTATATACCTAATACACAAACCCATGTGAATTATTACCGTTAGTTTTATCTATTAATATACTAACGAAAGTTTATAATTTAATTCTTGCATGGTTATCAATTTGAAAGCGGTTATGACGACAGTAGCGAAAAAGGGCATTCCTGAAAAAAGGTATGACAACACTATTTATAGAATATACAATATCATAAATATATACAATAATCTCAAAGCAATATTGTTGGTTGTGCATAATGCGTTCCTGTGTAACAGGAACGATTAATTGTGAGATGCAAATTACAACAAAAGTGGAGCTGCTATGCTTAATATAATTGATTAGTTTAGTTTAAACCTATTTATGTTAGCTCGATTGCATCGAAGGCCTAAGACTTATTGAGACACTAATTGATTGGTAGATGTTTTATGAAAATAATAATTGTATATCGGATACATATAGTTTACCATTCATGTGTATCACTCCGCGATGTTGATATTGAATGTGTTCCGTGGTTTCTTGTATAGTACATTGTATATTAAGTACGGTACTTTATTCCATTAATATACAATACATTCGCCTGAAATAGTTGGATTGGAGCTTAACGAATAATACGGATATGTACTAGACTATGGATGCATACATTTCTTTAAACAATGCATGTTTGATAACGCTAACAACGTTATAGTGGCTTGTTATATAGCTATAACACGTTTTTTTACCTAAATTGCTTGGACACTGTTTCTTCAACGATTAAATGCCAGTTCCTTAATGCAAAATGCGTATATTTTACAGTATCCAGCCATGCAACTGGGTCATATAATGACCACATTACATTTAAATGCACTTAGCCTGCGATGTCTTACGTTAAAAGCCAGGAAAACAGACAGTATATAATGTACATAAAGACAAATTTAATTACACGACATGCAACATAGGCCCTTCGTTTTTGCTGATGGTAGTTTTTTGAGATGGCAGTTTTATTTTGATGGTTCGTTTGTTATTATAATACATGACCGAACAGATTACATGATTACGTTTACATACACAAACTTTCTACATGTATATTTCTTATTTGAACAAGTCACTCTATTTATCACAATAGCAATTAATACTTTACACCCTTACTGTTGCTGCTGTGGTTGCAAATAACGCAATACGAGTTTCTACAAAAAACGCACATTTGTTTCGTGCATTTAGTTGCGGTCGTCGGTGACAATTCGAATCATAGAATCATTTTAAAGTATATTGGTGAACAAATACTGGTATGATTTCAATTTTCACTGGTCATTTTTACAAATATTCCATGTGCGTTTTATAATTAGTATTTGATGCGTGATATGGCAAAAGTGCGTATTTAGTTCGTACTGATCTGTTTTTAACATATCGTGTTTCTGATCATATGTTGTTTTTTTACATTGATGATGTTGCCACGTTATTACGAAAGTAAACGACATGTACTTATTAGCTTTTTAGTGAAAATTGTTTATGATTACACTACTTATATAAATCATGCTGAAATGGTTATCATTTGCAAAGAATCACTTATTATGAAAACGATCTTTCATTCAAACGCTCCTTAAGACCATACCATACTGACATCAGCCTTCGGCTTTAGTCAGGTCAACGTTTTGGCTGACTGGTCGGTCACTATAATGCGAGGAGGCCCTCAGTGGTTTGTATTATTTCTTAAATAGTATATGATCGACAAAAGATTGCATAACAATAAATGGCTTATACGAGCAGTTTAGTTAACATATCTTATATTATGTACATTATATGTTATGTTTTACAGTTAAATAAACTAATAAAGTCGCTAATCATGTAGTCATAAAAGATTACGTGATTTTGACCTATTTCCTATAATCAATGCATTAAAATAATGTTATATCTATGGGCAATTAACTTTTATCTAAAACCTAGAATACTCATACTAGGATGCATGTATTATAATATTACACATTTTTATACATCATACTTGACTTTACAATAATGGCATAGGACGGACATTAATAATACAAGTTTATTGTAAATAAGAAGTGAATAACAGGCTGTCTGATTAACCAATCTCATTTAAACAAGTTATGTCGTTATTGCTGATTGTCCAAATAACTGTATAACTGCTAAAATAGACATGGATATAAATATATGTTTACCTTAATAGCATGTAACATTTCTCTTTCAAATTCTTATACCACCATGCTGTCCGTGTGGACTATATTTAGACGCTCAATTAATACACTGTCTCGCAATTATTGTTTACTTGCTTAACGCCTTTAGTCACTTTTCATATGTCCCTTATAAAACATTCTTCAAAGTCTTTGATTCTAAGGTTGTTTCAGTATTACTATACGGCTCTAAGTTCTGGGTTCTAGAAAATATTAATTGTTTAGAATATGTGCAAATATATGCTTGTAAGCGATTTCTCAAAGTACGCCAAAAAATAAACTTTAGTTTACAATGTACGACTAGTTTGTTTTTTTGAATTACATTATTTTCGTTCGGTATATAAAATAAATATCAAAGGCATGTTGAGGAGTAATGTAAATATTGCCCCCGTCGAAGAGTAATGTCAACCTAGGCATTCGGCCTCGGTTGACATCACTCTCCTCGGGGTGCAATATTTACTATATCCCTCAATTGCCTATGATATTTATATACTATACATTGCTGTTCTCTGATAGCATCTATTGTTTTCGTTTTCTGAAATAGGTGCTATTGTAAAGGGAAAAAATATTATTTGTTTTAACTGTGTACAGTGTGCTGTTGTTGTTCCTTGATGGCACCTATTTGTTCGTGTTCACTAATGGGCGCTAGGCGAACACATGTATACTTCAAATGTCTATATTTTGCAACTGCTTGTATATTTATACCTCCACATGCATATTTATACCTCCACAATCATTTTTGTTCATAATAGCGCAACACGATTTGTAGTATGCTAATAAAATTATGAAAAGACAGTATCATTTATCTTGACATAATATAATTTCTTTAAACATACATTTATTTACACGTGAAGTGAACATTTTCATAATATATGTATATCGTATATCTTCTGTGAAAAAGATTGATTTATAACAGTATATTGCTTAATTTCTTTACTATTGTATTGCATTTGGTTGTCCCGAATCCTGTTCCATGTATGTACATTTATATTTATACTCTTAGTCTTCCCATTAGGGCATACATGCCATTTTATTATTTATTATCTATTGATATAATTACTATTACTAGTATCATCATCATCATCATCATCATCATCATCATCATCATCATCATCTTAATCAACATCCTTCTTATTATTAGTATCCATATCATTACCATAATAATTATTGCCACAGAAGTATTATGTTGTGTTAGTACGCACTCTTATCACTCTTATCACCTACTGCACATGTGTATATTTGTTGTACATTTTGTGTATAGGCCGGTTGCCTTGTATACCACAAACATTTTATAGATTGAACAAATAAACATGTATGTGCTTACTTTAATATTTTAAACTATAAATTCGTCAACTACTACTGTGTTGTTTTGAGAATGTATATCAATCATTGTGAGTGTGTTAATAGTCGTGAGACCATGTCGAGAAGTACTTATATGTATTTAAAACAAATGCAATAGATTTTGTAAATACAAACATATACAAAGTAAACAACACACGCAAACCAAAATGTATTGTATGACTGACAGAACACAACAAAACTCAGTGTTGATTATTACAAGCGTATTTTACAATTCATTTATATATATCATGTACAATTTATAAAATCGTGAATGCATATAGAAAACACACAGCAAATCACAATAACTTACAAAATACATTGTACAACTAGTAGTTGTAGAAAAAAGTAGCGAGTGCTTGGAGTTTGTGCATACAATACACAGAGAAACAAAGTTACATATACGATTATATTTTTGCTCATGTCCTAAAAATATGGATTAAAATAAATATATTTCTTTTTTATGCATAAAACGACATGTGCAATGTGTTTGTAAGTAAAGAAAGAAGTTGCCGTCAATGACGGCATGAAAGTCTATTCTTTAGAAAGGTACACAGAGGTATGCAATAATTAATAAAACATGAGTCTCTTACTTACGTAAAAGGGAAAGACAATTCTGCATGATTTATACAGTGAAAAGAAAGGTTTCAAATGTACCATTACGCAAACTTGGTTTAATAAAATCCCATACTATGACGATACTAATAGAAACTTAATAAACATTAATAATAAACAGAACATATATGCTAATACTAGTTTGAACACGTTTGCGTTGTAACTACCCAGTCCTTTGTTAACATCTACAACTTCAATTAAACTACACTCGCACAGGAGCCACAGTCTGTACAGTGACGTCTGCCAGTGAAACAACTTTATTGTGGCGTCATGTATGTTGAAGAACAAAATAACAAAAATGAATTAAACTGAACCAATAATAATGTATTTGTATACAATCGACGCATGTTAAATATTTTTTGACAAAAAAACGAGTGTATGCCGCATTTGCAATTAAGCAGATGGCACATGTCAGGGACTTCGACATCTACCTGTCCTGTTCGTGATTCCATATATGTTTCCGCGGAATATTTTAAATTCGAATGTTTCTTGACAAATAACATTTTGCACAAAATGTTTCAAAACGTTTTCCCTGACAATATATACACAAAGAAGTTAATCCAATTTTGAATTTCTGGTATTGACATTCCAATGAATGTATACAAGTGGAAGCTGACAAAGTCGACAGGATTGTTTTTTAATATTTGAGTTGGATCCGGATAAAATGTTAACCATAGTATGGCAAATGGAGAACAATATAAACAACCGCAAAAGAAATCAATGTCAATGTTAATTGCTGTTGTTCGTCTCTCCTCTTGTCGATGATATTCGTATTGTTTGTCATCTTAAAACGGCTTTTAGCTGAGATACCTAAGCGTATTATTATGGCTATATTGAAAACTACGACGATAAGGAGAGGTATCAATACATAATAAAATATGTCCACGTAAAACCAAACTGTAGACATGAAACGGCTGCTGTAACAAATAGTAACAGGTTGTGTTGGTGACACGCCGGCGTTGAAGCCAATATGTATGGGGTAGTGACTGTAAATGACAACAAACATATTATTGTAAGCACAAACTTAACCTGATGTAAAACGAACCACGAAGCTAATTTTAGAGGAAAACAAACGGCACATAGTCGTTCACAGAATATAATTAGAGAAAATGGCCACCGAGCTGATTAAGTATTGTAAAAAGCTACAGGAAAAACTCGTCCAGGTGGAGATACTGAGACGTAAAACGAATAACAATTAACATCAAATCACTTATGCTTAATACTAAGATGTGAAGCGACGTTTTATTGAATGGTTTTATTTGAAGAATCAGTGTCATTGTTAATGGATTTGTGACAAGACCTGGTATGTTTGTAAAATAATAGTAATATTTTAAAATGATTAAATATACTTTAGCTTCAAAAATATTTTCAAGTCGAATAGCTATAGTTGAAACGTCTGTGCTGTTGCAAGCACCAACTGAAGACGTAGATGCATTGTGAAGAACGTCACATTTATATTTGGTCTCGAAAGCTGATTTGGTTGATGTATTAACCGTTCCCTCTGTTGTAGATTCCACAGCCGTGTGGGTGGCGTTTTCAACTCGAGGTACTTCTACTGATGGTTCTATGAAATCCAATGCGGGAGTCACACCGGTACATGCAGTCATTCCTGTGACAACCACGAAGGTAACTGTCCAAAAATAAGTACTCATATCTGTAAGTGTATATAATATATTACACAATGTTGAATTACGATTGAATCCTGAGTATCTAGTAAACGCTTAACGCTTAAGGTTATAACTACTATATGGTTGCATTTACATTTACTGTTTAATAAATTTTAAGTTTCAAACAAAACCTTTACGAGCATTCGTATGTGAACTCATACCGCTATTCCCAATAAAATCCTTTGCTTTAGTTTGCAGTCAGTCGAGGCCGCAGATCGTGTATTGCTGGAGGCAGACAGTGACTGTCATTAAATACTCCGGTACAGTATTACCGATATCGAGATGCGCTGGAGCGGTATAAAAGCTCGCTTAAGATTGTGCATAGCATGGGTTCTATAACAAAATTGCCACACTTTGCAGTGGCAACATTCTCCATAATAGTTCGTTTTATACAATCAACATGTTCTATATGGTTCATTCTCATCAACATTATGCAATCAACATGTCATATATAGTTCATTCTCGTCAACAAATACTTATGTAGAATCTTATTCAGAATATAGTTTTTACTTTTAGTAAAACGTCATTGTTCTGTGTGATATGGAAGAAGACAATAATAAGGAATGACACGAGTTTGCTTTAGTGCTTATATGGCACTGGAAATAGAGTGCCATGGATATTTTGAGAACTTTCTGGGAATGCAGCCCGAAATGTTTTATGAACTGTTGCAATCTATAAAGTTGACATAAAAACAAACACATTTCCGACGACCCATTGAGCCTGGAATGAAGCTTGCTATTGCGTTGGGCTATATGGCATCTAGGGACAGTTATCACAGTTTGCAGTACTCTTTTCGAGTGCCACACAACACCATCAGTGTATTAGTGAGGGAGGTGTGTGAGGCCATCATCTGTGAGTACGAGGAAGATATGTTTCAACTACCATCCACCCCGAAGAAATGGAGGGAGGTGTCTTTTGTTCTAGATATTTCACTACTCAAGCTGGTGCTTATATTACAATCGTGATTTAATTATTTACAGATTTATATTTCTTTGCATATTGCTGAAGCGCTCGGTACAAGGTGGAAGTTCTTTCATACCTGTGGAGCCATCGATGGTAAGCATATAGCTATAAAAAAGCCGAAGAATGGTGGTTCACGATTGTACAACTATAAAGGCTTCTATTCAGTTATACTGCTTGCCGTGGTTGACGCAGACTATCGCTGCCTGTGGGCGGACGTTGGTGCTAATGGAAGTGCGTCGGAATGCGATTTTGTTTCAACAAATCGCCGCTCCGCACAGCTTTGGAAAACGCCAGCATTGGTTTTCCAGAACCGGAGCCTCTTCCAAACGACGACAGACCTATTCCATACTTCTTTGTTGGAGATGACACATTTCCATTGCGCACATGGATGATGGAGCCTTTCATACACCGTGGGATGGATAGACAAGAGCGGATTTTGAATTTCCGTTTGTCCCGTTCTCGTCGAGCTGTTGAGAATGCGTTCGGTATTTTGGCTAGCTCATAGATGGCGCTGCTTGCTAACTACAATGCAACATAATCCAGAAACAGTAACCACCATTGTGTGCGCGTGTCTTTGTCAGCACAATTTAATGCGCAAACGTTATCCTGTTCTACAAACTGCCGACTTGGATAATAAAGGCAGCGACCATGATATGATTCCAGGTGCATGGCGCGGCAATTCAGAATACAAGATGTGCAGACCTATCAGGGCGGCAATAATTCAACCAGAGAAGCGAAACAGATAAGGGTATATTTGAAACAGTATTATGACCATATCAGTGCAGTTCCAGGGCAAGAGAAAATGCTATAAAAACAACAAACGGTTCTACAACAGGAACAATTAATGTACACGATTATTAGTATTAGAAACCGTATATACAGTCGTTAGACGTTCTTACTTATGACTTTGTTACTTTGTCATTGATAAATCAAGACAACACAACGATTTAAAGTTTTGAAAATTTAATATTAACAACTGGACGGCATGTAGAACGAAATTACTTTATTGTCTGCTTGGACAAACGTCACGTCACAGCTAAAGTATATTGCGTAACTAAAGTTTGCATTGTAAATCCTGTTACAATACCCTATAAGTTCAATATCAATATTAATACTACTTAACAATAAACACGCATAACCCACATTTTACATTTTGAAATATCCTGTTAATTATGTATTTTACGATAGTGAAAATATGTTATATCCCATATAACGTGTTCCCAAGTAACATAAATAGAAGCATTTAACTTAATGCAATGAACATGAACAAAACACATGAAAAATGTAAGCATTTGTCATTTTCCAAACATTATTCGGAACAGTCACTGTCCTTATCTGAAATTAAACGAGATGGACACGTTCGAGGAAGACTGACATTGGTGGCTTGCAGGAGATCTGACACCGCGTGTACATGTACTGGTGTCAGTGAAAGGACTGACTTTGATCCAATGAACCGCGCTGAAGTCCTTGGCTTGGCGCGGAGGTTGATTTTGTAGTGTTGTTTAGAATGGTTGTAGCGAATGTTTGTGTAGGCGATCGCATTTCATTGGTACCTTCGAGCAGCAGTACCGCAGCAAATCCTTGTGACGCCTGATAAGTTTGATTCACCGGATACCACGGTGGCTTCTGAAATCCCTGATGGGGTGTGAAGGCTTAGGCTGGCTGAGAAGGATATGGGGAATGCATATTCTTAGGCCGGTATCGGTCCATTATAAACATAACTTCACGTCTAAACTGCAACCATTGGTCTTGTGATAGGTCTGCCATTTCTGCTACCATAAAGTTGGCGGACGCTTTCCTGGCATCTACGGGTGTGTCAATGACGTCACGGACGGCCTTAATGACTTCAGATTAACCCTGTGATCGCTCCAATATTTTGAGTATAACCTTATCTAATACTTGGGATTGGGCTGCCCTTTTCCTGGACTGCCTGCTTTTGCCGCTTGAAGGGTCGGTCTGCATTGAACATTCAACAGCATCTTCCGAGGGAGGCGGTGTACACGAGTACTATGTATGCTCCTCTGTCCCAATGTCTGACACAACAGGTGAAGAAGTCGCAGCTACCTTCCCCAGCTGTCTGGTTTCTGTGCGATGGGAAATGTGATCCGTCATGAAATTGAAGTTCGCCTTTATCCATGCCTGACGGGCAGTTAGGACTGGCGCCGCCTGGCCACATTTAGTGCGCTTCAATCTGCCAAACATTGATATCTGTGAATAAAACCACACCGCCTACTGGTCGCCTGAAAAGTCATGAACTGACAATTATAATTTAAATTAAAGTGACACGTTTAAGTTTGGTAGAAATAAAATAAAGTTAAAACAATAGCAGAACAACATCATATTAACAGTCCTGAAATATAGTAGGGACGTCAACGTATACTAGTATTCGAATATTTGAATGCATCACCGAAAAGAAACTACTAGCCATTATAGGAAAAATTGATTTCTGTTTAATAATCTGCCAACACATTTGATGTTTAAACAGTGTGCTATTTTGGTAAGTCAGTTGTAAGTTGTATGCACGAGAACATATATTAAAATTATGCTGTACGAATCGTAAATTAAATAGGTACAAATATGTTCATCGACTGTAGACAAGATCATTTTTATTAAACGAACACAACCAAGCTAAAATGAATGGATGATTTTACAGCAGTAATTTCTAAGATTTCAATAGTGTCGTAATAAAACATAACATTCAACTATTCAGAAAAAAACACACAATATTCTTCTTCATTATGATGATGATGATGATGATCATGACGATGATGAATTTGATAATAATGATGCTAATTGTGATGAATAAACCGATTAAAATGATGCAGTTATTGATTAATAGTGTGCTGGTTATAATGATGATTGTGATGATGATGATGATGATGATTATGATGATTATGATGATGATAATGGTGGTGGTGATGATGACGACGCTTTATAACCACTTGATCTACAACCATTTGGGCTTTATTTATTGTATTTATTATGATAAAATGTATTAATATAAAATTTCAAAGCGTAAAAAATGTAGTAACATAGTTTGTAAGTGAATAAATTTACTCACAGCTCAAATTCAGCTCCTTTGTTTTTTCATTCAAAAGATGTTCCTTATTATGCCTGTCACGATAGTCTTTGTGGCTCTGGTCATAGAAAAGGGTGTGTTCGAAATACCAATCAGCCAGTTTCTGTTCAGTCTCAGTACTGAATTTGGGAACATTCTTCACTTTAAATGTGACGGGCGGCTCTTCGTCTTCTTCATTTTCGTTTTCATTGACATATTCCTATGTTTGCAGTTCAATATTAAAGCATCTGCAGTAGCAAACCCTTATATTCTGTGAAACAAAAATAAATTAAATAAAAATGAGAAACAAATCCTGCCTCTCATATGGATTGAACCCTATTGCTAGTACCTGTTCTGCGTAATTACCGACAAACTGTGAATTCCATTTCGTTCTGTATCATAATAATAACAATAATAATAGTAATAATAATAATAATATTAATAATAATAATAATAATAATAATAATTATTATTATTATTATTACAAAGATAAAAATTATTATTATTATTATAGAAAGTGAATAATACAATAAGTAATAAAATAATTGTAATAAAATGATTTATCATGCCCCAATCAACAAATAATCTTAACATGAGTCGGCGATAACGAGTCGAAAAGGTTAGGATAGAATGGCTATGTTTCCTCTCGGCTCGCTTCGTGACCTGTTTGGTTGGTTTTGATTGAAAGTAAAATGATAGTTATACATTTGTAAACACCACACATAAACACCTTAACTTGCATATACAATAAGTGAGTTCAATATGCTAGGATTGTAATATGTCCATGATTCTACTTGGCTCGTGACCCACTTAAACCATTTATCAGTGATTTCGAACGCTGCATAGTGGACTCCTTTTTTTCCGCGATTTTTAGTTTCAAAATTTGATCCTACACTGAAGGAAGTGAATTATCCGTATTGTTTAGTTTGTTTTAAACATATTATGTTCTAATCACATTCTTTATCAAAACCATGGTGATTTCTACCGTCGAATTTCAGATACATTGACCGACACGTAGAGTTGCACTGACCGCTCTCAAAATCAGTCATGTTTGGAGTGCAATGACAGGGCAACTATGTGTAGCTTTTTGTTGCTGCTTCATTCACAACTGTATATACCTAATACACAAACCCATGTGAATTATTACCGTTAGTTTTATCTATTAATATACTAACGAAAGTTTATAATTTAATTCTTGCATGGTTATCAATTTGAAAGCGGTTATGACGACAGTAGCGAAAAAGGGCATTCCTGAAAAAAGGTATGACAACACTATTTATAGAATATACAATATCATAAATATATACAATAATCTCAAAGCAATATTGTTGGTTGTGCATAATGCGTTCCTGTGTAACAGGAACGATTAATTGTGAGATGCAAATTACAACAAAAGTGGAGCTGCTATGCTTAATATAATTGATTAGTTTAGTTTAAACCTATTTATGTTAGCTCGATTGCATCGAAGGCCTAAGACTTATTGAGACACTAATTGATTGGTAGATGTTTTATGAAAATAATAATTGTATATCGGATACATATAGTTTACCATTCATGTGTATCACTCCGCGATGTTGATATTGAATGTGTTCCGTGGTTTCTTGTATAGTACATTGTATATTAAGTACGGTACTTTATTCCATTAATATACAATACATTCGCCTGAAATAGTTGGATTGGAGCTTAACGAATAATACGGATATGTACTAGACTATGGATGCATACATTTCTTTAAACAATGCATGTTTGATAACGCTAACAACGTTATAGTGGCTTGTTATATAGCTATAACACGTTTTTTTACCTAAATTGCTTGGACACTGTTTCTTCAACGATTAAATGCCAGTTCCTTAATGCAAAATGCGTATATTTTACAGTATCCAGCCATGCAACTGGGTCATATAATGACCACATTACATTTAAATGCACTTAGCCTGCGATGTCTTACGTTAAAAGCCAGGAAAACAGACAGTATATAATGTACATAAAGACAAATTTAATTACACGACATGCAACATAGGCCCTTCGTTTTTGCTGATGGTAGTTTTTTGAGATGGCAGTTTTATTTTGATGGTTCGTTTGTTATTATAATACATGACCGAACAGATTACATGATTACGTTTACATACACAAACTTTCTACATGTATATTTCTTATTTGAACAAGTCACTCTATTTATCACAATAGCAATTAATACTTTACACCCTTACTGTTGCTGCTGTGGTTGCAAATAACGCAATACGAGTTTCTACAAAAAACGCACATTTGTTTCGTGCATTTAGTTGCGGTCGTCGGTGACAATTCGAATCATAGAATCATTTTAAAGTATATTGGTGAACAAATACTGGTATGATTTCAATTTTCACTGGTCATTTTTACAAATATTCCATGTGCGTTTTATAATTAGTATTTGATGCGTGATATGGCAAAAGTGCGTATTTAGTTCGTACTGATCTGTTTTTAACATATCGTGTTTCTGATCATATGTTGTTTTTTTACATTGATGATGTTGCCACGTTATTACGAAAGTAAACGACATGTACTTATTAGCTTTTTAGTGAAAATTGTTTATGATTACACTACTTATATAAATCATGCTGAAATGGTTATCATTTGCAAAGAATCACTTATTATGAAAACGATCTTTCATTCAAACGCTCCTTAAGACCATACCATACTGACATCAGCCTTCGGCTTTAGTCAGGTCAACGTTTTGGCTGACTGGTCGGTCACTATAATGCGAGGAGGCCCTCAGTGGTTTGTATTATTTCTTAAATAGTATATGATCGACAAAAGATTGCATAACAATAAATGGCTTATACGAGCAGTTTAGTTAACATATCTTATATTATGTACATTATATGTTATGTTTTACAGTTAAATAAACTAATAAAGTCGCTAATCATGTAGTCATAAAAGATTACGTGATTTTGACCTATTTCCTATAATCAATGGGCTGTTTCACTATGGTTTATGTATTTTATACTTGCAAATCAATATCTTTTTTTGCGAAACAATACAGGCAAACGATTCCAGACGGATAATTAAAGCGGAAAATGTTGTAAGTAAAAATATTTGTTGGACGCTTTGCTCTAAAATTGTCTACCCACATGTGCGGACTGCACTAGCTAAGTCAGGACGATACTTTACGCACATGCATTAAGCCCGGTTAGTTTAACCATTGCGTTCATAGTCGCATGAACGCAACCAAAATTAAATTCAATCCTTAAGTTATACATGTAATTCACACGTTATAAAGCAATGCATTTGTCTTTTATTCAACGATGTTATTACTACAGGACATGTGTTTGTTGTCGGTTTGATCACGCGTGATATCATCATCGGAAAAGGAGACAATATTGTTATTTTTTTTATTTTTATTTTTTTAAACAATTAATATATCTAAATTGTCTCCCGTTCCGGTGATGATATCACGCGTTATAACACCGAAAACAAACACATTTTTCTTTTAATTGTATGCTTCATTAACCTTTGTTTTACATTTTATTGGAAAATATCTCTGTAATCATAACGTCATGACCTTAAAATAATGACTTCATTTCACAGTATTTAGCCCCGCCTCGATAACGGTCCGTTTCCTTTAGTGTATTAAATCTGGACCCCCAAAAAGTAGTCCCTCACTGTGAGGGATATAAGGATATATCTCACTGATATTTTTCTATATTTCACTACTAAGCATTAAATAATTAGTTTTGATTTCGGTGTGATAACGCGTGACATGTTTTAACTAAAAAGACGCATTAGTACGAAATCGAGTTTTAACACAGCATTTTACATAGCCTTTCCGGTCCCATCATAGTATTTGCATTGAAATGTGAACGCAATACAACAAAGCAGATTGTCACGGAGGTTTCCATACCTTCCCGACGGAGCTTGCACACTTCAACTAAGTCAGTCTTTGGCCTAACATAGTTCATTACACTTGTATTTAACATCTTAATAAGACTGTTGTGTGTGAATTTTACTTGTTTGTTTAAATCAAGATAATGCAGATATGTAGACAAATGATGCTGTAAATGCAGTTTGTTCAATACATGCGCATATTTACATAAATTAACTCTAATTGTAAGTCTAAGGACAAATAACATGTCTACAGTACTTCCAAAAGATGCCATTCTACGAACAAATCCCTGTGGTCCGTGCCTATTCGAGTTATCCGGTGTCAACTGTATATTCAACACATTAAAAACTTCTTGTCAGAAACCACTGGCTGGATTTCAAAATAGTTATGCAGATCTAGTCCATATACCATTTGTGCGGGGCAGCTTTCGTTTTATGGTTAGATCGAACAATTTAAATATCTCAGTGACTGAAACTACTGGCTGGATTCCAAAATACTTTCACATAAATGTTCTTTTGGTAACCCTTCACCAATTTCCTTAAATATTTTTTTTTGTTTAAAAAAGCCCCTGATTTTGAGGTGGACAACGGCTTTTTGTCTATGTAGTTATATTAAACACTAAAGATCTCTTAACTAGTATTTCCATGTTCAACATGTGTTTGCAGAATGTTTTAGAGTGACCGTCTACCACATTCGCGTTGGGTGTTAACAAGAAACATGGTCGCCAGTGTGATGGGTTCACATATCTGCTTATATTCTGGTAAACAACTCGCTTGTATTTATGACAGCTAATACAGCTGTCTTTCGTGAAATATTTTAAACGTGTGTACATACTTGTACTAATATCTATCAGATGGTACTTGCATTGTGATACATTAGTTTATCTCTTAGTCCGGGTTTGTGACGTTAATGTACACAAATCCACCTGCAAATACGTCAAAATTATAATGGCATTATTGGATTGACTTGGATTGACTTGGCTTGGCTAACACGAAGTATCCTTATATATACGGTGTGGCTTTATCTTATTTGTCTTATGCTTAAGTAAAAAAAGTGGAAGGTGGAAAGATAATTTGTAATTCTGAAAATTATGCATCTTCTTTTTTATCTTTCAAAGTGGGTTCCAAAAACATATTTTACAAATACAATAATATGGTTGTAACAGGAACATAAAAGAACTATAAATTATATACTTTGATAGAAATGCGTTTTACTAAGACATGTGCATTAAATAAATAAAAATAATATAATGCACAATAAGATATTTGATAAAAACAAATTAGCAAAAAAGCCTGAAAACTTAAAACTACAAGCTGGCATCGAACTCACGACTTAGGAGTCATACAAAGAGATGACAGAAGACAACGCTTTAACCAACTGCGTTATCATGCTTGGTAAGGAGTCGTTTGTGAACTATGGTTATACAACTAGTGATTTGTAGGAGGTCTTATACAACTAATTTCCCATTGTATATACCCTGTTTTAGCCGTTATTATATGCCAGTATTAACATATATATAGCAGATTTTTTAAAGAAATTGCCCTCTTGAGGCCCTTTTCGAGAGCATAGTCCCTGAATAGTTTCATAGCCTTCCATAATATGGGCGTCATCCTAACTTGGCGTGTACGCGCGTGTGTTTTGTCTATTAATTTGATAATTTTAAAGGTTGCTGTCAACACAAGACGGTCCATTAGACGTCAGATAAATATAATGACATTTTTGTGAGACTTGCGCTTGTAATGCATTAACGAAATAAATCGAAATTAACATAAATTGTTGTTAATTAGATCATATTACTAACAGGATTTAGAGTCGTATGAAATCACATTAGCTGTATATCCCTATTGCAAATTAATGGAAGACCTCTACAAATCACTAGTGCACTTACAAACGCAAACACGCCAATAACTGCAAGTTGAAACGAACTGACTTATCACCTAGATTTGCATTTGTTTATCCATATTAGTAAAATACTATTAGGAATAAAACGCGCAAATTGGCTTTTAGAATGGCACTGACTTATACACAAATAACAATTTACAAACTTATTAAATCATCAAGATTTATATTTTAGTGAAACAACAACTTTATTTTTTTTATTTGAACTTATATTACAGCAAATCCTGATTTCTACACACAGTTAATCTAACAAGAACCTTGGTAACCGCTACCACAGGTGATACATGTTTATTTTTGTTCTCTGCAGCATATTCCAATACAAAAGAGTGAAAGAAAACCTACAAACTATGGTCCGGTCCAGTATTTTTAGCTGGCGTAGTGGACCGACAGTCCACTTATTTAATAATTTATTGAAAACTGTCATAATCTGACATTGAAATTAAGTATAGCCAACGAACAATACAATTTTGCAATGTCCAAATTGCTGAATTATAATTATGTTAATAAGGGAGTTATCAAAGCGATACTTACAAAACATAATACAACAAGGGCAATCTTTCTCGGTGTAAACTAATTGACCGATTCAGGGGAAACGTTACCGCCCAAAACCGCTCTATTGTTTGAATACAAAGGCAGAAAGTCGCAAGAATGTGTAGAGGACAAAACTTTAAATCGGGCCAGTGAAAATCAATAGTTTGCAAATATACCAATAGCAAGCTTACTATCGCCAACAAATCGGTTATACTTAATGTTATCACATAGATATCCGTATTGTGAATAGGTTTCATTGTATGACCAAGAAACGCTGTTTATTGTTATCATACCTGGAATGTGTACAATAAAGTATTTCGTGAGAAATTTAACGAATATTAACTCGAAGTAGTTCAGTATTGGAGTGGAGTATTATGTGTTTTGCCTGTTCTGATATAATCTTGAATGCCGTTGTCGTTCATTGAAAGATAAAAATGTATGTACATTGAATATGGCCCGTCTACATATTTTGTATATTGAGATCGCATTTATAGTATACATCATATACATTATTAACATCATTGGTTCATAATACACATTCAAATATGCATTTTTAAAACAACCATGTTTGTTGCAATAAGGAATAATGATATCAATACAATCTGAGTTTGCATGTCATTAATTTTAAAACAATGCAATTATCTTCGTACATGTTCTAATGTAATTTAATGTGTGTAATACTGAACAAAATAATGCACTTACATGTGAATATGTTTTGAGGTCGCATATTTAAAAGTTGACCTAACCTTATGTCGTTGCATTTTTTGGAAGCGTGCAATTAAAAATACGTTACGTAGGATTTGAAATATTACCATTAAAATGCAAAGCATCTAATATATTGTTCATCATTACATCAACAATCAACTATTTTATCCTGTTTCTACATGCATCAGTGACCTAATAAAGGGATGTCCGATAAGTTTTCTTATCTCCCGTCAACAGGAAGTGGCAAGAACCAGCAAGTTGTGTAGTCCTACGCGCCGAATGACAACATTGTCGAGAATGACACAGCATACAATGAAATTCATCTCTACTCACCCGAGTTTTTCATCGATTAAATCGTAGTGTAATCTAGTTTAACAGAGATTGTAGCTTTTCCGTAGTAAATTGTTAATCTGCACAATGCATAATCGATAAAAGTGTAAACAACATCTTCATTCTAATCCATTTCAAAACACTTTATGTAAGCGCGTTATTCTTTGTGGATAGACTTTCTTTGATCAACCAACAGAAATACGGGTTTTTCATCAAAGACATAACTCTTCACATAAATTTCCGTTGGAAAGTAATTAAAACTAAACGAAGACTTACTCCATAAATTTGCTAAAACCTGTATTTTGGCCACGCTGATTTTCGCCCAAAACTTTCTTGGTTTCCGTGTACATTCTAGCAAATTAAAATTGTATTTTTAATTAATCCACCGGCTCAATTCGCTGAATCGGTGAAACTTATCTGTACAATCCTTATATACATGTATTTTGTTAAAATTTTAACTAAAAAAGGGACTAAAACAGCGCGTAAACACAGGTTCCATTAGTTCTTAAAAAAAATTGAATATCAAAAGATTGCGTTTATTTTGAACATTTAAACTGTTGAGGTTCTTATTATGTCAATTAATAGTCAGTTGTACTTTGGTTAGTTGTAGCTAGAATATTTATAGATAATGCGTTTTCTTTATTTATAAAAAAATGCTGAATAGGAAATTCAATTTGCAACTTATAATAACGGTGAATACAGGGCATATTTAATTAGAAAAAGAGTGTACGCATCTGAGATAAAAACTGATTTATAATACGGGTCTTGTTTGTTTGGTCTTTTCGTGTTTACATTTTGACGTCAGAATTATGAGTATTTTTTATAATTATAGTTTTCACTCGACTCTTTGTTTTGTTTATTTGGATATTTTCGCCGTTTTTAACTGTATTTCAGTCATATCACGGCGGTCAGTTAACCTACTTAGCCCTTACTTTAGTTAAAATTTTTACAAAATACATGTATATATGGATTGTACATATACGTTTAACCGATTCAACGAATTGAGCCGGTGAGATTAATAAAGAATCCCATTTTAATTTTCTAGTGAGTACACGGAAACCAGGGTAGTAGTAGGCGGAAATCAGCGTGGCCAAAATACAGGTTTTAGCAAATTTTTGGAGTAAGTCTTCGTTTAGTTTTTATTACTTTTCAAAGGAAAAGTATGTAAAGAATGTCTTTGATGAATAAACCGTATTTCTGTATTTGAAAAAAAAAGAAAGTATATCCACAAAGAATAACGCGCTTACATAAAATGTTTTGAAAGGATTAGAATAAAGATGCTGTTTACAATTTATCGATTATGCATTGTGCAGATTAACAAGTTACTACGGAAAAGCTACACTCTCTGTTAAACTAGACTACACTTCGTGTTTATCGATAAAGAAATCGGGTTAGGAGAGGTGAATTTTATGCTGTGTCATTCTCTTTATGCTGTTGTTATTCGGCGCGTAGGAATATACTACTAGCTGGACCTTGCCACTTCCTGTTGACGGGAGATAAGAAAACTTGTCGGACACCCCTTTATTAGGTCACTGATGCATGTAGAAACAGGATAAAATAGTTTATAACTGACTATCAATTGCGCACTTGTAAATACCCTTGAGTGTTCATGTAATGATAAACAATATATTAGCTGATTTGCATTTTAATGGTAATATATTAACTCCTACATAATTTAAGTTTAAATACACGTTTCCAAAACATGCAACGACCTTAGGTTAAGTCAATTTTGAAAAATGCGACTTCAAACCATATTCACATCTAAGTGCATTATTTTGTTAAGTATTACACACATTAGGCCAAAATAGAATATTGTTTGTTTCCCCTCCCGCGACCCATGCTAATAAAGTATGGATCTGTAGGTCGGAAAAATATATTATTTTTATACACAATAAGTCATTTTGATTCATGTTTTCCTTATGTTTGAAATGTAACGTTATAGTATAATTTCTTAATATTTTCGTTGTAGTTAATAACGTTCTGCTTATTTACGTAATACTATTGTCTAATTACCTTACAATAATTTATCAAAATAGAACAAACAATAACATACGTTAAAAATAAGAGAGTTAATAATAGAAACCTGTTAAAATTAAGGAGTAATAGCGTGACGTTGCAATTTGCCGGGCATCCAAAACAGAACGCTGTTAGCAACAGCCATAGCAACGGCGACTGTCAAACTGCGGCTAGCAGTTTGTAGCTGAAAAGCGTGTTACATGCTTAGCACGTCAAAAGTGTTTAAAAGCATCAGTCTGCAATACTGTATCTGAACAACGCAAACGCTAGAGCATAAATGAATTATCATTATATGGAAATAAAAACAAATAGGACTTGGTTCATTAATAAAATGAAAGCAACGGAATATTTTTGATAAATTAAAATAAAAAGAAAAGGCGCTGAAGTTTATTTACTTTCATTTTGACAAGGACTTTAGTTCCGCTAACTTTCATTCAAATGTTGCCCAAGCCAAAGTTTTTGCACAATTCTAATCCGTGTGCATTGATGAGTTTGAATAACACTTTCGTTAATTATTACTAAATCTAGTAATTGTATTTTTTTTAACAAAATAAGACGTTTGACGCGATCAGTTTGTCGAGTTACATGACGTCGTAATTCATATTCTTAGTAAACGGCTACTTTCACCAAAATTCACCAACATTATGATATTTATTTATAATTATTTATTTATTTACTATTTTAATTTGTAGTTATTTATTACAAACGCGGCTGTTAAAAACACGCACATCTATAACAAAACAAATACCTAACGCAAATGTGTTTCAAATGACTTGCACCTCTAACAATTATATAAGAATGAGGGCGTGATAAACTTTCTAACGACGACGCTCATTTGCATGTTGGAAATCGTATGCGTTCTCATTGGCTGACTGTTTGGCTCTTGTTAAGCTGACTCCTCCTGCGTCAAGATTGTATCGATAATGGACACTTGGTGCATAAAGGCGAGTTTGTTAATTGCCGGTGGGCGTTCTTTGTCTTTTAAAATCATGCATATGCGAGCGGAAATGGTTGCTTCCTAGAATCTGACACTGATTGTTATGGCGTCCTTTTCGTAAAAGCATGCGTCAAAATACGCCGAATTACGCGTTACCGAGAACTGTCCGTTCCTTTTAAAAAGTCATTTTATAAGCGTCTTTTGAAAGTAAGATTTGTACACGCTATTGGGTTCTTTTTAAGGATTCGCACCCCACATTTTCACACACAAATAAAATAAAATATTGTTTTGTTTGGTCTATAAAAATGTTTGGGTCGCGGCGATTTTGCTCGGTCGGTCGCGGGAGGGGAAACACACAATATTTTATTTTAGGCCTTACATTAGCACATGCATGAAGATAATGGCATTGAATTAAAATCAATGACATGCAAACTCAGATTGTATTGACATCATTATTCCTTATTGCAACAAACATAGTTGTTTTAAAAATGCATATTTGAATGTGTATTATGAACTAATCAGTTTAATAATGTATATCATCATGTATACTATAAATGCGATCTCAATATACAAAATCTTTAGACGGGCCATATTCAATGTACAAACATTTATATCTTTCAATGAACGACAACGGCATTCTAGATTATATCAGTACAGGCAAAACACATGATACTCCACTCCAATACTTAACTACTTCGAGTTAATATTCTTTAAATTTCTCACGAAATACTTTATTTTACACATTCCAGGTATGATAACAATAAACAGCGTTTCTTGTCTATACAATAAAACCTATTCGCAATAGGGAAATCTATGTGTTTACATAGATTGTGTTAAGTATAACCGATTTGTTGGCGATAGTAAGATTGCTATTTTTATATTTTCAAACTATTGATTTTCACTGGACCAATTTAAACTTTTGTCCTCTACACATTCTTACGACTTTCTGCCTTTGTATGCAAACAATAGAGCGGTTTCGGGCGGTAACATTTCCCCTGAATCTGTCTATTAGTTTACACTGAGAAAGATTGCACTTGTTGTATTATGTTTTGTAAGTATCGCTTTGATAACTCCCTATTTAACATAATTATAATTCAGCAATTTGGACATTGTAAAAATGTATTGTTCGTTGGCTATACTTATGTTTAAATGTTAGTAAGCTTTTGTTTTCTTTAGGGCATCCAAATACAGGTTATGACAGTCTTCACGAATATATAATGAAATTAGTGGACTGTCGGTCCACTACGCCAGCTAAAAATACTGGACCGGACCATAGTTTGTAGCTTTTCTGCCACTCTTGTGTGTTGGAATATGCTGCAGAGAACAAAAGTAAACATGTATCACCTGTGGTAGCGGTTACCAAGGTTCTTGTTAGTTTAACTGTGTGTAGAAATCAGGATTTGCTGTAATATAAGTTCAAATAATAAAAATAAAGTTTTTGTTTCACTAAAATATAAATCTTGATGATTTAATAAGTTTGTAAATTGTTATTTGTGTATATGTAAGTGCCATTCTAAATAGCCAATTTGCGCGTTTTATACCTAATAGTATTTGACTAATATAGATAAATATACGCAAATCCAGGTTATAAGTCAGTTAGTTTTATTTTGCACTTATTGGCGAATTTGCGTGTGTAAGTGCATTAGTGATTTGTAGGGGTCTTCCATTAATTTGCGATAGGGATATACAGCTGATGTAATTTCATATGACACTAAATCTTGTTAGTGATATGATCTAATTAACAACAATTTATGTTAATTTCGATTTATTTCGTTAATGCATTACAAGCACAAGTCTCACAAAAATGTCATTATATTTATCTGACGTCTAATGGATCGTCTTGTTTTGACAGCAACATTTATAAATATCAAATGAATAGACAAAACACACGCGCCTCCACGCCAACTTAGGATGACGCCCATAATATAGACGGCTATGAAACTTTTAAGGGACTATGTGATCGAAAAGGGCATCAAAGGGGCAATTTCTAAAAGAGAATCTGCTATTTAGATGTTAATACTGGCATATAATAATTGGTAAAACTGGATATATACAATGGGAAATGAGTTGTATAACCATAGTTTACAAACGACTCCTTACCATGCATGATAATGCAGTTGGTTAAAGCGTTGTCTTCTGTCATTTCTTCGTATGGCTCCTAAGTCGTGAGTTCGATGCCCGCTTGGTGTTTTAATTTTTCAGGCTTTTTTGCTAATTTGTTTTTATCAAATATCTTATTGTGTATTATATTATTTTTATTTATTTAATGGACATGTCTTGGTAAAACGCATTTCTATCAAAATATATCATTTACAGCTCTTTTATGTTTTTGTTACAACTGTATTATTGTATTTGTAAAATATGTTTTTGGAACCCACTTTGAAAGATAAAAATAAAAGATGCAGCATTTTTCAGAACTACAAGAAAATTACCTTTCACACCTTCCACTTTGTTCACCTAAACATAAGACAAATATGATTAAGCCACATATATGTATAAGGATATTTCGTGCTAGCCAAGCCAAGTCAATCCAATAATGCCGTATTAATATTTGCGTATTTGCGGATGTATTTGTGTACATTAACGTCACAAACCCGGACTAAGAGCTAAAATAATGTTGCATAATGCAAGTACCATCTGATAGATATTAGTACACGTATGTACACACGTTAAAAATATTTCACGAAAGACAGCTGTATTAGCTGTCATAATACAAGCGGACCAGTTCGTTGTTTACCAGAATATAAGCAGAGTCGCAGTAACACATCCCATATAGATATGTGAACCCATCACACTGGCGACCATGTTTCTTGCTAACAACCAACGCGAATGTGGTTGCGGGTCACTCTAAAACATTTTGCAAACATATGTTGAACATAGAACTACTAGTTAAGAGATCTTCAAAGTGTTTAATATAACTATATAAACAAAAAAGCCGTTGTCCCTCTCAACATCAGGGTTTTTTTAAACGAAAAAAACAATATTTTAAGGAAATTGGTGGAGGGTAAGGAAAGGAACATTTCTGTGAAAGTATTTTGGTATCCAGCCAGTACTTCCAGTCACTGAGATATTTAAATTGTTCGATATAACCATAAAACGATAACTGCCCCGCACAAATGGTATATGGACTAGATCTGTAACTATTTTGAAATCCAGCCAGTGGTTTCTGACAAGAAGTTTTTCATGTGTTGAATAGTCGAATAGGCACGGGTCACAGGGATTTGTTCGTAGAATGGCATCTTTTGGAAGTACTGTAGACACGGTATTTGTCCTAAGGCTTACATTTGGATTTAATTTATGTTAATATGCGCATATATTTGAACAAACTGCATTTACAACATTATTTGTCTATGTATATGCATTATCTTGATTTAAACAAACAAGTAAAATTCACACACAACAGTCTTATTAAAATGGTAAATACAATTGTAATGAACTATGTGACGACAAAGACTGACTTGAAGTGTGAAATCTCCGTCTGGAAGGTATGAACATCTCCGGGACAATCTGCTTTGTTGTATTGCGTTCACATTTCAATGCAAATACTATGATGGAATCGGAAATGCTATTTACAATTCTGTGTTGAACCTCGATTTCGTACTAATGCGTCTTTTAAGTTAAAACATATCACGCGTAATCACACCGAAATCAAAACTAATTATTTAATGCCAAGTAGTGAAATATAAAAAAACTATCAGTGAGATATATCCTTGAATTACACCTCACGTGACTACTCTGTGTATTTTGTCCATAGACAAAAAGTTATATCCCAGGATATTTTGTCATATCACCCTCGCGCGGAGTTACAAATAGAAACCTGTATCCGATTATCAATATTGGCGTCCAAAATAATTGTATACATCACCGATGCATTGTTTCTTTCGTGATGTGTTTAAACACGTCACAACACAACCCTATGCAATAATATCAGTCCACAGAAAACTGGTTTGTGTCGTCACTGCACAATTTGTTTACAGATTATGCCACACATTTATCCGTTATGTGATCTGAATATCCATTTAACACTTTCAATCAACTGTATATTATTCCTTTTTTAATCACACGATAACGTTCGCCCGTATTTCTCCTTGTTTATACCGATTTAATCTAACGCGCTGTAGAAACTTCGTATGGATCACGCCATCTTTAAAATTGACACGTCTAAATATAGCAGTACACACTCAATGGTCATGCCGGTAAAAGGTTAAGGTCATATCTGCGAAGTATTGGAAAGTACGGAAGGCTGATTGTGCAATGTTTTAACCAGATAACTATGGTTTTGTGAAATGGTTATGTCAAGCCTCGGCTTACGTAGCATTTATTACTAGTGTCTACATTTCACTAAAGTAATGGTGAAACAAAATCACGAAGCTTATCATTTCAAAGTGTTATACGGATTGCCCGGTGTAATAAAATAAATAACATATGGATGAGAGAGTGATATAAATAATATCAACTCTTGAAAAGTCATATCAATCTCGGCTACCGCATCGGTTGATATAACATTTCTCGGGTTGATATTATTTTATATCACCCTCTCAGCCATGTGTTATTTATATAATATCACTCACAGTGAGGGACCACTTTTTGGGGTCACGATTTAATACAGTAAAGGAAACGGACCGTTATCGAGGAGGGGCTAAAATCTGTAAAATGCCGTCATTATTTTGAGGTCATGACGTTATGATTCCAGCGATATTTTCCAATAAAATGTAAAACAAAGCTTAATGTAGCATACAATAAAAAGAAAATGTATTCTTTCGGTGTGATAACGCGTGATGTCATCACCGGAACGGGAGACAATTTATATATATAAATTGTAATAAATAAAAAAGTTTTTTAATAAATATAACAATATGAATTGTGTCCTTCTCCGGTGATGATATCACGCGTTATCACACTGAAAACAAACAAATGTCCTGTAGATATAACATCGTTCAAAAAAAGACAAATTTTTTGCTTTATAGCGTGTGAACTACATGTATTACTTAAGGATTGAATTTAATTTGGTTGCGTTCATGCGATTCTGAACGCAATGGTCAAACTGGCATTTCCATGATGCGCGCTAGCAGAGCAGGTTTCTTATCGGAACAACGAAGTACCGCCCCTTGAAACCGAACTACACAAAATAGAATGCAAACTACGATTAAGAACACAGTTCCCTACAAAAATGCCATTTTCTCCTTCTTTGACATTCAATTTGCTGCGACAAAATGTAATGTGAACATTATAAGTCATGACATTTTTATTTGCCCTGCGTAATTCATATCGCTATAAAACTAAAACAGTATCGAAAGACATGCAAAAATACCTGTGAATTCATGATGAACTGCTATTTCGGTCAGTATAGCCAACATGCACCAAATATTATAATGTTTTAGTATAAAATAAGAGGTGCTTTGTCAGATACCACAGTTGAGTTCTGACACTTTAATTTAAAATCACACAATTACTAGACTGAGAGTTAAACAGATCCTGGATAATCATGTTTATTTATTAATACAAAAGATGGAGACTTAAATACTTTAAATCCACACCATACAAGTATTATCAAAATTTTATCTCGGCGAGAAAAATGCAAAACAATCCACAAATGACATCACTAAACAAGTGATGACGTGTATGCTAGGTATCGATCAATTGCAGCCACACGGGCGTTATCTAAGCTCTTTGCTTTGCCTGGGCATATTTATTTTTGTCTTAGAAAGGATAAACTTTTTTTAAATAAATCTCAAATGCTTTTTGTTCTTATTGTACATGTTAAACAATTTATCATTAATAACTGTGATGCACAATAAATTAGACGATCTTTTCCGCTAGCGTGTAATATGTAATGTTATCGTATTTTACGTAGTCATTACTTTTCTTAGAAGCGACCACAGAAAATCTTAATGACGTAACATCGGTTACGAACGTAGCTTTAAATTGGATTTGATTTCACATTGATGTGTCTTCTTGCTGGATGCATGTACGTTAAATGAGAAATGGCTTGTTTAATAGTAACACTTGTAGACATTGCATGATAGAATCCTATCCAGGAAAAGTGAAAAAAAAGTCAAAGCGATTATTGTGGAAGTAAAACTGGAACGTTCATATATATTAATAATTAAAACATTTAATCAAACGTAAACAATAAATGCAAAAAAAAGATTAACATTTAACAGAATAAATCATCTGAGTTCATGTAAATATTCGTGTCGAAATATAATTTGCATAAAAATAGGTCACACAGATATTACTATGCCTGTGATAAGGCATTGCGTTTATACGATTATGAATGCTTAACTCTTCCCAATTAAAATGCTCATGCGATGTAAATTTATGTAAAATATTGCAATAGCAAACATTTTATTGTATGATAATTATGTTCTGTACCATTATTGATTTTGCCATTAGTTGCCTTGTTTACATTTGCCCCGGGCGCCGTACAATAAATTCGTTTACGATTTTCCGTACGATATTTAAAGCATTTTTTTGCAACCGAGCCATATTTCAGCTTTGGGGTGCCGCGCGATAATCGCGCAATATCCATTCGATTTCACGGGTACAGTAAGGGCATGCTGCGGTAACCTTACGATAGCTGTTCGAGAGCTGTACTGATGCCACACGATACTACAATACCCCGATGTGTTTTTATTTTCGGGTACTGTCCACACAAAAAAACAACAACGTAATTTTACGCCATAGCCCGTAGCCACTTACGATGCCTAAAAATCGTACTTGAAATCTTAGACGAATTTATCGTACAGCGACGGGGTAAATGTAAACTAAGCATGAACTAGGCAAATATTGCAAACGTGCTACAAATCTATCCTCCATTGATCTGAGATATTATACCCTTTCTTTTATGACGCGTGTAGTGCGCATTTTTGTCATTACCCGCAATATGCAATATGTATTCCTAAAAATGCAGAAATCCTTTAACAAATATACCTAGACATGTTTCTTATTTATATTTAACGGCAGTACTATTGTGTGTAAATACTAATTATTTTCTATCACTTAACGGCATATGCTTATCATGAACTGAGTCAACACTCACTTTATCTCTACTGAATCACCATATTTTAATATATATATATATATATATATATATATATATATATATATATTATTTTGCAAGCATATTCACTATTGTGAATAGTTTATTATTTTCATGCATTAAACAGTAAATATTTTAAAGAAGGTAATGTGCGTTTTGTTCTAAATAACAATTTAAAAATCGCATACAGTTGCGTTTAAACGGCAGTTACAAAGAAATATACGAATAGTATATTATTAAACATTATTTTGTGTTGGAAATGTATATACTTTTGTCCATATCTTGAATGTTGACGTCACATATCAGCATGACACTTTTGATGAAGACAGCTTCGTGGATACGTACCAAAGGCGATATCACGACCAGTAGCTTGGCTAACAAGGGAGAACATGTTGAAACTCAAGCATCCACTTTGCCTCAAGGATGTACTTAACAACGAATGCCTACGAATCTCCTTCAGAACGATCCAATTACAGCGACTGTCAATGTGAAGCGTATACAGTGGTGAATTCTCAAAGTGCAAGACATCCACCACTGCCAATTTCTGGATTACGTCATCATTTAAATATTTTTACTGTCTCAGTGACGTAGCGTAAGATTATCTACAATATATTGTGCCGTTTTATTAGTATTTTACAGCATTTCCGATTTATACACTGGTTTTAACACCCACGTTAAATAAGTTAAATTATTGTTTTAAATTTGGGTTAGTAGGAAGATGTAGAATAATATATTAAGTTTTATTCAGTTTAAAATTAACATATACAACATTGAACTATATAATGATATGTCTTTAAAGCTTTTTATAAAAACAACGAGATGTAGTTGATACTTGTTTTTTTGTTTCATTTCATCGTGCCTCAGAAAATTGCAATTCTGCTGCTCTGATTTGCCTCTAGCCATTGAGTAATTAAATGGTAATTAAATTCAATACTATTCTCTTTTATTGCTGTTTAATTTGAATTGCAATGCTTTGAGGTTAATTTTTATTTACACTTACATGTTGTGTGAATAATTCTGGGCTAAGTTTGAGGTTCGTGCGCACATAAACCGGTTTAAACCCCGAATGCTTTGCATTGACCGTTCGAAGGCGGTGACCCCAGTTTTATTCATGTGTTTTTGTGTGTTTGTTACGTGTTTTTGTAATGTCCTGTGTATTGTTGTTGGCAATTGGTCACTTGCCATAAAAAATAAGACCTCGGGCTGCTAATAAGAGTTCTCTCCTGCTGTCGCAACTGGTGTTTCGCTTTGTTTCTATTTGCAATTATACTGAACGACAAATTACGGTCAATTTTAATCCATAATTATTACATAACTAGTTTACCAGGCATAATAACTAACCCTTTAACGGTGGCTATTGTACTTCAAATCAAACCTTTACAAACAAGGGAACTGTATATCTTGATTATTAGGTTTTAATGATTTTGTTGTCAACGTAATGCGATTATTTTACACATTTCGGTTAAGTCATGATATAAACTGGAATGAAGCTAGTTGTCGAACCATAGAATACATTGCTACATCAGTTCTACTTTATTAAAACTATGTCCTGGTCCTATGGACAATAGAGCGGATGCTTGCCCTCTGTTATCCATTACGAGTCGGTTCTTGGTTTACCATGAACAGAGTTAAGCTGATTTTTGTTGTGTTGTTATGCCTGAGCTTGCTATTGTTAGCACCGTATATCCCAGTCATATCTGCTGTTGGCTCTAGAAGAATTACGTCTAATTTTATTAGTACATATGATTTATTTCTAACCACAGTTTTGTCCGTCGTCGAAGCGTTCTATCAGGTACTGATACCACTTATTTTTATTGTTATCAGCAACATGATAATTATTATACAAATGGCGAAACTGACAAAAACACGAATTGAGATGACGTCCAACAAGGAAATTGTTGACTGAAAACTGAAAAAAACAACTGAACAACGTAGATCGACTATCACTTTAATAGCCGTGTCAGCAACATTTGTTTTACTTCACATACCATACATACTAGCTTTGTTGTGGAATAAGATGTATCCCGATCCTATAGCAATATAAATGCATAATCCTAGAGATTTCATTAATGTTCAAAACTTCAATGGGTTAGGATTTGCAATAACCGACTTCCAAATCTGGGTTAATTTCTTTTTGTACATTTTAACGGTGAGAAATTTACGGGCCTCGTTCAATTTTTTTGCAAGCACAAATGTGTTTAAAAGCACATTAAAAGTGGTACTAGAACAAATGAAACGCACTTGGAATATTTTTATAAATGACCAGTGGGTATTTTTTACATTTTGTCTTGTTAGTGTATGCTTTGTATATGTTTGTTCCACGTCTGTCATTGTTTATGTAATTGTCAGTATTTATTATAAGCTTTGTAAAGTCGTTCGATTTAGTTGTCATTATTTATTCGTATTTAAATATTTTAAGTATTATATTCCAATGATTTTGTACCTTGTGTCCAGGAAACATAATTGGCTTGAAATGCATAAAGAAGTTTACAATATATTCCATAGACAACCATTTTGACCTTTGCCATTAACATTTGACATCTTTGCGTGCCCCACATAGACCCCTTGACTTCTAGTTGTGGCGTTTACCTTTAAACTAAAGGACTTTATGGAGCATACACGAAAACTGGCGGAACATTTATATATTTGACCTCTGACCTATAAATGTGACTTTGACCTGACTTTGACTTTTAAGCTACGGGCTCTTGTATACGATGGTCATCATTTTGCACGGTCATTTAAAAATCCCTCCAGACTGGAAAATATTAATTATCCAAACAATGCTCCTGCATGATGATAACAAACGAAAAAAAATTGACATTTGACCTTAAACTGTACTCCTGACCTTTGACAAACACACATAGGTGATGCACACAATACATCATCGGATCATTGGGAACAATAATCTGAAGTTGTGACCTTGATTTTTGACCGACAAGCATGGGTCGTGTATGCGACACATTGTCACTTTTATGGGAATAATTATCTGAAGTAATATTTAAATCCTTTCAGGCATTATGGAGCGGAAACCAAACACAAATATTTTATCTTTAACCTTGAATTTTTTTTTTTTTCTAAAATGTTTAAAAATCTGTATATTTCAAAGATTTATATTCATAATAATTTTCCCTATCCTCTGTTAACCTTCTTCAATCTACATTTTTCTATTTTTTTTTTTCAATTGTCGATCTGGACCTGTAGTAAAATCGTTTCTGAATATTTGAATGTTTATGACGATTTGCTGAATTACGTGTGATATGTCACATAACATGTTACTGTAAAATATTACACGTCTTGTTGAATGTACATCATCATATGAAAATGACCTATGTTTTGTATAATGTATTGTATATATGGAAATAAAATCATTCGACATTGAAAAAAAAAACAAAAACAAAAAAAACCTTGAATTGCGACCTTGACCTTTTACCGATAAGCATGGGTCATGTACGCGACACATCGTCTGGTCTTGGAGAATACGAATCTCAAGCTATATTTAAATTATTACCGATATTGAGATGTTACGGAGCGGAAACGAACTATGGACGGACGTTATTATGAACGTACGGACGGACACACATGCGTATGGACCAACACGCGCAATTCCTTTATAGCCCCCAATTTTTGTTAAAATTGAGGTTAAACTAGCACAGCTAACACAGTCTGCTATTAAGCGCGATATTTTTAGAATGATTCACTACCTATTGCTGGATATGTAAGACTAGACGCAGGAGCAATAACAAACAGAGTAACGAATATAATGAGTAACAATACAGAGCGCAGTTTCACAGTGACCACCAATTAATTTCATTACTGTTCTTTTTAAAACGTATTCGAAAGCGTTGGCGAAAGTGTAAATATTACATTTCCTAATGTATTTAATTTAAGACAATACTCTTTTTGACTCAGCGACTTGACTTCCTGCAGGAAATACTTACTATACATGTTATGTTCATGTTTCTTTACTTATGTTGCTAACAAAATATAAATGAGGCGTTTCGTGGGAAAACCGGGCTTAATGCATGTGCGTAAAGTGTCGTCCTGAATTAGCTAGTGCAGTCCGCACATGTGAGAAGACAATTCCAGCAAAGCATCCAACAAATATTTTTACTTACAAGATTGATCAGCTTTAATTATCCGTCTGGAATCTTTTGCCTGTATTGTTTCGCAACAAAGATATTGATTTGCAAGTATAAAATACATACACCATAGTCAAACAGTCCATTGATTATATGAAATAGGTCAAAATCACGTAACCTTTTATGACTGCATGATCAGCGACTTTATTAGTTTATTTAACTGTAGAACATAACAGATAATGTACATAATGTAAGTCATTAAATGTAAACTGCTGGTATCAGTCATTTATTGTTATACAGTCTTCTGTCGATCATATACTATTTAAGAAATAATACAAACCACTGAGGGCCTCCTCGCATTATAGTGATCGAACAGTCAGCCAAAACGTTGAACTGACCAAAGCCAAAGGCTGATGTCAGTATGTTATGGTCTTTAGGTGCGTTTGAATGAAAGATCGTTTTCATAATAAGTGATTCCTTGCAAATGATAACCATTTCAGTATGATTTATGTAAGTAGTGTTATCATAAACAATTTTCACTAAAAAGCTAATACGTACATGTCGCTTACTTTCGTTATATCATGGCAACTTCATAAATGTAAAAAAAAACTTATGATCAGAAACACGTTATGCTCAAAACAGATCAGTACGAACTAAATACGCAATTTTGCCATATCACGCATCAAATACTAATTATAAAACGCACATGGAATATTTGTAAAAATGACCAGTGACCAAATGTGCGTTTTTGTAGAAACTCGTGTTGCGCTATTTGCAACCACAGCAGCAACAGTAACGGTGTAAAGTATTAATGGCTGTTGTGATAGATAGAGTGACTTGTTCAAATAAGAAATATGTAGACAGTTTCTGTATGTGAACTAAATCATGTAATCTGTTCGGTCCTGTACTATAATAACAAACGAACCATCGAAATAGAACTGCAGTCTCAAAAAACTTCCATCAGCAAAAAAGAAGGCCCTATGTTGCATGTCGTGTAATTAAACTTGTCTTTATGTACATTATATACTGTCTGTTTGCCTGGCTTTTAACTTAATACATCACAGGCTAAGTGCATTGAAATGAAACTTGATTATTATATGACCCCATTACATGGCTAGATACTGTAAAATATACGCATTTTGCATTAATGGAACTGGCATTTAATCTTTGAAGAAACAGTGTCCAAGCAATTTAGTCAAAAAAAAAATATTGTCATAACTATATAACAAGCCACCATAAAGTTGTTAGCGTTATCAAACATTCATTGTTTACAGAAATGTATGCATCCATAGTCTAGTACATATCTGTATTATTCGTTAAGCTCCATTCCAACTATTTCAGGCGAACGTATTGTATATTAATGGAATAAATTACCGCACCTGATATACAATGTACTATACAAGAAAGCACGGAACACATTCAATATATCAACATCGCGGAATGATACACCATGGTAAACTATATGTATCTGATATACACTTGTTATTTTCATAAACATCTACCAATCAATTATATTAAGCATAGCAGCTCCACTTTTGTTGTAATTTGTGTCTCACAATTAATCGTTCCTGTTACACAGGAACGCATTATGCACAACCAACAATATTGCTTTGAGATTATTGTATATATTGATGATATTGTATATTCTATAAATAGTGTTGTCATACCTTTTTTTTCAGGTATAACTTTTGTATCTACTGTCGTCATAACCGCTTTCACATTGATAATCATGCAAGCATTAAATTATTAACTTTCGTTAGTATATTAATAGATAACACTTACGGTAATAATTCACATGAGTTTATGTACTAAGTATATACAGTTGTGAATGAAGCAGCAACAGGAAGCTACAAAGAGCTGCCCTGTCATTGCAGTCCAAACATGACTGATTTTGTGAGCGGTCAGTGTAACTCTACGTGTCGGTCAATGTATCTGAAATTCGACGGTAGAAATCACTATGATTTTGACTCAGTTATTATTACGGAACAGAAAAAAATTCCGTTTGAATATCAGAAACGTTACCTCGTTGTAATAAAGAATGTGATTAGAACATACTATGTTTAAAATAAACCAAAAGAGTCGGATAATTCACAGCTTTCAGTGTAGCATCAAATTTTGAATCAAAAACTCGAAGTCTTGATAAATGGTTTAATTGGGTCACGAGCCAAGTAGAATCATGGACATATTACAATCCTAGCATAATAAACTCGCTTATTGTAAATGCAAGTAAAGGTGTTTATGTATGGTGTTTAAAAATGTATAACTATCATTTTACTATGAATCAAAACGAACCAAACGGGTCACGAAGCGAGCCGAGAGGAAATATAGCCATTCTATCCTAACCTTTTCGACTCGTTATCGCCAACTCATGTAAGATTATTTGTTGATTGGGGCATGATTAATTATTTTATTACAATTATTTTATTATTTATTGTATTATTCACTTTGCTATAATAATAATAATAATAATAATAATAATAATAATAACAATAATAAATAATAATAATAATATTATTATTATTATACCGAACGAAATGGAATTCACAGTTTGTCGGTAATTACGCATAACAGGTACTATCAATAGGGTTCAATCCCTGTCAGAGGCAGGATTTTTTCTCATTTTTATTTGTTATATTTTTGTTTCACAGAATATAAGGGTTATAATATAAACCTACCCTATATACCCGGTAGGTTTATTCGGAAAATGTGTAGTTATGAACATTTAATGACGGAATGTCGGAAGATCATTCAAAGTATAGTAATTATGTTTGAAGCCCAAACAAACATTAACCATTATATTGTGCACCGGACAAAGAATTTGGCTCATCAGGTTTCTTGCCCGACACTATGTTTCATTTTCAATTGAAAGTTGTTTTAACAGCCCTTATATTTTTAATTCGTACATAGTACGAGTGTTGTTAGTTGCTGTAAGCGGATGTTTAGATTTCACACCTGTTAACGTTTTAATTAGTGGCGTACGTTTTACAATGGGCCTCAATTCATCAGCTGCACATTTGAAAACAGATAGATTGTATGCTAGTTTTGTAGGCAAAGAAACCTTTGCTCGTGTTTTAGGAATCCGAAAAGGTAAAATCAAATCTTTTCTTGTATTTACCTAAATGATACTGAGGGGCATTTGCATGTAAGTAATTCCAATGCATCCTGAGTTTCACATTGTTTATAATTAACCTGCCATTATTGCTGTGACATTGTTTTTCTCTGAAACTGAACAAGGTTTATAAATCTAAACAACGTGTAAATGATGTTGTTTTTTACAAAAAAGAAGTCATTATTACTATTTTATTATAATTGTTATTGTGATTATTATTATTATTATTATATTAATATTGCTGTTGTTATTTTAATTGCTTAACGAATATTAAATATTCATTGTACCACCTCTAGTATACAACGAATATTCGTATTGATTACTGAAAACTAACATATATATGACTTACAAAAAGCATGACATCGTTGTTAAACGTCAAGGACGTAGCCATATATTTTGTTATCTGAACCATAAATGAAATTTCCTTGATGTACGAGTATGCGCGTAAGCTAAGAGTAGCGCATGTGTCCGTGTGCGCATGTTCATGTGAGTTTTCTCAGTTTAAACAATTTTCAAACGAGCCTTTTAAGATCATTCCATAACGATGTCGGCAAATGTAATTGTAACGACAATACTTGTTTTGAGAAGCATGAACCTATATTGTATCCAATTCATTTACTGTAAATTGCAATTAAAATGCAAATCACAACTACACACGCAAAAACGCGATTTTAAAAGCGCAACAAAAGCTGAATTTTTGCAAAGAAAAATGTTTAAATAATTTTGCAATGTATTGTGTTTCTGTTAAACAAGATTAATGACGAAGTACATGTGTTACACGGTTTATTTATGTCACTGAAGTCTCGTGTGTGCTTTGCATTACTGATAGGTTAATAAATGGTGGCGCGGTAGCATGGCTCGATAATAGCCCCGGCAAAGCGATAATGGCCCAAGGGCTTTAAGCCCCAGTCACACTGCAGCTAAAGCCACAGTCACACTTAGTCGTAGGACTTTCGAGTCGCAGAACTCTTGAGAATTGTGACGTCTTTGCCCAAGCCAAAGGACTCAGCAAGACAAACACAAAACATTAAAACGTCCTACGTGGGTCCTGCGCTGGTCTTGCGTCGACGCAAGTTGTAGTTAAAAACAACGTAGGTCAATTCAGTCGTAGGTAGTCGTACGTTAAGTACGAAGGACCACGCAGGTCGACGAAAGCCAACTTACATTGAAGTAGGTAGTTATTTGCTGCTTATGGTACTATCACACCAGAGCTCGTCAGTACTGCGTTCACCAGGTCCTCGCCACGTCATGAATTTTGATTAGGACGAAGTGAGAACCTGATAAAAAGGGTATTTTAAAACAAGTATACGTACGTTCTACGCTCGTATTAGGTCTGTACCACGTCCTTATCACGTCCAGTCGGTCAACACTAATACCTTGCCACGCACATCACCCCGCGTGCTTCACGTCAAAGCGGTTCGTTCGACGCAGCTTCTGCGGTACCGCCACGCTCTTGAAAACTGCACGACGTTAGTACCACGTTAGCACTACGCTAAACATACGTCACGCCCACGTCAATTGGGTCTTATAAATACCCCCCCCCCAACGCTCTATAGTAGGTCATTAATTTCTGAATGTTGAGACGAAGTGAAATTCCCAGAAAAGCTAGGGGAAACGGGAAAAATAACAGAGCTCAAGCGTCGCACGAACCGCTGAAAATGCCAAACGACCCACCGGAAAAGTCAAATGAACCAGATGAAATCCAGCCTCCTTCTGAAAGTGGATCAGAAGCAGAATCTCCCAGTGAGCAGAGCACAAACATGAAAAAGATAAAGATTGTGTCAGATCTCGATGGTGACCAGGAACAAGCCATGGTCGAGTGGTTAGAAGAGCATCCCATCTTTTTTAACAAAAAGCTGACCATGTATAAATATGTGGCCAAAAAGGATAGGCTCTGGGCGGCAAAAGCCGTTGAACTTGGGAAAACAGTGACTGTCCTTAAAACCTGGTACACTATTTTACGTAGCAGATATGGCAGGCTAAGGAAGAAAGTGACTGGTAAATCTGGAGACGCTACGGCTGAGCTCACAGAAAGAGAGGAGTCGATACTCAGAGCATTTGAGTTTCTACGACCATATGTTCATGAGGTCCAGAAAAAAGACCACAGTAAGTGTAAGTGTACATGTATATACTTAAAATTGTTTAGTATACAAGTAAACAATATTGTAACAATTTGACACAGACACAAACATACATCACAGTTAAATAACACGCTTTATGAAACAATCAAAGCATGGACTTGTGAACTGCGAATTATATACTTCTAAAATCAATATAAACCATGTAATTAATTTTTAGTATTAACAATGCTCCTTATGTATTTCCAGATGAAAGCGAAGTCAGCGAGTACCTCTGAAGCTTTGATCGCCAACAACCAGGAAGAGACAGTGATTGACGTGGATAGCGAAAATGTGACAAAACTCCTTTACCCGGTCGTTCAGCTCTGAAAAGGTCACACAGGCTTTATCTTCCTCCACTTCCACTATAACTCAGAAATCAAGGTCCAATAGAAATGCCAAGGAAGTTGAGGATGCCATTCTTGAGGGTCTCAACGAGCGAAGCACGCAGATGGTGGCACAGCAACAGCAAATGTTGGAGCGCATTAAACCATCAGCAGACCGTGAAAGAGATGCCTTCGTCGACTGGGTTAGGTCTGTGGTCCACCAACTCCAACATGGATTATGGCGGCGCTGCCAGCAGAACATTAGCAACATGATGAACCAATTAATTTCTGATAATGACCAACAGTCCACATCTTGTACAGCCGTTCCGTTTCCCCAAACCCAGCAATGCAACTCTAACACGTGGAATCAACAAGTCTACGGATGCTCTACACATCTCACAAGTACTGAATCAGTATGGAAAGCTCCGGATCCAACCCGGATGACCCAGCCGTATCCCAAGGGACAAGCACAGCTGACACAACAACAGACTCAGTACACGCTCACACAACTACAGCCACGATCTGCATCCGCAGCGCCGTTACACAGTCGCACAGCTGGGAGTTCAGTGCTAGCACTCCCGTTTCTACTATGCCATCTCCCATTACAATGGACAATTCTAACAGTAGCCAGTCACTCTTGAACTTGAGCCAGTTGCTCTAGGACACTTCCGATTGTGGAAAGGTACAGGAACAGCCGACGCTGCCAACAAAAACACCGTCGCACCGTAGTTGCAACAACTGGCGCTCAAACAGAGTTGCGAATGATGTATGGTGAACACTTGTGTGTTTCTGTTTCTCTAGTTTTCATGTAATATTATTTTGTTTTTATTAATACAAATGCGGAATAGAAAATCTATATTTCATAATTTTACTTGGAATTTAAAAATATGTTTTGGTGAAACCTAGTATTATACGTTTAAAGATTTATGTTAAGAAACATGTATTCTTATTATGTAATATGAACATTTGTTTATTTTAAACCATATTTGTATGTTGAAGTGACAATAATGTGAAGTTAGAATTATAAGTAGTAGTATTTATCAAAAATGAATATTTTTGAAATTGTAAATTGAAAATATAACTGCAATTTATAATAAATAATGAAAACGTTTATTTGTTTTGTAAACGTGCTAAATTAGTAAATGTAAAACTATATTTACTATAATAAAAGCTTAAATGACTCAATTCTCAACCGAGTTGAATATTTACTTTTCTCTATAAATATGTTTAACTAGGGACTCTTACAAATTCCATATTTGGTATTCGAATATTCGCTTTTTTGTTAATCAAATATTCGCATAGATTTGTAATTACTTCTTTAAACTGTGTGGCCTATGAGACATACGGATTATTATTTTTGTATGAAAATTTAGTACCGTTACGTCTGAACCGTTGTATATTTATAAACAAATTGCGCGTTTTAATTGATACAATATTGCGCGTTATAAACGCATTATCAACTACAGGACTCATCTGTAGTGTTATAATTAACAAAATCAAAACACCGTACGTTTCACCAATATGAAAACCCATCGAATAGCATTTGTTTAACAAGAAATGTACTCGTATGTTTCTCAGCTATAATGCTAAATATGTGATCGCACGTCTGTAATTTAAATGTTGCTACTCTGTGTAACGCGAGTTGTAATTACCAATCAACTGTGATGGTTTCCTAATATCTGGTGTAATAGTGTATTTCTGGCGACAAGATAAGGTGATTGACACCGATCCGTATTCAGTATCTTTCACACGGACCGACACGTTTTTTCATATTATTAAGAAAAAAAATGTTTCTATTGGTGAAATACTGCAGGCTTAACGTTCAGAGAAAATGTTTTCTACAATCAGGGGTGGTATAGACGAAACATCTTAAGTAATTTCCTAAATATTGTATTTAAGTGTAAAGTATTAATACATTGTATTTCTTAGCTGATATTTTGGAAACATGTTTAAAAAGATGTCATTTTTAAATGTTATTTCGTTCTTCAATGTTTTTACACGGAGTACTATAGTTAAGGATTCGGATACAATTTATCTTAAAATGCTTTGTGAATTCCACCCCAGGAATTTATTGTTGTTCTTTTTTAATCAATACCAATGCGCGAATACCGGTAGTCGAATGATGTTTTAACTATTCGAATGGCTATCATTCAGTCGAATACTTGAGTAGTCTCATTCCTATAGATTGACATAAAATATACGGCTTGTTATGTATATATTGTGTGTATATATTCTAATGTAATTAATTTTAACACGAGCGATACTTAAGAATAATACCTTCCGCTATGATATTTTAGAACACACTCAAACATTGACAAAATGCATTTCGGAAAACTGGCCATAATTTATTCAAGAACGAATAATGAAGATTACACATTTATAACAACATATCAAGCGTTTATCTAAAACGCTTTTCAAAATGAGTTAAAGTCTTCTGATGCCTCACTCAATTGCAACACGTTTTGAAATGAGCTTAGATTCAATATGTTACTCAACAGCCACACATTTAGCGTTGATGTAGTTCACATTCTGAAAATGAGTTCAATCAATCATTCTATCTTGCCACGGTACCGCACCTGAAGTAGACTATTGAAGTAAAGTTTTAGGTACTCCCTCTGCTTCTTTCCTGAAACAGTGGCCCTATTTGACCCAGTAACATTGTCAACATCATGCATGCTTGCTCCAGACCTCCAAGCTCCGTGAATAAAGTTGTATTGGTTGTCTTCACTGTCGAGATTGGCACTATAAAGAGCGGAATTCTGAATTCTTATCAGGTTGTGGAGACAAACACATGCTTCTCAAACTGTCCTCACTACACCAGCCCAGCAAGCAAGCCCATATAGGCCCAATATGGGCCATAGGTGGGCAAATATAACATATGGGCCCCATGTGCGGGCCCATTTCGGACAAAGCAGGCAAGCACACATGGGTTTATTGCAAGTATGCCCATATGGGTCCCAGTAAGTCATAACATGTGGGCCTAATAAGGGCTGTACCTGGGCTGATCTTCCGCATGGGCCCCATATGGGACTAATATACATCACCTTGCCCATGTAAGACCCACTTGGATCCCAGGGAAGTAAGCCCATAAAGGTACCAATAAAAAAGCCCATATGGGTTCCCAACTAGTAAGCCCATATGGGTCCCAGCAAGAATGCTTATATAGGTCCCCAACAAGCAAGCCCAAGTCGGTCCCGGCAAGAAATCCCATATGGGTCCCAAACAAGCAAGTCCATATGGGCCTCCGATACCAAGCCCTCATGGGTCCAGAAAGAGAGCCCATAAGGGTTCTCAACAAGTAAGCCCATATGGGTCCCAGCCAGAAGACCTCTATGGGACCCAAATAAAAAGACCTACATTGGTCACAAAGGGCAAGCCCATATGGGTCCCTATCGAGAATGCCCATGTGTGTTTTCAACAAGCAGCCCCATATGGATCCCAGCAAGTAGGCCCATATGAGCCCAGTATGGGAAATACCTGAGCAAATATAACATATAGCCCCATGTGGGACCCATATATGTTTTTCTGCCGATATCGGGCCCATATTGGACCAAGCAGGCAAGCCCACATGGGTTCCTTGCAAGTATGTCCATATGGGTCCCGGTTAGCTATCAGATGTGGGCCTGATAAGGGCTATATCTGGGCTGAGCTTCCACATGGGCCCCATGTGGGACCACTATACATCGTCTTGCCCATATTAAACCCACTTGGGCCGCAGGCAAGCAAGTCCATAAATGTCCAAGCAAGAAAGCCCATATGTGTTCCCAACTAGTAAGCCCATATCGGTCCTATCACGAAAACTTATATAGGTCCCCAACAACCAAGCCCAAAGGGGTCCCGGCCACAAAGAGAGCCCACATGGGTACCAAACATGCAAGCCCATATGGGTCCCAGCAAGAAGGTCCATATGAGTCCCCGACAAACTAGTCCATATGGGTCACAAACAGCATCCACGAATGGGTTCCCAGCAAAAAAGACTATATAGGTCCCCAACAAGTAATCCCATGTGGGTCCCAGAAAGACCGCCTATTATGGGTTCCCAACAAGCAAGTCGATATGGGTCAACAATATCATATGGGTCCCAGCAGGAGAGCCTATATGAGTACCAAACAATCAAGCCCATATAGGTCCCAGCAAGAAGGTCCCTATGGGTCCCCAACAAACTAGCCCATATGGGTCACAAAGAGCATCCCCAACTGGGTCCCCAACAAGCAAGCGCATATGGATCCCAACAAGCAACCCAATATGTGTCCCATCAAAACAGCCCACATGGGTCCCATCAAGAAAGTCCAATTGGGCGCCCAACAAGAAAGCCCATATGGGTCCCAGCAAAAAAAGCCTAAATAGGTCCCCAACAAGTTATCCCATGTGGGTCCCAGAAAGAAAGCCCATATTGGTCCCCAACAAGCAAGCTCATATGGGTCAACAACAGCAATATCATATGGGTCCCAGCAGGAAAGCCCATATGGTTACCAAACAAGCAGGTCCCCGCAAAAAGGCCCGTATATGTGTCTCCAACAAATTAGCTCATATGGGTCAAAAAGAGCATCCCCATATGGGTTCCCAACAAACAAGCTATATGGGATACCAACAATAAACCCAATACGGGTCCCATTATTAGAGCCCGTATGGGTCCCCAGCAAGTAAGCTCGTATGGGTCCCGGCAATCCAGCCTAGGGGGGCCCAATATGGGCTATAACTGGGCTAATAACCACATGGGTTCCGTAAGGGTTATAACCACATGGGTTCCGTGTATTGCCAATATCAGGCCCAGGTAGGATCCAGCAAAGAAGCCAATATAGGTCCCAGCATGAAAGCCTAGATATACGTCCCCCGAAAGCGAACCCATATGGGTCCCAGCAAGAAAGCCCATATGGGCCCCCCAAAAGCAGGCCTAGATGGTTACCAATAGCAAGCCCATATGGGTCCCAGCAAGAGAGACCACACGGGTTCCTAACTAGCAAGTCCATATGGGACATGCCCATATCGGTCAGTCTAATGTGGGCTTCTATGTCCAGTTCAAGGCAGTTATTCACGGCCGCCATCTTGACTTGGGAATCGTTTTGTCAACTGCAGATTTTCTTTCGAGGAGCAAAATGCAGCCTGCATTCCTTAAATATCAAGTAAGTAAATATGTCTTTTGCAATTGGATTTTTTGTTCATAACTTAATAATCATAATTGCACTTAAAATCAGAATTGAAGTAAATATATCTCTATTGTCATGTATTTTCGCGACTATTTAAAAATGTAACTTCATTATCACAACTGTTTCAAAATGTGTGTGTTCTTTTGTACGTGTAATCTTTGTGCACATAAAGCATGGGTTATCAGTAGGAAAACAATATAGTTGCTTTTGTTGAAGTTGCATTATTTATTAAAACGTACACCATATAGCAATAAATTGAATGTTGGTATAATTTCACTAATTTTAACAATACATTTCATGCATTTGAGTTCTGAAGTATAAATGTATGGATAAGCTTAAGCAATCTCACACACAAAACATATACATCCTATATTTCATTTTTACATGCCTTGCATTAATTATCATGTTCCTATTTATCGTTATAATCAATATTGATATATATTATTTTACAAAAGAAATAAACAGCAAATGCATTTGTGTTATTAATCCCGTTATATTTAATTCTAATACCACGCAGCTAATTTTGTATAGATAAAGAATAAAATCAACCATGGGTTATACTGCAACAAATTATGGGCGTAGCCTAATGTTTTGAAAATAGTTCCGGTAATTAAAATGGTTCCGTAAAATGCACTGTATTTATCAACTCGTATAACGCCATTCGTCCAATGTTTTTCAATAAAGCTGACGTCCTTTTGAATTGTTATGGTTTATTGACATCACTGAAACGCATGTGAATGTACTTTTGTGGAAAATGGGCGGAGTATAGATTCCTATAGTTCTTATTCATAACCTTTAAAATTACAGAAGAAGTTTACAGAAGATCGTGTTGGAATCCAAACAATTGGCAGGTTAGTGTTGGTTAATGCGGTAATAAACCGGGCTACTGCCCACATGGTTTAATTGCTTCACATCAGAACTCCAAACTTTTGGTTATTACCGCAATAGCCAACGCTAACCTGTCAATTATTTTGATTCTAACATGATATTCTGTAAAATTCAATTAAATCTTAATTAATGACAATATACATAATTGGTAAACCTGCTATACGTTATTAATGATACAATTCAAGATATTTACGTGTACATCTGTGATCATATATGATGTTAATCTTACCTGCAGAAGACTGGCAAAATACCAGCAGTTGCAAATTAAATTGTTGTTTGTTTATAAGAATACATAACATGTAGATCAACTTTAATAAGATTGTTTTGTTTAATCCCAGACTCCGTGGACATCTAAGTCAGCTGTCAGACAATGATTAGTAAAGCATACACCACATGTTGAAAACATTATATACATTGTTAACTAATTGATTATTATTTATTTATTTGGCATAACATAATGCATACACTGATTGTTGCAGTAATAGTTCCTTTATATATCAAACAAAGGTCTAACTAACATTAAATAATAATATGTATATGGTTTGTTATACATTTTTGTCAGACACCCTCATTTTTTGTCTTACACGTCTTATTGTCTGACAGGTTTTGTACTGTCTGGAATTCTATGTATTTCCTAATGTTTATTTCTATTCAACACATATTTTTTAATTTTTACTTTCAGAACATGTGTCAAAGTCGAGGAACCAAGAATGCAAGGTAGGAGACTGAAAAAAAGCTACTTGTTGGTGTGTGTGATCCAAAAATGCTGCTGATGTAAACAAATGAACGTGAGACAGCTCATATTTCTGATAATCAAACAGTGATCAGTTCATTTAACTATTAACAAGGCAGTAATTGCAGAACTTGTATGGAGTCCAGTATTTTCGTGCTCATTACAAGAGACAGTCAGTTAGCAATGAAGTCCATTATCCCTTAACACACTAAATAAGAGAAACAATGCATGGCATAATTACCAGTGTTATCGACACTTGATATTTATATCCAGTAGTTGTTAATTCGAAAACATGCAATTGTAATTGATGTGAGTAAAATCATTGCAATCATAGTCTAAAATAATGTATTACATCGACTTAAATTTTAAATAATTATATGTGTTTTAACTTGACTATTCACCGAATAGTTTGAGCTATACTACTCACTTGTTCGTCGGCGTCGGCGTAATGCTCTGGTTAAGGTTTGAGTGCAACAAGTCCATATCTCTGTAACTACTACAGATATTCAATTGAAACTTCACATTCAGGTTAAAGTTTACGTACAACAAGTAAATATATCAATAACTACAGTACTACTACATATATTATATTGAAACTTCACACATACCTTCTTGGTCATTATGTAAGGTAAGTGACCAAGACCCATAACTCTGTCCTGCAATTTAGCAGAATTAGGCCCCTTTTTGTACTTAGAAAATTCAGGTTAAGGTTTGCGTGAAACAAGAATATATATCTGTAACTGCTACAGATATTTAATTGGAACTTCACACATGTCTTTGGTGTCATTATGTGAGGTCACGGACCAAGGCCTATAACTCTTATCTGCAATTTAGCTAAACTAGCCAATGCCCATTACTGTGACCAGCATTTTTACAGAATTATAACCCTTTTTGTACTTAGAAATATTCAGGTTAAAGTTTGTGTGCAAGTACATATCTCTGTAACTATTACATATATTTAATTGAAGTTTCACATACGTTTTCATGGTCATTGTGTAAAGTCACTGACATAATATATATTATACTATCAAAGACTTTAAGTGTAGTGAATAGTCGAGCACACTGTCCTGAGGCAGCTCTTGTTCATTCACATATTCCCTATAGGCTATAATGTTTTCAGGCTTGTAATTTAACATGTTTAAAAAAAGATTATATGCTAATATTATATAGAAACGGTTTAATTAAACAAACAGAACTTTTTAAATATTGAAAGATTTTTTACAAATACTTGATAGTTTAGAATTGCTAGCTTACAGTGTGATTTCACCACATCAGTCCTCTTTATATTTTACATTATCTTGATCATGCTTTATATTTTGAATCAATTGTTGTTTAATGAAGGCTCGTAATTAAATTTGAGAAATGTTTTGCCATTTTTACATATTAAATATTAATGCATAATCAAGTTAGTATCATTGAGATGTGGCTCTTACAAATTAACACAACAATAACTATTTTCATATTTGAATTAGTTTGTGAGCCTTAGTCTTGTGACCATTCTTAAATGTTTTATAACAATGGTATATGTAATGACATGTATCAAAATAACAGGCTTACCTACTGAAAATAATAATGTGTTTGTAATTGCTTAACAGTTGTCTATTTTGAATGTTAATGTATTGTATTACTATATATCTCAATCTCTGCTTAATATATATTTATAAGTTAACACATTGACCTGTTTTGTATTGCACTGTTATAATTATGCGGTTATCTAATTCAGAACGATACATTTTTATATTGCGCTTTTGAAAACACAACTATCTGAATTGTTTGAAACTGTTTATGTTGTGTTGTGGGTTGGATATATAAATTATATTGCTAATATGAAAACACAATGGTATGTCTGAATTGATTTGAAACCATAATATACACGTATGTTGTATTCTGGGCCAGACAAATACATTGTATTGATTCTATGATAGCACAGTTATCTATTGGAAATTACAAGGATTGAAACTGTTATATAGAGGATATTTGTTTGTTTCCGGTGTGATAACGCGTGATATCATCACCGGAAAGGGAGACCGTTACTATTTTCACGAGCGCTTGCGCGAGTAAAAATATGTAAATTGTCTCCCTTTCTGCTAGGTTTAAATATATTTATAATATAAGTACGTATTGAAAGTGAAAGTGCGTTCAGTTCTCCGAAATTCACATTTTCTAAAAATAGCGTGAGCATACGTGTTATGATGTAAACAGTAGTTAACACAGTCACGACATTCAAACGCACAATGTGTTTTCGAAAGCAATTAAACTCGTAGATGCGCGTTAAAATGTAAAAGAGTGTTCTGACATGGATTACTTATACGTATAAAGTATTTTCTATATTAGTTAGTCGGTCCAGAATTTGAGGAAAACAAGATGGCGGAGATTAGAACGCTGAACACTTCTTACAACAGCACATTGAATACTTAAATACTCAAGCGTGATGACTGAATATACAGACTTAATGCACACAAACTAATATTTAAATATGTGCTTGCTTAATGAACACAAGTTATTACTACGTTGGATTCTTGTTGGATTTTGGAGAACCGGCAATACAGCAATTATGTAAACAAAGGGAGACTACTGTTCACAGCAACAATAAACAACCAGTGCAACTGCAAGTGTAGTATGCGGGAATTAATAAAGTGCAAACGATAAAATAAATACTTTGGATGCTAAAATTAAGTTTGGACCAAGGTGACCAGTTCCAATACCCTGTGGGTAAAAGTTGTACCCGCAAGACATTGTCTGTACTAGTCTCCTTGGCTCAATGCGACTGAGGAAAATCCAAGAGAAAGAAAGAGGAAAGACAGTTCAATATATCGGAGAGGAATTCTTAACATTTGCTGTTATTAATCTTTACTACTTTTGTTTTTGGTAATTCTGTATGATAAATGGTGACAACACCTACAATTAAATATTGTCCAAATCAAATAAAAATAAAAAAGTAGTCTCTCACTGTGAGTGATATAGGGATATATCTCACTGATACTTTTCAATATTTCACTACTTAGCATTAAATAAATATGCTGTATTCTGTGCCTGATACATAAAATATTATCAATATTATGAAAATATGGTATATTTCAGTATGTATTATAACTGTTATATATGTTGTATTCTGGGCCGGAGGCCTATATTTATATGTTTACAATAATTTTTGTAAATTTTTATAATAGTCATACTCAAACGTCTTTGTTAGGTTAATTGGTCCATACTATGCAATACTGTAAGATTGGTATATCTACTGGTGGAGTTGTCCCGCATTTGATTCCATTATCGTACTTACTACCAGTAAAGGCTGTGTTCTATAGAGTAGCATCCCCAGAAAAATCCAATAAGCCATTCACTGATATTGATTTTCTGACGGTCGTATATTTCATCGGATGAATTTACGTGCTTTGCACTTAACATATTTTAATGAATCATATATAAGATTAATCACAATAAAATTATGTTTAATATGGTTTCTATTTCATGAAAATCCATAATGGATAAGTGTTGTTTATCATTGTTTAATTATTGAACAATGGGGATTATCGACGATTTCACACCTCCGCTATCGCTATCCAACAACGCAGACACGGTTTGATGACGGTGGGTATTTTCCACAGGTTATGCGGTGACGTAAATCTATTTGAATATTTCTGAAGCTAAATTAACCATTCAGAGGAGCAATTTCCCTTCATGAGGGTACAACTTCCGTTAAAATCGGGCTGTAAACAAGCGTGTTACAAATGACCAAAGTCTACATGAATTTGTCGGATCCTGAATCGGTATGTTAATATGAAAGTTATATCATTTAAAAATACACTTGCTAAGCTTTAATTTGATATATAATACGGTTTATGTTTGCGTTCAAAGTTCAGAGGTCAGGAAAACCCAAAATCCATTCTGGCGATGCAATGGTCGCCATCTTGAATTTCTGTCGATTAGCGAAAAACGAACGATATATTCTGTAAATAAGCCCCAATAAGCACAAGAAAAACGCGTAAGTATGTGTAATTAAAAATATTTTTTTTTAATAGATACGTTAAAAACTTAAATGCTTGTAAACAATAGTACATATAGTTTCGGATAGGCAGCATTTCGGTCATCGTTTTATAAAACACATTATCTACTCATACACTAGCGCATTGTTATTGTTATGCACGAAATTCATACAAATTCAATAAATAAATTCAGAATATTGTTACTATTTTTTAATTTTATGAAGTCGACAAACCTGTGAATGTATGTGTAAAAAATGTCATTTATTTACGATATAGGTTGTATCATGTATGTATTGAAAACGTATTGAAGTCATGTTACGAGAATAGGAATCGTGACAACAGTAAACAAATAGCAAACAAATAACCAATAATTGTGTAATTAATAGTAAGTTTAACAAATTTATTGGATAGGTTTGTTTTATTTTCTTCATTTATTTGATTTCTTTTTTCTTTACATTGTTTTATTTCTTACTGTATATTATTTTTCAGGTGCATTATTATTCCCTGTAAAGTGCAATGTGCCAGTCCGACTCCGACAGGATGAATTCAGGATGGCATCGGATCATCTTAACTTCCAAGGTCCGCCAACAGAGAAGTACATGTTCCAGGAAAATCCAACCAAAGAGGCAGTTACAATTCTCCACAAAATGAGGAAGTGAGTTCCCTTGCTCAACAATTTACAGACAGACCTAGAGCAGTTGACAATGAACAATGTATTTGCATTATGCCATTGATGTGTGTATATGTAATAAAAGTATTACAACATGTTTTTTTAATGTCTTTGAAATGTTAAAATGTTAAATAAGTTCACTAAGATTTATGAATTTTAATATAATAGTCACATGAAGCGTTAGGTTTGTCCACACTGTGTTTGGCTTTTAAATGTGTCCGAATTTACTCATAATGTGTTATTCGTTGATTGCTGTTTTATTGTGCCACATGTGTGCAGTTCACAATCATGCTTTATTTACAGAATTGTATCTTTCTAGACTAGTTGATATGATCTAAATGGTACGGTCCATTTTTGTAACACAGGCCAAAAAGTCATCATGAATTGTGTGTGATTATTTTTCCTGTTTGCATGAAGAAAACAAGTGATTGATTGTACATATGTAGTACATAAATGCATTGTCGGGTTAACATTATGCATAAAGGAACTAACACATCTATTGAATACCTTTAAACGACAACAGACATATGTAAATTACCAGTAAGTGTTACATTCTGCAAATTGCAATCCAATTAAAGCAAGAAAGGGTTAAATGTGTTGTTGTATTAAAGAATGAACTTTAATTATGAAATTTATATATAAATGCTCCGCAGCTTGTGCGTAACATTTATATAATAGCTATTGTTTATTGTATTTTGCAATGCATCATGTATGTACAACAAACAGGAACTTTACATCAATGAAACCTACATGGGACTCATGCAAACACTGTTAGCAAAACCCAACTGGGTCCTATTTAGGATGCCCATAGAGGACCCATATCGAAACCTGGATGGGTCCTAATTGGGCAGCTCATATGGGGCCAAGTGGGATTTTGCAAACCCCATTTGCATGGGTCCCATATGGGTAGCCTATAATGGGGCCCATCTTAGATCCATATAGGACCCACATGGATCCCATAAAGCAACCCATATGGGACCCATGCAAAAACAGTTTGCAAAGTCCCACATGGCCCCATATGGGTTGCCTATGCAGGACCCATATCGAAGCCCACATTGGACCCATAAGTGTAGCCGATATCGGACCCACCTTGGGTCCAAATGGGACTTACATAGGTCAAATATCGCAACCATCTGGGACCCATGCAAAACAGTTTGCAAAATCCCACTTGGCCCCATATGGGTTGCCCATACAGGACCCATATCGAAGCCCATATTGGACCTATATGGGTACCCCATGCATGACCCACCTTGGGTCCACATGGAACCCACATATGTCCCATATCGCACCCCATCTGGGACCCATATAAATGCAGTTTGTAAAATCCCATTTGGCCCCATATGCATTGCCAATACAGGTCCCATATCGACGCCCATATTGGACCTATATATATTGGTATCCCATATAGGACCCATCTTGGGTCCACATGGAATTCACATAGGTCCCATATCGCAACCCATCCGGGACCCATACAAATACAGTTTGCAAAATCCCATTTGGCCCCATATGGTTAGCCCATACAGGCCCCATATGGTAGCTCATATTGGACCCATATGGGTCCCAAAATATTTATGCTGGCTGGGAGCCTCTGTTGCATCGTAGTCAACAGTACTTGCCATCTCTGTGCCAAAATGCCAAAAGTGTTTTCTACCACACTACGCCCTCTTGACAGTTTATAGTTTGTTATGTGCTGTTCTCTTGTTCGAGTACGATTTCATGAGATATGTACGGTGACCAAAAGCGTCATAAACCAGTAAGAAATACGGCATGGTGCTATCATCATTCAGTAGATTGGCCGGTGCGGGGAAGCCGATGCTGCCATCTTCCAGACATTCCTTTAGCTCTGATTCATTGTTGATTAGGACATCTGACATAGAATCGCAACCTCCAACATCGATCCACAAAAGCTTGTACTGTGCAGCAACAACTGCCAAGAGCACTACCGAGAAGAACTTCTTGTAGTTTCTATACATCGAACCACTGTTGCGTGGACATCTTATAGCGACATGCTTTCCGTCAATAGCACCACAGGCAAGCGGTACAGTCCATCTTTTCAAGAATTCTTCAGCTATGGGGAGCCGTTCTTCTGGAGTCGTTGGACAGATAATCACTTCGTTCTTGTACTCATCCACTATAGCTGACAAACCTCTGGTATAATGTTGCTTCTTGTGGTGCTTGGCACTCTGAAGTGAAAGTCATGACTTGGGTATTTGTCGCCTGTTGCAAGTATCTAAGCGTGATAGCAATTTTCAAACCAGGTTCCAGAGCTTTACGATAATTTGTGTCCCGTTTCAAACATCTTGGATCAACTCTGTTTACTAGTTGATCGAACATGTGTGGCGGCATTCGGAGAAAGTTAACAAATGCATTAACATCTTGCACTCTCAAATGCTCCATGAGTTTGTGGTAATGTCCATACTGAAGTCGGCTGTCAGCGATAAGCCAGTTACGAACCCAGCACGTCCTTCCTCTTCTTCGTCGCACTATTTTTCGCCTTGCAGCCACAATGGCAGCATTTAGTACATCAACTAATATTTGTTGCCCTTGCAGGGACTAACTGTTGTAGGGGTTCATCTTCTCGCTCTTTATTGACAAATATAGCATTTCACCGAGTATTTATACCATTCAAATAAACTGGGTGTTGATTCACCACTGACGCAGTGCTGGCGCACTACGTACGAAGAGCATACGTGGGAGATGCGCAGTAACAACCTCGTGAAGGTAGTAAAAGCGTCGATAAGCGTGGTACTGACCTGTAGCAGTACTGGCAATGTCTTATTGGTGACGCAGAGATGACCAAATGAGCGTGGTGTTGACGCGGTTGCAGCTTAGCACCAACGTGGTGAAAGCGTGATCTGAAGTCTTCATGTAGGCACTGCGCTCACGAAGTTCCTACTGCGTCCTTAGTACGTCATTAACACGCTAAACCGGTCACTAGTACGCTACTAAACGGTCCTTACTTCGTCCATACTACGTCTCCGTTGCTCCACGTCAACACTACTCGTATCGACCGGTCACCATCACGTCAAAGCCCGTCCTCTCCACGTTCTGGCGGGACGTGGTTGACGTGGTACTGACGGGCTCTGGTGTGATAGGGGTATTACGTTCGCGTGGTACAGTCTCCTGACAAATATTTATAGTTCTTCTGTGTTTCTGTCTTTTGTTGCACAACTTAGTTCCGAGGCTTTTCCTGGTTGCCACCATGAAGCAATGACCATAACCCTATACCTATGATACGATGTCACATGATATCTGGTTCTGGGCTTATCAGTGCGGAAATAATGCAATATGAGAAGCCAAACAGAGCAGATTATTAAACGAGATGTTGCAATACCATATCACCATCATTTGCTTTTGGCAACACTTTTACAACGCAGTTTAAGGGAACTATTGTATCTATTAAATAAGGCCCATTCCTACAGAATGTTGACAGAGTTTACAGAGGTACATAGATTATTGAATTTAAAATTCGCGCGTCGTCTGATGTTCAAAAAGCTCCTGACTGGGTTCAAGATTCTTACATTGTCTTACGTTAACGTGCGTCAGTCGTAGGTTGTGTTATCTAATGTCCTACGTGGTCTTACGAAATCGGTCAGCTAAAATGTCGTGCGTCCATACGTATTCCTGCGTTTATCTGCGTTGTCCGAAGCGAACGCAGGACTGAGCTTGTAAGTCGACGTACGAATTATTTTACTAAGTGCTGCGTTGACGCGCGTCGGCGCACGATTGTTTGATGTCATTCACGACAGATTAACGACTACACCGGATACATCGCGGTATAATATGAGGGTGTGGTCCTAAAAACGTCACATCGTGTTGAGAATGCCATCGAAGATTACCGACGGAAAGCGAAGAAGTCAGTTAATATCAAACTGTGAACAGAGGAATCTGTCAATGAAAACGAAAAGGAAGAAGACTAAGAGCCGCCCATCACAACTAAGGCGAAGAATGTTCCCAAATTCAGTACTGAGACGGAGCAGAAACTGGCTGATTGGTATTTCGAGCACACCCTTTTCTATGACCAGAGCCATAAAGACTATCGTGACAGGCATAAGAAGGAACAACTTTTGAATGAAAAAGCAAAGGAGCTGAATTTGAGCGGTGAGTAAATATATTCACTTACCAACTATGTTACTACATTTGTAACGCTTGTATTTATATTAATACAATTTATCCTAATACATACATAAAATAAAGCCCAAATGGTTATAAAGCGTCATCATCATCACATCCACCATTATCATCATCATCATCATAATCATCATCATCATCATCACAATCATCATTGTAACCAGCACAGTATTTATCAATAACTGCATCATTTTAATCGGTATATTCATCATAATTATCATCATCATTATCAAAATTATCATCGTCATAATGAAGAAGATTATCGTGTGTTATTTTTTCTTAATAGTTGAATGTTATGTTTTATTACGACACTATTGTTATCTTAGAAATTACTGCTGTAATCATCTGCAAAATAATCCATTCATTTTAGCTTGGTTGTCTTGGTTTAATAAAAATAATCTTGTCTACAGTCGATGAACATATTTGTCACTATTTAATTTACGATTCGTACAGCATATTTTTAACATTTGTTCTCGTGCATACAAGTTACAACTGACTTACCAAAATTATCATCATCATCATAATGAAGAAGGTTATCGTGTGTGTTTTTCTTAATAGTTGAATTTTATGTTTAATTACGACACAATTGTTATCTTAGAAATTACTGCTGTAATAATCTGCAAAAATATCAATTCATTTTAGCTTGGTTGTCTTGGTTTCATAAAAATAATCTTGTCTACAGTCGATGAACATATTTGTCACTATTTAATTTACGATTCGTACAGCATCTTTTTAACATATGTTCTCGTGCATACAAGTTACAACTGACTTACCAAAATAGCACACTGTTTTAACATCAAATGTTTTGGCAGATTATTAAACAGTAATCAATTTTTCCTGTAATGGCTAGTAGTTTGTTTTCGGTCATGCATTCGAACATTCGAATACCAGTATACGTTGACGTTCCTACTTTATTTCAGTACTGTTACTGTGATGTTGTTCTGCTATTGTTTTAACTTTATTTCATTTATACCAAACTTAAACGTGTAACTTTAATTTAAATTATTATTATCAGTTCATGCATTTTCAGGCGACCAGCTGGCGGTGTGGTTTTCTTCAATGTTTGGCAGATTGAAGCACGCTAAAAGTGGCCAGGCGGCGCCAGTCCTAACTCCCCGTCAGGAATGGATAAAGGCGAACTTCAATTTCTTTACGGATCACATTTCCCGTTGCACACAAAGGGACTTCTTCACCTGTTGTGTCAGACATTGGGACAGAGGAGCATACAGAGTACTCGTGTACAACGCCTCCCTCGGAAAACGCTGTTGAATGTTCAATGCAGACCGACCCTTCAAGCGGCAAAAGCAGGCAGTCCAGGAAAAGTGCAGCCTAGTCCCAAGTATTAGATGAGGTTATACTAAAATTGTGGAGCGATGACAGGGGTCATCTGAAGTCATTAAGACCGTCCGTGACGTCATTGACACACCCGTAGATGCCAGGAAAGCGTCCGCCAACTTTATGGTAGCAGAAATGGCAGACCTGTCACAAGACCATTGGTTGCAGTTTAGACGTGAAGTTATGTTTATAATGGACCGACACCGGTCTCAGAATCTGCATTCTCCATATCCATCTCAGCCAGCCCAAGCCCTCACACCCCATCAGGGATTTCAGAACCCACCGTGGTATCCGGTGAATATAATCAGGCGTCACAAGGTTTGGCTGCAGTACCGCTGCTCGACGGTACCAATCAAATGCGATCTTCCACACAAACGTTCGCTACAAGCATTCTAAACAACACTACAAAATCATCCTCCGCGCCAAGCCAAGGAATTCAGCGCGATTTATTGGATCAAAGTCAGTCCTTCACTTACATCAGTGATTGTACACGCGGTGTGGTCATGTCTATGTCAGATCTCTCCTGAACAACCACCAATGTCTGTCTTCCACAAACGTGCCCATCTCGTTTATTTCAGATGATAGTGACTGTACCGAATACTGTCTGGAAAATGACAAATGCTTACATTTTTCATGTTTTTTTTTCATGTTCATTGCATTACGTTAAATGCTCATATTTCTGCTACTTGAAAACACGTTATATGGGATATAACATGTTCTCTCTCTCGTTAAAAACATAATTAACAGGATATTTCAAAATGTAAAATGTGGGAAATGCGTGTTTATTGTTAAGTAATATTAGTATTGATATTGAACGTATAGTGTATTGTAACAGGATTTACAATGCAAACTTTAGTTACGCAATATACTTTAGCTGTGACGTGACGTTTGTCTAATTAGACAATACAGTAATTTCGTTCAACATACCGTCCAGTTGTTAATATTAAATTTTCAAAACTATGAATCGTTGTGTTATCTTTATTTATCAATGACACAGTGACACATTCATAAGTAAGAACGTCTAACGACTAAATGTATGTACGGTTTATAATACTAATAATCGTGTACATTAATTGTTCGTGTTGTAGAACTGTTTGTTGTTTTTATAGCATTTTCTCTTGCCATGGATCTGCACCGATATGGTTAGAATACTGTTTCAGATATACCATCATCTGTTTCGCTTCTCTGGTTGAATTATTTCCACCCTGATAGGTCAGCATTCCCGCGCCATGCACCTGGAATCATATCATGGTAATTGCCTTCATTGTCCAAGTCGGCATTGTGTAGAACAGGATAACGCTTGCGCATTAAATTGTGCAGACAAAACCACGCGCACACAAAATGTGTTACTGTTTCTGGATTGTGTTGCATTGCAGTTAGCCAGCAGCGCCATCTATGAGCCAAAATACCGAACGCATTCTCAGCAACTCGACGAGAACGGGACAAACGGTAATTCAAAATCCGCTCTTGTCTATCCATCCCGCGGTGTGCAAAAGGCTTCATCGTCATCTCCAACAAAGAAGTATGGAATAGGTGAGTCGTCGTTCGGATGAGGCTCCGGTTCTGGAAAACCAATGCTGGCGTTTTCTAAAGCTGTTCGGAGCGAGGATTTGTTGAAAACGTCGCATGTTCCGACGCATGTCCATTAGCACCAACGTTAGCCCACATGAAGCGATAGTCTGCGTCCACCAGACGCAGGCAGTATAACTGAATAGAAGCCTTTAAAGTTGTACAATCGTGAACCACCATTCTTCGGGTTTTTTATAGCAATCTGATTGCCATCGATGGCTCCACGGTTATGAAAGAAATTCCACCTTGTACCGAAAGCTTCGACAATCTTGAAAGAAAAATCAATTTGTAAATAATTAAATCACTATTGTAATATAAAGCACCAGCATGAGTATTGAAATATCTGGAACTAAAGACGCACCTCCCTGCATGCCTCCGGGGTGGATGGTAGTTGGAACTTATCTTCCTCGTACTCACCGATGATGGTCTTACACACCTCCCTCACTAACACACTGATGGTATTGTGTGACACTCGAAAAGAGTACTGCAAACTGTGATAAAACTCCCCTGGGGCCATATAGCGCAACGCAATAGCAAGCTTCATTCCAGACTCAATGGGTCGTCGGAATTTTTTAGTTTTTTTGTCAACCTTATATATACTGTTTGCAACAGTTCATAAAACATTTTGGGCTGCATTCTCAGAAAGTTCGCAAAATCTCAATGACACTCTCTTTCCAGTTCCAACATCAAGTTATCGTATAATCCAAACAGTAGCCTCCTTTCAATCCAAGGTCGGATCCGCCAGCGCCGTCTTCTTCTGTCACCTTCTTGTACAATACGCCGTTTATGCAACCAAAGTATTGTAACATCTTCAACCTGCTGTTGAAGTAGTATTTCCAGAGCCACCAATAATAGTCGCAATCTTTCATGTGACAAATAGGCCATATTGTGTACATACAGAATTGCTAAATGTGCATGAAGTATTCCGGGACACGTGTTCTGTACATGTATAAGTCGTGTAAAAGTCATGCGTCTAAATACAGGACTACGTACGTCGGCGCAATTGAAGAGCATTCAGATGTTTAAAATGGTTATTAACAGACATCAAACATGTATCTATTTTTCTATTAATGCTATTTATTTGAAGTTTGTAAACGCTTTGAAATCAAGTATTGCCTTTACTCAACACTTGACAGTTGACACTATTCAAGCGCATCTAATCTAACCCAAACAAACAATTAATGTGTAAAAACGGTAACTGGGACAGTGACAAACTCTTCGAGCCTTCCGAAAATTCGACCGTTGTGTATATGAGCTAAACGACAGAGATTTATATGAGTACATAGCAATAAAATATCGGCCCTTCGAAGAAACTTCCAACTAACGAGAAATTCGAGACAAGCGAGCTCGATGCTTCGGGAGTCGACTGTACACTATTTGTACTACACGTATATTTTGCACATTACTTAAATCGTATATTCTATTCTATACTATGTCAAATTCGTTGCATGACTGAAAATTGGTATTTTTACAAAAGCAAACTTTAACTTGACTTTCTATACTATAACATGACTTTATATATTAACACTCCGTAACAAAACTGCATGTATAGTTATAATTCTTGAAGTAATAGGCACATACAATTTAAGACTAAATTAAATATAACTTAGAGACAGTGTGTATATTAAGCCCATCTGCGTCCGCTTCTCCTGTAGTTAATATCTTACTTCACTTCAATATCACTTGTCTTCACCTGTAACTAACAACTTGTGTCTCCATGCAAAACGTATCGCCATGCGTGGAAAAGCATATAACGCCTCTCCATCAATCAATCGATCGCCAGTACGTATACAAGAGAAACTACAACGGAGTTGACAATTAGTAAATTCAAACTCGTTGATATGTTAACACAGGTAGGGATATATGTTGTATTATTGAATGAAGTATGTGGTGTAAACGTTTATGCCGATTATAATGAAAACTTATGGTAGTTTTGTGAAATCTGTAATATAAATTTAGCACATCTCTGGCAGCTTAAACGATATAATTGTTTCTTATGACAGGCTATTAAGTGTTCGTCGAATGCCAAAGAAATTATTTAAAGTATGCCTGTTTGTGGTGTTGATCTGTTATTTAGTAATGTCTTCTTCAATAAGTATTAGTGTATGTGTCAACAAGAAACATATTGATTTATTATATTTACGTGTCATATTTAAGAAAAGATGCACGTGTGTTTGGATAACTAATTGTAAATGCTCTTTATATAAAATATTAATGCCAAATGGACGTTATCAAATGTTTGTTTTAACAATGAATTTGTGAGTTCTTTCTCCAAATTTCTTTCTACAGTTTGGTTTATTACAGAATCTGTTTATGATGTTTTTTTACCACATCAAATCAAGAAGTTATTGGCAAGAAAAAGGTCGAACAGCGTAAACTAACGACAATTTTAATTGCCGTTTCAACGACATTTGTGTTATTGCAAATACCATATGTTTTGGTTGTGATTTGGTTCGCTATGTATCCCGACCGTTCAGTCATATTACAAAACAGCCCAGGATACTTTATTAAATTATATTTGTATACACATTTAGCTATAGCTATTACTGAATTGCAAAACTGGGTAAACTTTTGTGTACATTTTGTCAGGACAAAAGTTTAGACAGGCATTGATACGAATCATTTGCAGAAGCAGACAATACAATGCTAGATCGGATACACAAAACACTAATGTGACCTTGACTGAAATGTAATATTTTTTTGCGTTTGTTACATGTTTTGCCATCAATTACAAATAGCCAAATAACTAAATACTTTTGTGTTAATATTTTATAACCAATCAGTATTTTGTCAAATCCTTACTTAAGCATCAATCGTTGTTTTTGTTATTTTTAAAATTATTGAGTAAATATAATGTTGTAATATTGACTAATTTATTTGAACTTAACTTACATTTATACGATCCAACTTTGTTTTATTTATTTTCGACTATTATGTTAACAGATTTATGTCATGTGTTGTATGTGTTATTTATGGATGTAAGTAAAAAATGGACAAAAACACCTGCTCTTCGCAATAATATTCTTATATACATTTAAACATGTATGCATATATACATTAATTAAGTTTTTTTTTGTCATAATTACGTATTTTCCATAGAGCTGTTTAGAATGAAATTCATAACAGTTTTACCCGCACCCCTAACAATCAAACTATTGTTGCATAACTAATCAATACAAATGGAACCGAAACAACAAAACATTATATAAATACAAATGTTTCATATGAAATGTTTAAATTTTATAAACGCACACACACTAGCACACACACACAACCCATCCCATACGAAAAAGAAATAAAACAAACAACTAATGATATACCAACAATGCTCTAATTCTATTCTGTTTAATACACTATTGCAGTACAGATTTAGTATAGCAATAAAAAGTGTACCATTTGAGCAGTAATCGCGTACAGCATTGGGATATATTCATAGTATAGCATTAACATGAGTAATTGACCCGAGTCCATCTATAGGATAGCATTAAACTTAATTCTCAACTGCAGTTCGTCATTAGTATATCATTGAACTTCGAAACCGTTCATACATGCGTTGTTTGTATAACATTCTTCTTGGTCCGCTTTGAATACTATGCACCAGTTTGTTCTTAGTATACCTCTGTGTATGAGTGGTAAACATTATGCGCCCAAAATATGTTTGTTTCAAGTAACAAGAAAAAAAGGGCGGTAGATCGGTATACTTTTGTGTGTGTAAGAAAATGATCAACTTGAAGAGTCTATCTTCAATACGGGGTTAATATAGTGTTTATGCTAGATCCTCAGTTTCGGCTGACAAAATTAACAAGAAGAAAATGCTTATTACCAAAAAGAATATAATTGTGAAGAAAATATGACCAAAAAGAAAACAAAATTCCGACGAGCTCAATAAATTGTTTTAGGGTCGGAGCAATTTTTATGGTCGGTCAGGTTACCTGAAACAAACATGTTTTTATGCCTTAGAATAGCGTTGCAAATATAAATCTAAATAAACGAAAACAAATTGGGTTCTCAACTAAACTAATGTAGTTTTTTTCAGTTGTTTGCTATCCATCAAAGATTTTGCAAATATCATGCAATGTTCTGCACACCAATGGGGCTAAATATATATTCCTACGTGCAATATGTTTTATGCTTGCTCCTATTTTTTCACTTCATTATCTGTTGATGCCTTCTTAATTACACCAATGATTCACATATCAATCATGCAACCTTTATCTTAATGACAAGATCTCAAATTTAAATATTGTTAAATATTTTTAATGAAATGCGAATGGAATGAAAGCAACTACTACAGTTCAAAGTGGCAGGTTAAATTTAAGTTTTACAAACAGCTTTATTTTTTTTAAATTTAACACTTTTTAAACTAAAGATGCATTTTATGATGCATGTTATGATGAAAACAAAACTGACCTATAATACAATAGCATACTGTTAGTATTAGTACAGTTGAACTGTTCTTTGTAATGCTGAATACGTTGTACATGCATGTTTATTTTACAATTGCCTCATTAAAGACAAAAGACATGATCATTATAACTATCATTTTTAAACCTTCACACATTTTTTTTTAAGATTCATGCCTGTGACAAGTCCCATAACCCTGACATACATAATTCCAGAATTACTGCCCCTTTTGAACTTATAAAATGTGGCTAAATTGAAATATTTTACGAAATGAACATTCTTCCGAAACTGTTCCAGATACAAGCCTCAAACGTTTAGGCCGTGTTAATAGTCATAAGATACATGATTGTTTTAGGACACTTCAGTAGATCGTAGTATCATTTTCTTGTAATCCTGTTGTGTACAACACTTCAATGATACGGGCCGAAAACAATATCGCAAGAAACACAATTTTCATAAATCGAAAAGAATTTGACCCTATGTTATCGGTGCAAATTCATGACGTCATCTAATATTTCTCATCTTACAAATTAAATATAAACAAAGCGAAACTCCAGTTGCGACTGCAGGAGAGAACTCTTATTAGCAGCCCGAGGTCTTTTATTTATGGCAAGTGACCAATTGCCAAAAACAATACACAGGACATCACAAAAACACATAACAAACACAAAACACACATGAATACAACTGGGGTCACCGCCTTCGAACGGTCAATGCAAAGCATTGAGGGTTTACACCGGTTTATGTGCACACGAACCTCACACTTGGCCCAGAATTATTGAAAAAGAAACATGTAAGTGTAAATAAAAATTAACCTCATAGAATCGCAATTCAAATTAAACAGCAATAAAAGAGAATATTATTCAATTTAATTACCATTTAATTAGCAACGTTTATAGAAAAACTGTATTTCTTCGCAAGCGGTTTAACTGAAATTTCTCCAATGAGCAATTTGAATAAAATTTTCAGCAGATTATCCAGGACAGAAACTCAATGCGCATATAACTACTTGTTTCTTTTTATTTGATGGGATATACCAAATAGTGCGATTTAAACGCAAATCTACATGTTGTTTGAGCGAAAATCCAAAGTTCTATAAACAGCTTAACAGATATCCTCTTCAAACTTATATCAGCTTGTAGGAATTTTCTTGCTGTATATTTTAATGTATAGTTTATGATATTTCGTTTAGGAAATCGATACTTTCATGCCAAAACCGAGCCGAAACAAACACAACTGGTCAGTCGCTTTTGTAGTAAAAATCATCGCTCTCCCAGTAGATTCGTTACGTCATGTTAAATATGACGTCCTTGATTTTCGAAAAGCTTGAATTGTTTAGCACAGAAATTAAACGTGGCGAAATAGACATTGCCTTTGCTGTTGTTTTGTTTGAGGCTTGTACGGATTTATTTCTTAACATGATCTACGATTATTTCAGAGCATAGACGGTTAGTGAGTTTTCCTTGATTTATTTCTCAATGACAAAACTGACAGATAGAGTCCCAGTGATATTTTTACCTCTGCGTCCTGTGTCCAGGACTCAGTAATATTGCCGTAGACGCAAAGTTTCAGTTTATGTGCGTTCGAGGGACGCATGCATTTTGTAAATGGCAAGTCCTGTCCGACAGTTTCGAAGCATTTTGTGTACGAGTACTGTCATAATAGAGGGTAAAATTTACCATCGCACCGTTCCGTCGATTTTTATTACGACCATTCTCATTGGATAATCGATTTGCGAATAACTAATGGTAATAGTCGTGACGTTTCTAAACGTAATGGTGTAAAGGTAAACTAATATATAATTTTTGGTGAAAGTTTTTTCGGCGTAGCTGTCTATGATCACTTTTGACCTAGATTTCTTGTGATAATTATGCAGCGGAAAAATTGAATGCCAATAGAATCGGGCAAATTTTCTAATTTTAGGGAATGCAAACTTAAAACAATCATTTAACGTATACCAATAACTGTTGCATACTTTTCGGATTTAAAATTTAAATAATTGTTTACATAAGCGGTTAAAATAAAGTTATAAACATACCTTCGACATACACTCTAGAAATGAACAAAATTATGAACAATTTTACTCATTGTATTCTATTGGCAGAGGTAAAAAAATCACTGAATACAAGGGTATTCTTAATAAGTTACTATTCGGAATTAATCAATTCATCAGGAGTACAATAGTGGCTCCTTTTCAATTGACAATGATATCAGAGTAACTTCCCCTTTGATATTGCCGATTCTAAATTGTATACATAAATTGAATTCGTTTCGGTAATACCACCAAGTATGTCAGAGAAGACTGAGACATGAGATGCTTTGTATGACAAGTCCATCGACATTGTCAGTGCATTAGGTCCTGATCCATCACGCCATAGGGCAAACAAAATCTCTGTCTGCAACATCGTCAAAATGCGCTTCTGTGGTTCCAATATTGGAAATTAATGTTGTATTTGCCATTTGTGGACCATCTTGTCACGGAATTGTCTGGCAGCCCGATCGAGGACGGTACCAGGCTCAATGCGCAATGCGTGATCCCGAGAGAGATCAATGACTTAACAAATGACATTCAACAGTCCCTGTTTGCCATGTTTGAGCAGTGTCTATGGACGATTTCCTGATAAAAAGCGGGATGCGCGGATGCTGATTCCGTTTGGGGATACCTTGACAAATGTCATCAGGAAGTTGTATCCTAAAGACGCATTCTGCTTGCAAATACTGCTGACCATGTCTGACCGTTAATGGGGAGCATATCGATGCGCGTGAAAACAATAAGGCGGTTGAAAACGTACCCCAGATCGACAGTGAAAATGGATCGGTTATGGGGCCTAGGACTGATGAACATTCATTCACAAAGGGAGAGAATTGAATGTGAATTCGGTGAATCAATTTGTTTGCCCAAAAAGGGACGAAGGCTAGCGCAATGTACTATTTCGTGAAGTTTTATTCCCTACCTTAAAGGGTAACTTTGTTGTTGTTGATTGCGTTATATTTGTTGATGATAATAAACTTTCGTTGCTGTACATGTTTATTCATTTTTATTTTAATCAAATAGTGAAAATTAAGCCAAGAAGTACACCGAAAATTGTGTACACTAACAGGAATGATGTCTTATTTTAGGTTTTTTATAAGCTTTATTTGATAAACCATTATTATGTGATTAATATGCCAGCAATTGGAATGACTGGATATAAATATTATTTTTATTCTATTATATTCTATTTACAAGATCCGCATTTTACACACTGTTTAGGCTGCATGACCGTTAAACCTACTCACGAAAAAACATCGACTAAACTTTTTTTTCGGTCTTTTAATGGTCTTATTTTTAATCAAAACCTATCAATAAACACTATGTTTGTATTTAAAAAAATAAAATCCCTACCTACCTACCTACCTACCTACCTACCTACAAAATTCTGGGTATGGTAATTCCAAGCAAAGAATTTTTTAAGGTCAACCTCATCATATTATTTTTGTGAATTTTGAGCAATAATGAGCGTTAGGGCTTTAAATTTTCTTCTTTCAATTCTTTATAGTATATGCTTAGTATACAATTGAAAGTATGCTGTTAGTATACTATTGATGGTATCCTGTTAGTATACTATTAGTAAACTGGAAATATACTATGACCACTATATTGTTAGTATAGGTTTAGTACATTATTGGTATAGCATTATGAAAGAGTATACTGTTAGTAGTTTAATAACAGTATAGTATTAATAGTTGGTTAGTATAGTATTAACCTCATTTGCATGTCATTTTTTTACTAATTATATGCTAACGATATACAGTATAGAATAAGTTGTTTGTTATAGTCTATTGTTTCCCTATTTTTTCGTATGGGATGGAGTATATATTTATACAATATCACAGCAGTAACCTACTTCACGCTTATATTAGATAATAATCTTTTTTTCCCTTTTATTAATAGTTCAACAGATTGATATTATATTATTATCATAGGCAGTTAAGAGGTATAGTAAATATTGCACCCCAAGGGTAATGATGCCAACCGAGGCCGACTATACACCTCAACATGATATTTATTTTATTAAACCGAACAAAAATAATGTAATTTAAAGAACTAGTCGTACATAGTAAAGTAACGTGCAAAAAATATTCGTCAGTTGACGTAACGTCAAAGTAACGTCGTCGATAAGCTTATCACTAAAAGTCAATTTATACAACATTAATTGTAAATAAAAGTAAAATTGTCTTACTTAGTACTTTGTTAGATGTCCCTTCTGCTTGATAACATTTATTCTTTTCGGTAACGTCAGATACAGGCTCTGTATATACTGGTGGCCAATACTTGTCCAAATATCCTTTATAACGCAGAAAAGTTCCGTGCTGTTTTTAATTGTCCATGTTCTTCCAGCCAACTTTCTTTTGATTAGAAGCCATATATTTTCAATGATATTTATGTCGGGTGATTGTGCAGGCAAGCTCATGGTGTTAATACCATTTCTAGCAATGTATTCGGCAGCTGATCGAGCTCGGTGCACGGGAGCATTATCATCTTGAAAAATATACCCCTCATCGGGAAAATGCAGAACAATAACGGGCCACATGTTTTCTTCTAGAATCTGCTGGTATTGTATAGCATTTATGTTACCGTCAACAAGCGCTAGAATTCCTACGCTATCCCAACAAATACAATCCAAAATATCACTGACAATTTCGGTCGGACGTTTGCCGGCACAAGGTCTGGCCGGTAGCCTTCGCCTTTTTTTATCCAAATATAAACACGTTCGTCATTTCCAATCAATACCTTACACTCATCAGAAAATATAAATTTCTTCCACTGTTGAACAGTCCAAAGGAGGATACATGAACATAAACTGACCATTCAACAAACTTATTATACAGTTATCGACTAGTGGGTCATTGAATATGATTTGATAATCACCGTTAGCATGTTATATTGATAGAGGAGGTAGCCGAGATCAATATTATATTCTTCCGGTGAATATCACATCATATTCTATGGCCCACTAGTCAATTAGTGTTTTATTATATGATCACTCGGTCTACAACATACAGTTATCTGACGCATGATACATGTAGCTTTTCCGATTCAAGCAGGTTGTTAACAATTGTAAAGAAACTGCGTTGTAAAAGATAAACAAATACACAGAAACATGCTTGGTATTTAATACAAAATTAACATTACAACAATTACACGGATAACAAAATAACAAGTTGTTCTTTCATCAAAGCAGCACATAAATACATATCAATAAAACAACACATAAATAGTGTTTTTTTTACCCCAATTGTTGTAATGGTTGTTGACTGGCACACACATAATACACGCCGACCGGATTTCACGAATATCAAATATATTTCCGTTCACCGCTGCTGTATAGAACAATGAAATTGTGTTTATTTAAAGATCATAAAATAAAGTCAAATATCTGATGACAGATGAAGAACTAGTGGATGAAGTGTCAAAAGTATGTCATAACCACCCTAATGTTGGATACAGTACCTTACCAAGCCTTTTTCAGACCAAGGGACTTCGATTTTTCAGGAGTACAGAAGAGACTACGACCCTTGTGGCGTTCTGTTTAGGCCAGAGTGTTTTTTTTTTATATAAATTGGTTTAATGGAGTTTTAAAAAAAATGAGCGTAAGTAGTGGAAATAAAAATATAAAAATGAAATTTCAAAAGGCATGGGAAAAATAATATAAGTTCACGAAAAAATCAAGATTGTTTTTTATATATATCTTAATAATTGCTTTCAAACAATACACATTATGATATATTTTCTATTTTCAGTATTCTGCAATGATTGAACTAAACACATCTGTTTTGTTATTTTTCTTGGTTTTGACTTTCGCTTGCTTTCTGGAGCTGTTGATGTTCTAAAATGATCAACTGGTTTAATACAAATACATATAGAAAATAAAAAATCCAGATTTTGTTTTGTAAATTTTATTGATGCAGCACATGGACATAACAATTTTAAGGGAAAGTCACTAATTTGCTTTGTATTGATTTTGAAACGTATTCATCTGTGATGCATTCATAGAAACGAAAAGTATGGAGCTCTACAATACTATGGTAAAAACTACATGTTCGATACAAAATACGCATTCAATATCAACAATAAAAACCATAAAAATATTCCGACAATACAACTTAAGCACTTGTAATGACTTGCATTATCAACAAATGATTTTTAAAAGCAACAAATCAAAAACAGTTTGGCAAACATTTTTCATTGTCACCAATATTTACATGATTGTAAAGAAATGATGGGAACAAAAATGAGATCTTTCTTCATATCAACTGTCTTAAAGGTATTGCGCGCAAGATTGCGAACATATAAAAATAGAAATTTGTTACATCATTAGTTTATTTAACGATGATGTGTCGTTTGTTTTTTATGTTTTATCATTCCAAATTCTAACGTGTGATGTTGCACTAATCAATTTAACAATAGGGAGTTACTCTCTCAGCTGATTGGAATACCGAGTGATGCGGGGCTGTCGCTACCATGGTTTTATTGGGAAAATGATTATACTCAATACCAGCTAAGTTTATTTAATTAGAATTTGGGCTAGAAAAGTATTGCTTTTTGTGTTTTCATTCAATTGTGGGCACCAGTCTGATTGCCGAGGATTACCAAATGCACTTTGTGACTAACACGTACTCGTTCACATTTTATCTAAAATCAATTTTTGCTAAAATGTGCTTTACTGAAGTACTTCATTTATAGCATTCTTTGATTGTTTATGATATAGTTAAGATTAGGAGAAAAAAAAAATAAAATGACCACATTTAAAGCAAAACGTACTACAATGGAGAGAAAATTATTCATTATGTTTTCTATTTCAAATCATTTATGCCAAACATAAATTTACTTATTATCTATTCATTAGGTTTCACAAAATACATAACACAAAGTAGGTGTGCCAGCAAGCGGGGTATTTACTCGACAGGAAAAGAACAAGGACTTTGACAGAATTAAAACATCACACTTTAACTAGATAATTATACTATATCATAAAGATACATTTGAACAAAAACATCATTTCGAACTTTATTTTGTATCACAGTGCACGTCTTTTTGTACCAGATGCAAATGGTACCAGAATACAATCATTAAAACATTTCGCATCTCACATTTCCCTCGTGTACAGTACACGACTTCGTTTGAACCAGATACAAACAGTACCAGAATACAATCATTCAAACATTTCGCATCTCACATTTCCCTCACGTACAGTACACGACTTCGTTTGTACCAGATACAAACGGTTCCAGAATACAATCATACAAACATTTCGCATCTCACATTTCCCTCGTGTACAGTAAACGACTTCGCTTGTACCAGATACAAACAGTACCAGAATACAATTATTAAAACTTTTCATATCTCACATTTCCCTCGTGTACATTATACACGATAAACAGTGTAGTGCTGTGTTTACAATCGATGGATATTTTTGTGCGCCTTTAATGTGTTCTGTGACTGCAGTGCTGGAATTTTGTTAAGAGTCATATGAGGACTTAACCAGTGTGACATCTGTATGTTCTTCAACATCTTTGACTTCATTGCATTTGTGAATTTGACAATTTTCCAAATATACAGGAGGGTGGGGAAGAACGATGGCCTAATTTAAATAGTGCGCTCGTCATGTTCAAAAATGTTTACGTGGACACGGCTTTCCGCAATTAGCCTGTATGTCATCAAAGTGTGAACGGAAACGCAACAAACGCAAAGAGAAATTATCGAGTACCTCAAGCGATGAAGGTTTAACGCCAAAAAGGGGCGGCGAGGTAGTACAGTTGAGTGGGGAAAAGACGACAACTTTAAAGTAAGCGATATCATAAACGCAGCAAATAGTTTGCTGTACAGTCAAGAGGGTCATAGCCCTCCAGACTGAAGCGGAGATGGCGTCCGGATCGAGCAACAGCCCGTATAAAGATCTGAGCGCAAAGGTAGACATGGTGACATGAACGCGACACAGGAAGGCATGAAGCGTACGTTAGAGAGCAAAATTGACAGCTTAAGAAACGAAATGATGAAGAATATAATAACGAAGTTAAAATCGTTGAGAAACGAAATTGCACTAGACATTAATAAAGAACCCAGTCTTATTGATACGCTTATTGACACCATGATCGATATACAAGCACGTGTCCGCGCAGTTGAAAAGAGCAGGCACTATCCAAAGCACCAACCCACTGATATGCGCCCATCCAACCAACTCAATGACATTGAACTGTGTATTATCGCCAGCGGCCTCGAGACACAAGATGGCGAAGACATCCTAGCAAGAGCAAACGATCTTATTCGTGCGTTGGGGGAAGACGTATATAAAGACGTGACGATATACGGAGCCATACGCCTGCCAAACAAGTTCCAAGGAAAACCCGGTCCCGTGAAAATCAGCTCTAGTACTACCCAAGAGAAAATACTTGTCCTACAAAACAAGATGAAACTCAAACACGCTGAATTTGTTCGCAATGTGTTTATCAAAAGCAGTAAATCACACGCAGAGAGACTGATGGAGCTCAATGCAAGAGAGTGTTACGGCAACTTCCACAAGGGGCCAACTTCCGGGTGGGTGCAAACGGACGAATCCGCGCACGTCAAGAGCCAGCCACTCAGAATCAAAATCACTAGGGTATACACCGCCCCACTGGGTCATCTGTTCATATTGCGCATTACAATGTTTGTGGATGGACCAAAGACAATGAAACCCTCCGTCGCCTTGACAGGTTAGAATGTGATTTCTTTATCATAACTGGCCCTATTACTTTATTATCCTATGTAATTGTTCAAATGGCTTAACGGCCATGTAAATTATATGGCAGTAAACATTTTATCATCAAATCTGATTAATGACTGAGACCCTTTGATATTGCACTAATAAACTCACTGAATGCTGATATGATTTCGTTGTGCGAAACACACATTCATGGCAGTCATGATTGGTGGCTACTCGTGGTTGGAGTCAATAGAACTTAAATCCATCGTAATGCCCCAAAAACCTCTGATGGAGTCGGACTGCTCGTCAAACAACATATTATTAATGACTTCGATGTTAGTGTTGTAAAACGCGTATACAACGGGATCCTTTGCAGTGAAATTTACAAATAGAAATACAGATTCAGACTTTATTATATTCTCGTGTTACTTACCACCGGAAGGGTCTCCGAGAGGTCGTGATGCACAGGGATTCTTTGCACATCTTTTGACACAGATATACACTCATGCTAATTGTGAAAAAATGATTTTGTGTTCGGAAATGAACGCCCGTATTCCCCCCCCCCCTCACGGATTTACTTAGGGAGTGCGATACTATGCCGGAGCGAAAACACGTTGACAGTCACATTTATCAACATGGTCGTTACTTTATCGAATGTTTATGCGACTCTGTGATTCTGTGTTTTAAATGGACGATTTTCAAATGAAGAAGATAACTATACCTCAATATCGACAAAAGGGAAAGCATTTGTTGATTATATATCTGTCCGTCACGACGTTTCCCAGCCATGCTCAAGCTTTCGGGTTATTAATCTCAGTTACATTGTAACAAAGCACGGGTTCCATAGATTAATAGGCGAAATGTCACGCATATCTGATCATTGCGCACTGTGCGTAAATATTGAATTAGGCTATACTGCACGATTGTCACGACCCGATACAGTTACAGAAACGCCCCCGCAAACACCGATATAATCAGCGTAGAATTCCGCCAGACTTCATGGACAGCAACACTATTAAAACGGCCCTAGCGTTAATAATGCAGCAAATAGAAACGACCAGGGAATCACAGGAAATCGTTGACAGAATATATAGCGACCTCTTGGATATTATAACTGCTAAAATGAATGACAAAATACCCAAATACGGCACCACAAAACCAACTTCGAAACGGCATAAAAACGCACAACCATTTTGGAACGATGAATTGCAAGCACTATGCAGTTTACTAAGAGACAGTGTAAATCGGTTTTAGCAGTGTAGAAATAACAGAGCCATGAGGACACGATTGCGTGCGGACTTTGTTGCTGTAAAAAAAAGTTTTGATATAACACTTCGCATGACCGAACGGGAATATCGGCGTAATGTGGCTTTGGAGATAGAGACTTTTGAAACAAACAATCCCAATGATTTTTGGGATAAGATCAAAAGACTAGGACCGCGAAAATATTCACGGATTTCTGTGGAAATCTATGAAGAAGATGGTTCTGTAACAAATAATGAGACACGAGAATTTGATCGTTAGAAGTGTGACTTTGAAAACTTATACAACTGTCATGATTTTGATAGTTTTGATGATGAACACTATAATCGTGCCAAAACACATAAACTGTTGATAAAACATAATATTGCTGACCCTTTATATGTGCCCAACACCAGGTTAAACACTAATATAACCATGCAAGAAATAGCAAGCAGAGTACAAAATAGCAAATCTGGTTCGGCTAGCGGCTTAGACCAAAATACCGTACGATGTATTGACATTCCCGGCGGTACTTGCTGTATTGCAACGACTCTTACAATTAGTGTTTTACTATAGCATAATCAGTTAGGAGAAAAGCTATTATATTTCCCATACTGAAAGACTCCCAATCAGATAAACGAATTCCTATGAACAATAGAGGTAGATGTTTATTATCTTGTATCAGCAAACTAAATACTGCTTTCAGGTGGCTTTCAAAATATCTAGAAAGTGGAACTATGTTGGCGGACGAACAAAACGGGTTCCGGGCAAACCGATCGTGTGAAGACCACGTGTTTACATTGAACAGTGTAATACGGAACAACAAAAACGTCTACGTAGCCTACATCATCCTCCGTCGTTGTTTTGATTAATTGATAGAGACACGCTGTTGTACAAGTTACTACTGAATAAAATCGATGGCAAGTTCTACAACTCTGTAAAGAGCATTTACCTTAGCTCGTCGTCGTGTGTTCGAATAAACAACAACCACACCGACTGGTTTGACTGCGCAAACGGTGTCAACCAAGGGTGGACGTTATCGCAGACCCTGTTCGCTGTGTTCACAAATGACCTTGTTGAGGAAATCAACACTCTACGCTGTGACGTCACCATCGGCGACAAGCAGGTGTCTCTCATCGTGTATGCAGACGAAATAGCCCCCATAGATGATAGCGAGGAAAAGTTGCAAACCATGCATGATGTCCTGCGTTATTGGTGTAAACGTTGTCGAATGACGATTATTACGTCAAATCTAAGTGCATGCACTTCCGGAAAGCACGGACACTACGAACGCAGTTCACATTCCATATAGGAGAGAATGAGATTGAACTCGTGGACAAATACAAATACCTCGGCGTGATATTTTTAAGAAAATGTGACTTCTCAACAGCTTGTGAAGGACTGGCCAAAGGAGCCGGTCGAGCGCTGGGGAGTATAATAAGTAAAGTGCACTCCCTCAAAAATTTGCTTCAAACCATATGAGAAAATGTACAACACGTGCGTTGTTACAGTCATGGATTACTGCAGCTCTGTGTGGGGTTATAGACAGTATCAAGAGTCGGATAACGTTCAGAATCGGGCTTTAAGGTATGCGCTTGGTGTTCACCTGTTTGCTCCAGTTGCTGCGCTCACGGGGGATACAGGTTGAGTCCCTACACGCTTTCGGTGGCTGAACATGTACGCCTCTGGAACAGGCTCCTGCTCATGGACCGTAACCGATTGTGTGCCCAGGTCTTTGAAATGGACTCTAACCGGTGTAAAAGTAACTGGTCAAGTGAGGTGAAGGACATAATGACATTAACCGGATCACTAAACAGTTACAATAACAAGTCACCGGTCGACCTACAAATTGCATAAAGCCAACTAAGAACAATCTATATAGACAATTGGTTCGCTGACCTGCAATCTATGCCAAAACGTAGAATATATCGAACGTTCAAAAAAGTGTATTTAAATGTGAAGACTATGTGTGCATCGGTCTCAGTAAAAATGAACGGGCGTTACTTTCACAGTTAAGATCTGTTCTATTACCACTATGCATTGACATAGGGAGATACATGGGCGAACCCGAAGACTCTAGAATATGAAAGCTTTGCAATTTAAATGAAATTGAAAATGAACACCATTTTGTGCTAAATTGTAATCTATACCATGATATTAGAATTGCATGCTTTAGAGATGTAATATTTAATAAAACGTTTGCTTTACAGGAGGATTCTGAGAAACTGTGTTATCTGATGAACAACCGCGTAAGACAATTAGCCAAATGTATAATTAAGACTTATACATTAGGAAGAAGTGTTTTATTCACATAGCCACATGCACATCATTTTATGAACATTATCTGCACTGTTGACTTTAAAGTAATACGTTTTTCTTTTTTTCTTTTGTATTATGCTTCATATAATGTTTGTATTCAGGTGACATATAGGCCCGATGGGCCGGGTGTAAACTGGTGTACACCAAACGGTACAAAAATACAATAATTCAAACATTTTTCATCTCACATTTCTCTCGTATACAGTACACGACTTCGTTTGTACCAGATACAAACGGTACAAGAATACAATTATTAACACATTTCGCATCTCACATTTCCCTTCTCATTATTAAGTGACTTTATACTATTAAACGAGAATATGGTCAGTTCGTTCGCTTGATACGATGTAAACCTCGCCAATAAATTTAAAAACTCGGCCAATATGGAAAAACGCGGCAAATACGAGATTCAACCAATCAGGATTCAGGATTAGCTCGGCCTTATACGAGATGGCAAGTTTTTTGACGCCATTTTGAAAACTCTTAGCAATATTTACTTTGCGCTTTTTATTTTTTACTAAATGTTTCTACATTTAGCACCCCCACAAAATTAAGTGAGCAAGAGCAACATTCGTACTTATTAATGTATTGGACCGAATCTACCGAGTGACGGATCATGAAATCCTGACGACATCGACCACGAAACACACACATTTACTTCCCTTGACGTATTCTTCAATTTAGCGTTTGTTTAAATGAACACGTCAAACGATGAAATTATGTGTTAATATTTGGATTAAAATTGGGTTGAATGGCTGGATGAACCTCAGAAAGGGAAGGGAATCGGCGAGTTAGCTGAGCGTTTGCTCTGTCAACTCGCCGAGAGCATCTTCATACTGACTTTAGAGGAATCATCTGTAAAGAGGCTGGTGGAAGGATAAACGTAAGGAATTTGAACAAATTGTTAGTAACTAAGTAAGTTAACTTAGTAAATTATTTATTTTCTTTCACATCTAGTCTTCAACTTTTCAAGAATGTCTTTAGCATACATACGCTGGAGCATGCTTGGACTTTTAAGAATAATATTAAACAAAATGCTTTGGTGAATTAGACTTAAACACTATTTTCTGGAGTCAGAGTCTATTCTTTATTCTTAAGTCTTAGAATGGTTAAAGAATGTGTTGGTGAATACTGACATCTTTGCCAAGACTCGGTCGGATAACAGTGCATATCGATTGGTCGTGTTAAACCTTTTGCGACTTTCTTTATAAAAAATTGTTGCGCTATTATTTTATGTACTGTTTGGTTGTTATATTTCACAATGCAAAGTTAAAAGAATAAAGACGTAGTTAATAATTTATGCTGGCGTTGTTACATTCGATTTATATTGCCTAACAAAACAATAGTTATGATAGATCTAACTTGTACTATTAAAACTGAAAGATGCTGCATACTATTTCTATTTATATAGAAACAATAGTTTTAATACTATAAACCGAAATATGCTGAATAATATTATAAAGTTAATTAATAAAATTGTCATTAATTAGTTGAATTCATATAAGCTTTGTTATTGGGCTTCAGACAGCCGTATTAGCCTTCAGCCTACGGCCTCAGGCCAATACGGCTGTCTTCAGCCCAATAACAAGGCTAATATGAATTCAACTAATTAATAACATTATAGTACTTCGTTTATACCAGATACAAACGGTACAAAAAATAAATAATGACAACAATTCATTTAGAATCTCACTTTTCGATCGGTTTAATAATACAAGTTGTAACGTACTATTAATCGTAATTAACCAACAATGAACGTAACAGCACATCCAAGGTGAGATCTAAGACATATATTTAAAGTAAACGATCAAAATACATTTCCCTAAGGGAGACACCGTTTACAGATACTCGATTAAATATTCGATTAAGAAAATATGTGTGCCGATTTAATGTAAATCCAATTAAATATTTGTATTTATGTACCTTTTAAAAGAGAACCAACTATAACACCGAAACAGAGACAAATACAAACATTGAAAAAAACCGGCCTTAATAACAAAATTTCTCATTTTTTGGTATTTAATCATTTTAAATAGTACATTATATTTAGAGATGATTAATGAAAAAATATTTCCATTCGGACAAGAAACGCCAAAGTTATGCGCGTTTTTGTGACGTCACGTAAACTAACATTTTATATCTGACGTTAAGATACTTAGCGACACGTTGAGAAACAATTGAAATCGAAGAAATCGAAGAAACACATTTTCCTTCATGCCACAACAGCCTTATTTAAGAAATAAGGTCTCGTATATTTGCAAAACTTAATGATATACATAACGTTTTTCAAAGTGTTAAATTATTCATAGTACTCAAAGGAATGATGCTACGTTATTCCAATTAGCGCCTTGAAATGTTCCCCAAGAAACTCCTTACAGTTCCTCCAGGACCATGCCGGGTATCGAACGGTGGTGTTGGTTGCCGACAACTTATCTAGAACTGCCTCTAGTTGCTCCATATTCTCACAATACGTTCTTATGTTTAGCCTTAATGTTACCAAACCCTCCGTCCGTGTGGCATTTCGCATGTCCTGAAATGAGGTGTAATTAATAAAATATACAATTACTGTTACAAAGTAAATTCCTGGTCGTAAAATTCCACTTAAGGTGTGCTGTTTTTATTATTTGAAATGACGTATAAATCATTGTTTAAACATTATATACACATTATTTTTACAGTGCGACACCCAAGATTTTAGGTGCAAATAATTAGACATATCAGTAGTTTGTGTTGTTATGCAAACCTGGTATCTGCATAAGAACCAATTCTTGTGTTGGCCTGGAATATATTATTACAGGATGCTCACCATGACTTTCGATCGCCCAATCTATCGCATAATAAACACAAACATTACGTCGTTTCATTTTAAACTGAACAATATGATGATCCTTGTCATGTTAGGCCAAAAAACGTTATTTGTTTCCGCTCACGTCTTGGAAAAAAGTATGGTAGGTAGGTAGGCATAAATTTTTTTTCGTTATTTTTTTTTTCATTCGTGACCCAACAAGCACAGATCTACACCCGCTTTACATTTTTTTAGTAATTGGTCATCACTTAATTTTTATAACTTATTAAAATTAATAATAAGACAAAGACACATTTGATATTTAATTTAATTATTTAATAGGCAGTTTCTGTAAAACAATTTGAAAAGCAAAGCCAAAGTTTCCAAGATCACAATCTTCACTTCTGACATGAGTTTCTATTTCGTTTTCCCATGCGGGTGCATTGTTCTTGGTATTTTCCCAATTTAAACACACAGTTACACTGTACAAATTAGTAGTTCGTCTGTGATGTGATAACAACACTTGCACCAGGGAAGCCACGATGGCCACAAACATCCTTCCTTAAAGTTGAATTAAATTTTCAGGTATAAACATATGTTTCAATAGGGTTTTCAAAATGTTTGCAGGCGGCTCCGTGGTCTTAAAGTGGTAACGCACTGGCTTCACAATCCAGGGTTCGCACGAGCGATCCTCCGCCACACCGTAACCTACTAACTCGTTTTTCGCATGAGACGTTAAACCAAGGTGCAGTGTACTATGTGCGTCACAACGGCACTAAGACTCAGGGACGCCTCTGGAACTGGGCGTCTTCTGTACCTTGCACTATCCCCCGTAACCCAACTAACAGGTCTTCTGGGAGGGATGACCATATGGGAGTGAATCCCTGTGCACTCGATAAAAATGTACCACATACACACGTTTTCACAATTGGTTCCTGGGCACAACACCTCTTGGAGATAAGTACACAGGTTCTGCATCAATAGACGCTTTTTGCTATTTATTATTCATATGCACCTGCACACATTCAAACTTTAATAGGCATAGACGCTTGTTATTGTTAAGTGTGCGCCCAAATGGTCAATTACTGTCAGCATTAAGGAGGAAAGCTTTGCAAAATGCGATTTATTTACGAAAGCACACATTGGCAAAGTTGTAACAAAGGGCGACAACTATTGTATTCAACGATTAAACAACACCAATACTATTGGCGTTGCTCCCTAGACTGGTTCCAAGGTTCTAATTAAATATTAAAATAACACTTATACAGGCCGATCCCAGTCTAGTTCATAACGAGTTTATGGTTGCGGGCAAAAAAAACATGGTCGGTCGGGTTAGTGGAAACAAACAACATTTTTTACGCCTTAGTAAAATATTGTTTTATAGTTAATACCGGTTGGATTTTAGAGCTACTTAAAACAAGTATAAAAAAAGAAGTAATACTGATTCTATTAATTATTTAACATGATGTAGATCTACATTGAAATGGCATACTGTTCTTAATAATTTCGATTCAATCTTGTAACGTTTTATTTATTTTAAAACTGTAGAATAGGGCGTAGATATGTATTAATTGTCAAATATAAATGTAATGTCGATAAGAAAAAACATAAAAAATGAAGATGTTGGTAGCCGGTTTTGAACTAAGAACAACTGATACGAAGGCTAACTAACTATCCACTACACCACGGAGTCCACATGCTAAATGTTTGCAAACGTCATATTTAAAACTAGCAAGCGAAAATATAATCGATAATGACTTGACAATTTTGACATGTCGACAATATTTTCAACTCCGTTCTGAAACAAATTAAAGGCACATTTTGCTTTCCAAGTATTAAATATTAAAAATAACTAGATCAATGCGATATTATAATTAGTGAATCTAAAACAAAGATGCATGATTTCCGAAATTGTCGTGGTATGTTTAAATGCAATCAAAAATCTACATGTTTTAAAGAAAATAATAGAATTAAAATGTTTTAATGTAGCAAACAGTGGACTTAATCTCTCAATATATTACCAAATATCTGATCAATCATTTCGATTCAAAAAGTGTAAACTGTAGAAGTAAAACACTAGAACTGAATCAATAATTCTGTTTACTTTCAGTTTTATACTGTTCATTTTATGGTTCCAAAATTAATAAAATTCAAACAAAAACTTTCTTATCATTAATAAATTGAACAAACAAATGCTTACCTCCATTTCCTCATCATTATTGCCACTTAAAAATTCCAAATAAAGTATATTTAACTCATTTTCACCAGACACACTTGAATATTTTCTGAATCAAAACAGTGACGTCACTTTAAAAGGGTTTTTCTATAAACGTCATCAATACTCAGTATGTCATTGAGGCCAGTTTTATTATGTAATGACAATAAATACAAATACCATAATAAAGAATATCCTATATAATATAAATAGTGTGCATTTTTAGACACTTTTTAGACACTTATAAATAAAACATCATTTCAAAAATAATTATGCATCACATGCCACGTTTTCGTTTAAACTATTTTCCAAGGTTACCAGAATACAATATTAAAATCATTTCGCATCTCACATTTATTTCGTGTGTACCATACACTGCTTCGTTTATACCAGATACAAACGGTACGATAATACAATAATTAAAATCATTTCGCATATCACATAATTATCATTCGTGTACAGTACACGACTTCGTTTGTATGTTTTCGAAATGGGCGTTTTCTGGTTCTTTCGACAACAACAACGAAGTCAGGAGACAGTTTCTATAAATGGATATATTGACGATGAAATATCATAAATATACAATTTTTACGGCTCGAATCAAATGTAACGAAGGACCGACATTAGGAACAATTACAACTTAGAATATTTCAAAACAATGTGCTCCAAAGATAAAATAATTCAATAAAAATATAAAAAAATTATAACAAATCAAATACAAAATACAAAAGACATAATTATATCAATACAAAATATATAAAATGTTATAGTTACCTATGAATGGATATATTAATATATAAATATCATAAATATACAATGTTAAATGCTCGAATGAAACAAATGAACACTGAAAAAAATTTCCGTTAATTTTATGGCAATTGGACATTAAATATTGACAGTACCGCTGTCACTGCTACTCTACCGTATAAATGACCGGGGAAAACGGCAATCACCGTTATAATAATTTGCATTTTAAGATTCGCAAACAGACGGCGCATGGTGTTAAGGATTAGAAACTGTTTTCAATTTTTTTTTCCACATACATTTTATGATGTAGAGTCTGAGCGTAAACAATTTTTCTAACAGCAAGGTAAACCATCTGTTTCAAGTCAAAATAGACTGAAGCATTTGCACTCAAACATACATGTAATTGTGTGTACTTGTTTTTTACTGTGTTAATGGGTGGGGTAAATAACGAGTCATTCGTTTTAGATTAAAATGACATTTGCTTTTTAGGTCCACGAAGGAGGGCGTACTAAAATTGACTGTCCGTCCGTTCGTTAGTCCGTACGGAAAATGTTAAAGGCTTTTTATAATAATAATAATTATCGCACAAACACGTTTGTTTATTTAATTTTAATACACTAAACGTTTCGGCATGATGCCTTCATCAGTAGTAATAAAAATAATAAATATAAACAAAGGAAGTGACGTCGACATCATACAGTGACGTTACGTCGTTTGGCGGAAAAATGATGACCTGTAAGAAATGTAAAATAGCATTATGCTGACGTATATAGAACACATAATCATGATAGTATAAAATGATGGATCACAGTTGATTCATCAGCCTATTAATTATAATATAATAAAAAACATAGTAATAGGCATACATCGAATATATGTCAAGTATGTGAACGTATCATATATCGTACAGCACTTTGTTATTAAGACCGTTAGGAAGCATAGTCTTTAATTTATGTATCCAAAACGTGTCTTTACATAAACGGTCTATATTATGATGAACAACATCTATTGGAACAAAAGAGAAATCTGACAATGTACAATTATTGTCTAGAGACACAAAATGGGTTGCAACATGTGATACAGGATTTATTGAACAGTTTCTTATATCAAATCTATGGTTATTCATTCTACTGGAAACATTTTGATTGGTTTGTCCGACATACTGTGTATTACATTTTTTACATGTAATAAGATATATAACATCACGTGAAGTACAATCTACATCATTGTGCAAATCATATGTTAAACCAGTAACGCTACTATTGAATTGAGAACATATGTTGATATTATCACAATGCGTACATCTACTTCGTTTACATTTACCCGATGAATGTAATTTAGTACTGTTATACACTAAACATCTAAAAAGACTGTTTTGTACATTCTTAGGTCGTTTATAGGCCAAATAGGCTTAAAAGAATGTAAAGACTTTACACTCTCTTTGTCAGATAACCGTAATATATCCCAGTATTTGTGTATAATATCAGCAATATTAGGCAGTGATGTGTTAAAACATACAGTAAATGGTATCACTGAATTAGTACTTTTCTGCGTAACACGCAGTGCGCTATCCTGCGACATATTTTTAACTTTTGTAAATCCATCTGCTATAACATTTTTAGGATAATTTCTATTTTCGAAATATGTTTGTAGACTAGCTAAAGACTGATTAAATACACCATCATCGGAGATAATACGTCTGTAGCGTTTAGCCTGACTATATGGTATACCCCGTTTACAAGACATGGGGTGAGATGATGTAAAATCTAAGTATAACTGCATATTAGTAGATTTACAAAAAAACATCTGTTATAACAGTTTCATATTCACTTTTAGATATAAATACATCGAGGAAAGACGCAGACATTTGAGATATACAATATGTAAATTTTATAGTAGGATGAAATTTATTTAAAGCATCTATACAAGTATTAAGGTCTTCTAAAGAACTATTCCATATCATAAAAATGTCATCTAAAAATCTAAGCCAAATATCGGGTTTTAGAGGTACATTACTAAGAAAATCTTCTTCTAATTTTGCCATAAAAAGTGAGGCATAAGAAGGCGCCATATGGCTACCCATGGCTGTACCCATAGTTTGTAAATAACTCTGATTGTTAAAATCAAAATACTGAAACTTGTTAAGAACCTTAAGTAACCAAATGCAATGACCCTAGATGTGCGCTCTGTTTTCATATTATTGAAGGAAATTCATTAAATTTTAACGGTAAACTGTTTAATATAAAAACTAATATGTCGTATGATGTTAAAAATGTTATTTATGTATTAGTATGCAATGGATGCAAGAAACTTTGTATTGGACGAACTGGCGATAAACATAGACATAGAAGATCTGTTCATGAACAACACATGCGAAACCCTCAACAAGACATATGCCTTTAAGTAAACACCTGGATGAGTGTTATATATCTGAACCGAAATTTCAGATGTTACCTATTTATAAACTATTTTCGGACAGTGTTTCAGCTAGTTTAGCGAGAGAGCAATATTTTATTCATATATTTATACCACAATTAATTTATATATAATAATTGATGACGTTATGACGTCATAATTGAAATGACGTTATCTCTATGACATTTTGACGTTATGATATATTGTATTAGGCCCTGATGAGCATTGTCGAAACGCGTTGGCTATATTTTTAATAGATATATGTACCATATATATATATGTGTAACAGGGGTGTTGAAATCCTGTGTCAGACTTGTCAGACTTTTCCTGTCAAGTAGGCAATGGACAAGTATAATTTCAGTTCAGGAACATATACAAGTTTGTAGTTAATTATTATATCAATGTATAATTATGTACTTTAACAACAATAACATATTGTGTGTTTGATTATAAATTCATAAATTAAAAACGCCCGAAATAGAACAAGTGAAGTGACATTCGCTTGCGGACAAGTAGATTTATGCAATGAACTTGTCCTTGGACAAGTTAATAATTTTGATATTTCCACACCCCTGTATGCACTCGTACGACTCATAATGATAACATTTAGAGAGCTATATAATATAACATTTGGTGTGATCACAAAATATAAAGCATTTTTTCAAGTGACATGTGACAGAAAAATGATTTACGGATTCGGTGTAGCGAAGATCCTGACATAAAGACTGCATTTTGTTAGCGTGCAACGAAACATGTATTTACAAAACACTTAGTATAACAAGAACGTTAAAGCATTAACGAATCGACTATAGGGTTCTCCGGTTTACTTGACTTAGTGTGAAGATTCTTATCAACATATTTATGTCTACAAAGCATTCGCATTAACGCTCTTCGAAACTTCTGCCCATATAAAATGTAAAGGAACAATTTCACCCAGTTCTGCAAATCAGTAACAGATAAAGCAACATTTGTATACAGATAAAAAATAATGAAGTCACGAACACTGTGTTTTAATATAACTGTATGGTCGGGATATACAGCAAAGCAAATCAAACTCAGTACACACGGTATATGCAATAGCAAAAATAACGATGACACAGCGATCAACATTATAGTTAATTTCTGTTGTTCGAATTTCTTTCTGTCTATGGCTTGTTGGTTTGATGTAATTTAAAGTCGACCTTTTGTTGTTTTTGCAGCGTGAAAAATAATAGCAGTATTGCACGTAATAATAACAATAAGTGGTAACAATACATAACAAATTGTTTCTGTAATAAACCGAACAGTAGCAAGCAAATGAGTATACGAAGAAAGCGGCCTTTCGGAGAGCACAGACCCACCAGAACGAAGCCTTTTAAATATGGTGTGGTTAAAATAAAGCTGACCCATATAAAATGCTTAAAATAAATTTCACTTTCAACGGTGTAAACCACACTCTAAATTTAAGTGAGAACACAACTGCACACATTCGTTCCTCGGTCCCACAGACAAGGATGTAATTTGAATAAACGAGAGTAGAAGAACACATATACCGGAGAAAAAAAAAAACGGCACATATAAATGTTCCAATCAGTTTATTTTAAATTTAGACAATGATACGTGAATCACAAAGCAACAACAAGCAAGTCATTAACTGATAAAAACAAAATGTACAGATCTGTAGTTTGCATGGTCTGCTTATGGAGGATTAAAACTACTGTCAGTGGGTTAGTGACAAATCACGGTACGTTTGTAATAATGTAAGAATATGTTTTCGAGAAATCGAAGACATTTGCCTCGCAAATATCAAATATAGATTTCCATTGTTTAGGAGTGTTGTTTCGTTGCATACGAAACTGCAGTTACTTTTTGTACTGAACGCTTTACATGCGCAATCACTTGTATTCCAGTGGTTAACAAATGACAATGATGATCTATAATATAGTTGGCTGAATAAATATTGATCCGTCGTAACTGTCCATGTATCAGGTTCAATTGTTCCTAACTGAGAAATAGCGTTACAAATACAAAACCCCACATACTTGAGTTGTAAACGTCTTCCATTTATATCTGTAAGAAGAACATTTCAACAAATAATTAATTTACACACACGTATGCAATTCACTCTAACATCTGTGTAAGAATAATATTTATAACGTAAATATAAAGATATATATAATGCTCAACACATCACGAAGATTTTTAAATATTGTTACAAATATATTAGTGTTTTCTTAACTGGCAATTTTTAAACATAAATTACATTGTTATATGCCAGTTACTTATAACACATAACATGCGTATTATTAAATATATTATTTAGTTAGCACATACCTTTAAAAATCCACGAATCTACACCACATCTAAAGAATCCGACTGCGTTGTCTCTTTAATACTTGCTTAACTATTGATTTATAGTGCTTGGTATAGTAAGGTATTTCTTGAATAAAAACAGATACTTTATCGAGTAGAATAATAAAAGGTACTATTATAATGGTAAATTACAAATATATTTTACATTCAATGCATTTAACATTAGTTTAAATTATGATATTGTTTTATTTTAAATGAACTTAGGTTTATATCGTTACGTATTGTCAAATGTCCATATGTTGTTACTAGTGGTACGGAAGGACGTTCGTTCTCCATATGTGTTCATACATTACAGCCACAAAACTCGTATTATGGAAATGTATCGGTGGAGTTACATGAATATTAAAAATACATGTAATTGCACTCAAACTTAATATTCGGGAAATATATTCAACGGTCGATGTTGATTTTGTTTGTATGTTAGAAAGTACATACTGTAATCAAAACGCTGACAGCGTAGAAAGACGGTTAGCGACAAAAGAAACTAACAGCATGTGAATACTGAGTGTATTTTTGCTAAAAACGTTACCTGATGATATGGCTTCTTATACAATTGTATACGACATCGTAATTAAAATCAAATGTGTAATCAACGAACAAATATTTTTCAACTTATTATCTAATGCAAATGGAAATAGCAAAATTAGCGGTGTTATTAGTTTGACGTAACATTTTTAATAAATTGATTTTTATTAGAAACCGTAATTGTAATAAATCACATGATATACACATAATAACACACATGATATACATTATCTTAAATAATTTAAAGGTAAGGAGACATGAGTGAATCTTTGCAATTTTGAAGAAGAACCCTTTCAGGTGTCGATTTACTGACTAGTAGCCTGCAAAGAAAAGAAGTAGTTTTCTGCTTTATTCGTTTTGGAAATTACCCTCTCAGAAGACCGTTGGCTTCCGACTACAGATGTTTTGAACAAATTTTTTCAAGTGTATAATTATTTGATAAAACCTTGTTTAGCATGGGCTGTTTTACAGACAACCATACATGCAATAAATACAACACAGCTTGGACACGTTCTGATTTGATAATACGTATTTTGAATTCATTGAATTAAACTATAAGTTATTGTGTAAAAGTCATCAAAGGTGTAATGCCTAGTTATTCTGTATATTTACACTCACGTTCACAATGACTTTTTATACCGACTAACTATTAACCTAAGGCCAACATCCGCTCAGTTTAAATGCAGACGCCGAACGAAACATTATCCTCCTATAAGGGAAGAAATAAAATAGGTTTACTAATGCAAATGTCATATTAAAAGTGAGGTACTTACTTATTTAAGCAAGCTGTCAATACTAAAGGCCACGACGTTTTCTAAGAGGGACCGGAATGACGCATTTGATTGCCGGCCCTATAATTATGTTAATGGCTAGAACTAGACTTATATTATTTATAATGCAAACATGTTTGGTATCTAGAGTTATTTAAACACTTCATATTATCATTTTTATGTATTGAATGCATTTCAGTGAACTATAAAACTGTATTGGTGAAATAAATATGATACTTCCACTAGAAACAGTAAAACTATATAACATTTTATAGTTTCACTGCAGTGAAAATATAACAAGAACGGATTATTTTTCTATAAATATGATACTAGTATTGGTTTTCCTCATTGTTCCGTGCATCTACGGTAAATACATTCATGTGTTTACAGAAAACACATTATAACGTTCAGCAAAATATAAGCGATAATGATGCAGGAAGAATGGCACGATGTTCCCACCATAAAAATAAAGTATTTGTGTATTAATGTGTAACCGCTCGCGATTAAAGGCCGGCCAGTTTTGATTTATGAGACACCTTTACTGATATACATCTGTTCTCCCGATTCCTATCTTATATGCCGGGCGCTTGGCAGGAAGGCAATTTAACTAGCTGCTAGATAGGCAACCGGCCATATCAGAACAAGCCCTGTGCGGGACTCGAATCTTCAACCACCCGCTCCATAGGCCACTAGGCTACGGAGACTCATATTTATGAGTGAACATTGTGGAAGCATTTATGACGTCATTTATAAGTCAGAATACATAAACGTTTAAGCGTATTTTGCGCAATGTATTTTTGTACTGTCCAAAAGTATATTTAACAAAGAAAATGTATTGCTATGGGTCGAATGATCAAATTGTATTTGACGAGCCGTTATAGAAAAAATATGTTCACGAGTGACGTAGCCACCAGTGGCCACAAGTGAAAATATAAACTTCTATGACCTCGAGTCGACACATATTATCTATGTATTATTATCTTCATACCCAGTTGTGACACAAAACGCACCCGTTAGCAACTGAGATCAGTACTTCCTATGTGTAACTAAACATCATGATCATTGGTATGCATTATGTACATATTTATTTTCAATGCGGAAATCACAGCAAAAATAAATTGCAAATATGTTTGCTTTTGTAATTTACATAATTTGTTTTCAGATCATTCGGCAACTACTGTTAGCGCAAGATTATCGATAATCATCGCAATTGGTATTAATTGAAAGCACTGTTATAAACAAAATACATCAACCGAGAAAGTGAATTTAACACATTGTCCTAACTTGCAATATGATGCGTGCTTAAGAACGTCAGAGCCTGTGAACGATTCAATGCACCCAATGTATTTTGATATGCTGCCACCAATTTGTATGTTAAGTTTTAAGTAGCCTACAATAGGCATAACTGCATAAGTACATCGAAATTTTGACGTAGACATACATGTACGTGTCTGTGATATAATTTAAACGCTATTTATTTTTTAAACTCTGACGTCAAATTGACGTCATACGTACGCGACTTTATATTGCATGTCAATTTAAAGTACATTTACATCTTGCAGTTGGGATGCAACGATAATAATTATAGTACACTATGGGCTTGTACTACGTTTATAAGGTTTAAGAATCGCAAAAACATAACCGCATACTTGAATAACTGTGATGTATGTGAACTGTGAACATTGTCGGTTTCCATTACAGTCAAGACCCGGAGCGAATCCGCGCGGCGTCGTTTGATACCGCCACAAAACAGCGACTGAAAGAGAGGACCATAAGCATAGGCGTGCAGCTGCCAAAGGACGTACGAGACGCTAGCAAACCACTGTGCGACGTTATGCGGCGCGCAAAGGATGACGGGAAGAACGTTAAGTTTGTTGGCCCGACGCTTGACATCAACGGTAACCCATACAAGACCTCCGATGATACCACCATGGACCAGTAGGGGCGTCACACGGAGCATACCATTTGGTTAGAATCCTGGAACATCAATGGATTGAAACGAAAATTAGTTGACGAAGACTTTATCGACCATCTACAACAGTTTGAAATAATTTTACTCTGTGAAAAATGGATAAGCAGCAACAGTTCCTCTAACTTGGAAATTCCGAACTTTATAAGTGAACACATCTATGGACAAAAACTTAAAACGAAATCAGGACGATGTAGAGGTGGAATATTCATTTACTTTAAAACTTTTTTGAACGAACATTTGACTATTGTCAGCAGAGACCACCACGGGAGTGTATGGTATAAACGAGATGAGTCTTTATTTTCACATAATACTGATGTTTACATATGTCATACATACCGATTACCAAGTAATTCAAAAGCTAGAGATGATTTTGATTGTTTTGATCAAATCGAATCTGATATGTTAAAATTTGATCATCTAGGCTTTACATTCATAACAGGAGATATAAATTGTAGAACCTTAAACGATTATGATTTTATCATTTTTGACAGATATTTAAATGATTTTGAACCGATGATAACTCATGTAAATGATCATTATTTACAGCGTTACAGCAAAGATACAGTTATTGATGCTGCTGGTAGAAATCTTTTACAACTATGTCAATCCAATGGTTTTGTAATAGCAAACGGCAGATTAGGTTTTGATAGTAATGTGGGAGAATACAATTTTTGCTCTAATAGGGGAGCTAGCGTAGTTGATTATTTATTGCTAAAACATGAAACGTTCAAAATGATTCAAAATGTTTCACGTGCACGATTTCAACGAGTTGTCGGACCATGCTTGACTGTCTTTTAACTTAACAATTTATATTGACTCGAGACAAAACGCATCGCATGTGTTCCCAAAAGAACACGAAACTAAAACTAAACTTGTATTTGATGCAGATAAAAAAAACTATTACAAAATAGACTGTTCAGCGAGACCGAACTATTAAATAACCTTACCGCTTCACTGAGCACAAGGCCGGTCGATGACGTTGTTCAGGCATTTACAGAGTTATTGTTAGCAACGGTAAAACCCATTTTCGGTCAGCCGATAAAAAAAGCAAATTCGCAAGCATCTAAACCAACTAACAAAAAAATGGTTAAACAAAGAATGTTACGATGAAGAAAAGAACTTAAAACGCATGCGGAATATTTACGGCACATATAAAACAGTCGAGAATAGACAAAAATTAATTTCTGCTAGGTCAAAATATAATAAAACAAAAAGAAAGGCTCGAACCACATTTAAGACAAAAGAAGTCACGAAAATTAATAATCTAGCTTCTACAAATCCGCGTTTATTTAGGAAATCAATTAAAAAGTGTACTTCAAAAAAGGTTGATTCTGCCGACTCATTAACAATTGACGACCTTTACGCGCACTTGAAAGACATATTTGGAACGCAATCGCATACTGTTAACGACAATGATAATACCCAGACAGACGCTAACGATAATTTATTGGATGCAGAAATATCTGAGTCAGAAATACGATTTGCGGTAAATTCACAAATTAAACAATAATAAGAGTCCAGGTATGTATGAATTACCAGCAAAAATGTTTAAAGTTAGCATCAATATTATTATGCCGTTTCTAACAACTTTATATAATCGTATTTTCTTTACTGAAGAGTATCCAGAGTCCTGGGGAAAAGGACTCATTATCCCTGTTTTCAAGAAAGGTGATATTAATGATCCAAAAAATTAGAGAGGTGTTACATTAATTATTATAATAATAATGAAAAAATATATTCTCAAATATTATTGAATAGAATAAGAAACTGGTCAGTAGAACATGACAAATTAATACCCAATCAGTTTGGGTTCCAAAAAGGAAAATCAATATCTGATTGTATATTTATGTTACATTCGATTATTACAAAAGTTCTTAGCGAACACGGAAAATTACATTGTATATTTGTTGACTATCAACAATTTTTTGATCGTATAGAGCACAACATTTTATGACAAAAGCTACTGACAGAAAACGTTTTTTTGACTTTTTAATTGGTGTTAAACAAGGTGACCCCAGTACTCCACTGCTAGCCATGTTTTTTTGTATAAATGCCATTATAAATAATATTTCTCACGAAAACCTTCCAGGAGTTGTAGGCATAGAACATCTGAAATTATTTCTCCTATTATATGCAGATGATATGGTATTGTTTGCCAAATCCCCAGAAACACTTTGGCTTATGTTAAAAGATGTAGAATAGTATTGTAATGCATGGGGACTGAAAATGTCGCAAAAGCTAAAGCTATGGTGTTGGAGAGAGGACGGGCAACTACTTTTGAGTTATATATTTACAATACTTTATTTGAAACTGTAACTTCGTTTAGATACTTGGGCATCAACTTGTTTAAAAATGGTAATTCTTACCGTACACAAAAGTCGATCGCACAACATGCATCCTTTTCACTTAGTAAATTATTTCAGATATTGATGCAGTAGAATTTCCAATCCAGCAGAGAATAAAGCTATTTGATACCCGAGTTGCCCCTATTCTTAATTTTTGCTCTGAAATATGGGGGTATCACCAAGCGAAAGATATTGAACTGATCCATATTAAATTTTTGAGATCATTGCTTGGAGTAAAGAAATCCACAAATTTAGCTGCCCTCTACGGAAAACTCGGTAGGGTCCCTTTACATGTTTGTCGAAAAATTCATATGTTAAAATATTGGCAAAAAAATATCAATTTGGATAATAATCATATTATGAAAAATTTGTATAAAATATGCTTAAGGAGGATACGTTAAAAAACCATGACAAAAATAACTGGGTTTCAAATATAAAGGAATGCCTTTCAACAAATGGTTTTGGCGGAATATGGAATACAGACAATTTTGACGTAACTTCTTTAGAAACTGTTAAGAGACGAATTCTAGATAGTTATCACCAAACCTGGCATTCTGATGTTAATTCATCTTCAAAACTAAGAACATATTCTATTATTAAAAATGAACTTAAACTAGAGACGCATTTGCAAAAAATTCATGAAAAGAAATACAGATTCGCTCTAGCAAGATTTAGAACGTCATCACACAAATTAGCCATAGAAACTGGCAGATACATGAATATGTCTATTAATCAACGAATCTTTCACTCCTGTAACATAAACCAAACAGGAACAGAATACCATTTTTTACTTGTTTGCCTAATGTACAGGGAGCTAGAATGAAATACTTCAAACCTTATTTTTGTCACTGGCCCACGCTTAACAAATTTGAGTCGCTTCTAAAATCAACCTCTAGTTCTACGTTATATACTTTGCCGAGAAACTAAGAATAGATACTTGAATTTACATTTATTTTATTGTACATTTTACACTAGTAAACTTTTCCCCATGCTGTTTGTATTTATCTGTGCAATGAGGTGACTTGTTCACAATTGTTCTACGTAATATAATACTGCTAAATTCATATTTTTTACCGACTAAATTAAGAATATATACATGACTTTACATTAATTATAGTGTACATTGTACACTTGTAAAATTTTCACCATGTTGTTTGAATTTATTAATGTAACGATATGACTTGTTCATAATTGTTATAAAACTTCATTATTTGTGTGTGATGCTCAACACTTTCTGGTTATATGCTCTGGTAACTGTGTACTTCTCCATGTCAATATTATTTATGTTGCTTTAAAATTGTATAATGTGTATGCAATAAATTTTGGACTTGGACTTGGACTTGGATTGTGATCTTTTCTGAAGTCTTTATTACGTATTAATATGATTTTATTAGTAACTATAATCTATTTGAGCTTTGTGTGTACGCATATGGGTATTTTATCGATTTTAATTTATATATTAGCGAATATTGTGTTACAAGTGAAAAGCGTGTTTTGCAACAAAAGCAAGCACACATTATGTCGATAAACGCAATGTCACGGACGTCTTGGGACTTACGCGTGTGTCCTGGTCCTGTGATGAACTGCATATACATGTACCGTAAAACAGGTGATTTCGCAACAGGCATTTACTGTGACTAATTAGTCTACGTTGGTTGATATAGGTATAACAATGAGGTAAGGCAACATACGGGAGTGAGGTCTAAGTAGTCTTAGGGACAATTATATAGAATATTAATTGTTGGCGATTTTAATTTTAGTTCCCATGCAGATAAAAAAGCATGTTTCGAATGTTTCCAATGTATTACCAGCCAAGTACAAATGACATATATAATCGGTTCAAAATAGCTACGTGAATACAAACTCTCTAAATTATACACCGCATTGTTTGCAACATTGCTTTTACTGTAATAATCTTTGGTAATTTACTTTAAAATTGTTCACTTATTAGTGTTTTATAATTTATACAAGATAATGTAACATTAGGGACCTTCACGTTGTTCATATTTCACGTAAATATTTGAAGTATGAGAGTTGGTCACGGATCGGTTATCTGAACGTTTGAAATTGTTTATCTATTAAGTGACTGCTATACATGATTAAGAATAGAAGTTTACAAACAGCCGTTAAATGCCTATACGTCATTTGTATTATGACGTTTTGACACGAAGCCGGCATAAAAACATATGGTGAAACCTAGAGTAAAATATATATGCTGCGTTAACAGCATACGTGTGCTCGTCGTGACATGATGATTTATCATAAATTCATTTAAAGCTACTTGGATACTTCATCTATCCGTGCATTTAACTTTATTCTTTCAAATATAGATTGCAATTGTCCGTGTCCGTTTCAAAGCAGTGTGTACTTTATTTGCGTATAGTTCTTGACGACATTGTGTCATTAGATTATTGCTTATATTGTACATAGCAATCGATGATATATTATATCATGTCAGACATACACCGCATATCGAGTATAATGAAACGAGCCAACTGCAAGACATGCATAGTGTTTAAAGGCACACCTCGCAGGTCCGTGCAACTTGTGTATGTTCTTTGTTTGAATGTGCATTTAAATCTACTTTCCAAAACCTAGAATTGTTGCTTTAATTACATATTCACAGTGGAGCCTACAGAATATTAAAGCGACCTATTTATAGTGAGATAATGAGACACATAGATGGATATAGATAAACTGTGTAAACAGTGAGTTTCTTACAATTTCTTACAATTATGCTAACTCTCGTCTCAGCGATAAACACATTAAATGTGATTTAAATATCATTAAACATTTCAAACCGATTTACCAAAATCAAGATCTAAAGGGTTTGTTCGTTCGTTCGTTTGTTCCTTTGTATGTTTTTATTCATCATTCATTCATTCGTTCGTTTGTTTGTTCTTTCGTTGATTGATCGATTGATTGATTGATTGATTGATTGATTGATTGATTGATTGATATATTGATTGATTGATTGATTGATTGATTGATTGATTGATTGATTGATTGATTGATTGATTGATTGATTGAACGAAATATTTTCAGATTTCCGCATATAATCTATATATATTTGAAAATAACATTGATAAAGCATTGGTCGCATGTGCATTTGTGGTGGTATGTGAATGGTCAGCAAGTGCATTAATTCATATCGACGTGCATTGGCCAGTGTTAAAACGACAGTTACTTTAAGTTAATCGGAGCTAGAAATCAGCCTCTCAAACTTTGCATATTTAGACTTAAAGATAAGCGACTCCGCACAGGAGACAATTGTAGAGACACGCATACCACCGTGTTTCAGAGTTAGACCTTCTTCCACAGAAGCTGTTTAAATCTGTTAATACAAATATGTAGTATTGTACGATTTTATTGACCTGGCACTCATTAATCTCGGCTGTTTTATTTATATCGGTTTAACGTTCATCTAGCGTGCAAAGCACGGATTTTTATAGTCGTGTAACAAAAAAAAACAAAACACAAGTGTCCGGAAGAATAGCGCGGTGCAATATGTTTTAGACTTTGACTTCAACAACACTTATTCCCGTGACTGTTTTTTGTTTATTTTAGGTTATCTCCTTTTTTTCTTAGTTTAAATTGTTTTATCAAGATCAAAATGCATACACAAAGACTCGGTTTCGCTCGCAGTTTCGATGCCACTCTCTTCGATATTGACGATGCGATTCCGTGCCATGACGTCAGCAAAATGATCAATAAAATAAATTAAAATAAAATTTAAAAAAAAAAGAATAAAGTTCAAGTGCCTGTTCTGGGATTCAAACCCAAAACAGTATCATCTGTTACGTAGTAAGAATTTAATAAATACATATTAATGTCTGAGTCTTCTATCTGGGTTAGAAGCTTAAATTAGATTAACGAAAATGAGGATATTGAAGATATTTTGTTTTTACAAAATTTTAATTGAATCATTATTTTTTATAACAATGATACAGAAATGATGCATTACTGGTCCAGGTATATATATATATAAAGAGTTAAAATGAAAAAAAAGTAAACATATCAACGCAAGGTTTTTACGTTGTCTACGTTTTTGTCATTTGCTTGTCCACTTTGTTTATTACGCGCCAAGTGTTCGCCTAGGGTCACGTGGAACTTCGTGCCGGCAGGGATTCAAACCAGCTATGTTGGGACACATTTAAATCTCTGCGCTGAGGCTGCCCCATCATACACAATTTAAATACAGGTATGATAAAAATCGAACGGTTCAGTGATCATTTATATTTCCTCGTGCTCTCAGGTGTTAAAACAAAATAATTGCTGGAGAAAACCGTGGTGTGTTTATAAATTCGATGCAGTTTATAATCAAAGAGTTTAACAACGATACTTCCCAAGCATGCGTATAGAACAATTCCTTTAATACTCTTAGTGAATGTGTGCTCCATCTGAAACACTTAACGTCCTGAAAAGAAAGATAGCACTAACCTGCGAATACTATGTCACATTTGGATGACGGATCAAATTATAAATGTGTTGTACATTTCAGTGTATACTATCTTAGACATGTGACTATGTAACTAATACATTTTCAAAATGGCAAATTTTAATACCGAACTGTTAAAACTACGTAACTATGTTTGCATACTTGGTATTATTGTTTAGCTGAACTATCTTAACTGGAACTCGCTTATGTCGAGGTTCCAGATTAGTCAAAGGGATCAAAATATCGCTGACTTTCTACCGTCTATTGTTTTATAAAATAACTATAATTTTTATTCCTTTATTTGATAACTGCAGCTCTGGTATTTTCCAATTACATTTTAGTGTGCTGGACTATTGAACGGTTGTATGCTATACTTTGGCCACTTAAATTCACCCTTTGGTTTACTTGATCAAGAGTTAAATGCTTTCATTTAGTAATATTATGTTAAGCTTACAATGGGCAACTCCATATCTAACAGAAGTATTAACTAGAACGTATTTTGGAAACACACCTAGACTACTATGCTATTAGTCCAATTTTCTGTCAGCCGTAAACAGCTGAAACATGTCATTGTGTCTTACTTCCGCTTTTATTAGTGATAACATGCAACACTGTCCTTATAATAAGGACAAAAGGAATACTTGGAATGACATCAAATCTAGAACTCATAAACAAGAACAAACTAGATCAAAATAAATTGACAACCACCCTAATAGCGGTGTCATACTGTACGTCCCATATTGGTTAGTTTTGGTATGGTTTTCGCTTTACCGAGACACTGCAGTTATACTAGATAACAGTCCACGCGACTATTAACTATTACATTGACACAACGTTGGAATTTGCAATAACTGATATTCAAAAATGGATTAACTTTTTCGTATACATATTGTCCGCACAGAAATGTAGAACTGCACTCAAACACATGTTTTGTTCAGTTACTGCAAGAAACCGAGTCGCCAATAATATCGATCTGGCACTTAGTTTTCATGTGCCAGTGAGCACATTTACATATGCTTTTGGAATTTAGTGAAAAGTAACACAATTATCTCATTACTTTCTTTTTCAAGAACTTAAAGTATTTCGTAATAAACTCGTATTTATAAGTTTGCGGATAGCTGAAGACAAGCTTGCAAGTCGTGGTCACTTTACTTGTACAGCAGAGTTGCATTAGAAGTGCAGTGGCAATAAGCTACACTTACTTCAGCAGTTGTCAAAATAAACTAGCAGCAATGTTCGTATTGTTGATATATGTATCTGTATTTTACTATGTTATCAGTTCCAATGTTTAGAGTGTACGTCAGGAGCTATTTGCCAATATTACATTTCCGACGATTTATTACTGAAATAGTATGCTAACATTAGGACTCGGTATATTCCGACACTTATCATGAATTCGTTGCCATCCCTGATATTTAAGAATAATTGTATATGTCATTTGACAGTGTCTGTACGATACGCTAATATACTTGGACAAGGATATAACACACAAACCATATTGGACAAGCAAAAGGCAAGTTCAAATTTGTTGCATTGTGTTATTTTTAAAAAGTCCACAACATCTGATTTGCTCAGTTCATTAAAATGTGACCACATTAACATTACAATGCGCATCTGGACCATGTGATGTCGTCCATCAACATTAACTCTTGACCTACTGGGCCGGTTTATATTTTTTGTTTCATGGTTATTCCGGCCCAAAATATTATCGCTGATAGTAGTTGCAAAACACACATTTGTCTTTTATACACTTTTGTTACCGATTTGTATAATCCATGCAACATTCGGCACTTTAGGTAAGTCGCGTGGTTTCTTCCTCTGTATATCTTTTACTAGAAATATAGGTAAGTTATTTCACATTTACCAATGCAAAAGATATTGATAACAAAGCTTTTATACAACAAGTTTTGTATTACAAGAATATCAGCGAAACTAGTTGATTCTCCCCGGAAATGTGTTTTGTCAGCGGATGGGAATAAAATGAGAAATATTACGATATATTAAAAAAACTAAAAACGAAACTACCCTCATTTAAAATAAAGGACAATAACTCCATGAACAAATCATTACACCAGAACGACCGTATAACATGCGTATTTTCTCTTGGAAGATGCCGCATATAAAGTTTCATAGAATTCAAGAAATCAGTGTCTGAGAACTAACACAAAAACGCAAATATCCTATGAAAATATCGTATTTACAATCAATGGTAAATAACTCCCTTAAGCAAATCATCAGACCGGAAAGATCTGACAATATTTGCATGCCCTCTTTAATGGGTTTTTGCAAACACTTTCATTGCAATTGAATCATGAGTTCCTGAGATCTCGCACGGAAACGAAACTATCCGATTAAAATAGTATACTCAAAAGAAAATATATCCATAATAAATCATTAGACTGGGAAGACCATAAACCTAAATCTTTCTGGTACGGATGCTGTATAATCAAGATTCATTGAATTCCAGCAAAATCTCTGAAACGAAATACCGGACGGAAGGACGGACGGATTGACACAAAGAACGATGTATAAATATATATTTTACCATATACACACATTGAGCGAAGTATTCAAACGTTCAATAATGTATAACATGTTTTGCATGTTTTAGTTCTTTAACATCTATGTAACCTTGTAAACTGGCGCTCTGAAAACTGACATATAATTTCAACACTGTACAGTGCTATGTGCTATTTATACATGCAATTCAGTCTACGAAAATTAGGTATTGGAGGTGACTGTCAAGGATTTGTGAAACACGTTCAGCCACTAACCGTACATTTGGATTTGTGTTCGTGTAAATCAGATACCTAAAATATAACGGTATCAATCTTCATTTAAAATATAATTTTTGTAATCTCTATTAATATGAATTGTGCCTCACTATAGACCTCAATATATCATATCATATCAACAGTCATATTTTGACAAAAGCACCATACGTCAGTAAAGACACCCCAAAAGTTCACCTTTCAAGTTAGCCTCCAATGAAATACACCAACATGTTTCAGACAAACATGAAATAAAGGAAATAACCACAAACGGTATGTTTGAGATGGGTAATGGCTTTCAGAAGTGAAATGGAACTCTTTAGTGATAGTCACTACTTTCGAACGGACCATGGAGGGATACACAATGATTTACTGGTATCTATAACCTTAAAGACAACTCAGAATTGTGATATCGTGAAAAAAACTCGTCTATCATTATTAACCTACTTGTACTACACATGCAATATTTCAGGTCGACCGGCTTAGTAAAAATGCTTCAAAAACGCATTTGAGTACAACAGATGATAAGCCATTTGGCTTGCGTTCTCAGTACTCGGATTGTGTGGCGAGCGGGAGCTAAAGTTGGTACCTAAATCATATAAATCATTTTTTATTTATTTTAATGAACTAGACATAAATAATGTATAAAACGTACAATATTTTGCTTATAACAGGATTCGTTGTTCTTTGAGATTCAAAAGGCGAGTTTCCGTACCTTTTTGTTTTTCATTTGTCTACCCGAAAAGAAAGGTGTCGCTTTATAAATCGTATAAAAACATGTCATTTATGATATTAATGACATTGTTTCCCGTGAGAATTAATACAATCAATAAAATAACACAATTGCATGGTGATTTTATGTAAAAGTTGACCCTAAAGGGCCGGACCCTGGTTTTCTTAAAGATTAGATACCAGTAATTCCAATTCCCATAGGGTCCCATTATAAAACGGCGAAAATGACAAGCATTTTTTAGCCTTTTCTTTATTTCAAATTGTGCAAGCATGGTGTCAATTTAAAAGATGAATCTTTCCTCTTCCAAAAAAATGCAATAAAAAAGATATGTCATGTTACTTCTAAGAAAATATAGATTTAGTGATCAATATAATATAATAACTGGCGATAAGCGTATACGACAACACATTCGTACGTTTACCGTATCAGCCAACAGTGGACTAATTATTGTCACAAGTAGCAAGAAATGTAAACCCCTTGCGTAAATTACCTGTTTACGGTTCATGTAGTTTATAACATGACCAACACACGCACGTGAAACCCAAGGCTACTGCGTTTGTCGATAGAATGCTTTTTTTGCAAACGCGAGTTCCACTTCGCACAAGCATGCATGTAGTTTAAAGACGATGTTTCGAGTTATTTTAGTTGTAGATTAGTATTGCTATAATGCTTTAATTCTTTAATTACGAGTACTAATTATTCATTTGTGAACATCCTGCATTTAATAAATTTAATAGCTTCGTGTATTTCGTGAAATCATGTGGCGAAACTCTGTACGGTTTGCGAAATGCTCCACGTGAAATCGAAACTGAATAAGGAAGTTGGTATATTAAGTCGTTTCCAATAAAATAGTTTTCCTGTTATATGAACCCCGATTAAGGCTCCCTGTAGCGTCCCGACAGCGCAACGATAAAAATAATAAAGAAGTCGGGAATGTCAGGACGCTGTCGGGACGCTGTCTGGAGGTGTCGGAAAGCTGTCGGTACGCAGTCCTAATAATCGGGAATTATCAGGACATGTTCGGCGTGATCTGCCAAACCCTCCCGACAGTTAAGGTTTTCCCTTAACATTCGGGAGACTCAGCCGAATTTGTATAGTCGTAACTCTGTCGAGATAGATTCGGCTGTATCGGTTCAAATTCGGGACGTTGTCGGGACGTTATTGAGACAATGTCCTGTGCAACGGGATTGATGATGCATAATAAATTATATAGAACTATCACGTCTGGAGTTTTGCGGCAGTCATAAATTCCCGATTATTGCTCCCGACAGCGTCCCGATTGCGCAATGATACAAATAATCAAACAGTCGGGAATGTCGGATTGCTGTTGGGACGCTGTCGGGACACTGTCGGGAAAATGAAGGGAAAATGTCGGATCGCATTCGGGAGAATCGGGACGCTGTCCGGACGCTGTCGGGACGATGTCGGGACATATTCGATCTTATAATCAAAAATTGAATTTCGAGCCCCGACTTTTGACTTTTGACATATTTGTTTCGGAACGCTGTCGGCTCAAGAACGGCAGTAAAATCGGGAATGTGTGTGACAAAAACTACTTAACCGCAAAGTAATTGAAAGTTCTTCATAACTGCTAGAAAACAGTGCCAGTCATTGTGAATTTTATACTAATCGCTTAGGTTATTATTACTTTTACTATTTTATTCACTCAGATATTAACAGCAATATAAATACACTATAGTCTTTTCTCGATTTTGATATCATTCGTTGCAAACGACCAGAATATTGTATAAGTCAAACACAGATCAGTTAATTCAGAAGAAATTGGTCGCCAATTCTACTGTTGAATAATAAGAATGGGAAATACATAAGCCTAGATATGTGTAATGTCTGTTACATTGTAGTGATTGCACTATCGTTGTTCTGTGTCTTGGAGACAATGACTGATCCTACAGAATACTTCCAATCAGGTCGTTTCATAAAACAAATCGTTCTGACAAAAGCATCTCGAAATCATTTTCCTGACAATATATACACAAAATAGTTAACCCAGTTTTGAAATTCAAGTATTGCCATGCCCACGAAAGAAAACAAATTATAATGAAAAAGTATGTTCGACTGTGCATTAATTTTACATTTCGATCTGAATAAATTATCAGGCACGAGACTGCCAATATACCGGTATACGGTAAAAGGAGAACAACGAAGACAAAAAAGAACGGAAATTGAAGTGATTGTTAATATTCGCTGTTCGTCTGTCTTTTTGTTGATGACTTGCTTGCGACGTGTCATTGCAAAGCGGGTTTTAACTGATGTATTAAGGCGCACTATTATTCCTACGTTTGATGCTTAAATAATCGAAAATGGTAATAAACCATAACAATGTGCGACCATACTGTAGAAATGAACCTAGTTAGATAACAAATCATTAAATCCAAATGTAAATGGGATTGTAAATGCAAATGATAAAATCAAAAAGAACAAGTAGCGAAATCTTAATTCTAGCGTTTACAAACCATGATGCTAATTTAAACGAAAACAAAACTGCACAAAATCGTTCAAATGTCCAGGAAACTATGACATAATTAGCAAACACGGATGTAGAGCTAATCATGTATTGGAAAGCACTGCAAGTATGAGAAGTCCAATGAAAGAAAGTACTCTGGAAGTGTTGAACTCTAAAACGAAGTACACTTAATATGAAATCATTTACACTTAATGCAAGAATATACAGTGAAGTTGTATTAATAGTTTTAGTTGGAGTATTAAGATAATGGTCAAAGGGTTCGTTACAAACCGAATAATGTTCGTAAAATAATAATAATAGCGTGCAAACACATCGTACTTTAACGTCGTTGTTGTGTTACTGCAAACGATAATCGTGTTCAATAAAGTGTTTTCGAGAGCGTCGCATCCATATTTCAAATCCGGGAGAATTTTTAGTACAGAGGAATAATTGGGTATTTCTCCTGTTGTAGCATCTGTGTGGTGATGGTTTCCGTTTCTTGTAGTTCTAGTGTAGACAAAGCGATGATACGTGAACAATATACCACGATTCCAGTAACCGTCAAGTAAATAATCGACCATAACGCGTTGACCATCTATGAAGTAAAACATATCACATTTGTTATAAAGCATATTGCAGTTTTAAAAGAATACAATAAATGTATGCACGTGTTATGGTATTCAAGACCGTATTTGTGATAAAAGAAGCTGTCGCTGCGTAAGAACAAAAATGTCACATAGCGTAACAATAATTTCCTTAAATGAATCAGCAAACAGCGGCATCTAGTGATTATAACATTTATTATATGAACAAACATGTTTTGCAAAATGCATGCCTTTATTAATATTTAAGAGTTTTCATGCATTTTAAATGTCATTATAGTTTTCAAATCTTTTGCGACTGAAACTGATTTGTTGCTTGCTTATTACAAGGTATAAATGGACGCCAATACATGTTGAAATTTACATAATAATTTTTGGTTTTCTAAATTTCAGTCAGTTGCAAAGATTTTGAAACTATAAACATGATTCAGTTGTTATGTTCAATATACAAAAGACAAATAAATATTTCAGTTTTTAATATAGTATTATGTTTACTATAATTATTATTGTTATTTGCGTATACGTGCGATTTTTGTACATTGTTTGAAAGCTCGACAATGGCTTAAATACAAAGAAGGATTTTTTCATTATATATTGAATACAATTTCGAATCACATACCTTCTTTCTTCCTGTGAAAAGTGTGTGATCAATCTTATAAAAGAAAATCCCATTGATGTGATGTCGTGTGCTGACTTTAGAATTGTGCTAAAATGCCTAGTGAATCCTTACCTACCTAGAAAGCAGCTCGCATGTTATTTCACCGCATCATATTTCACGTTGGATTGGAAGCACTGCCCAATTAAACGTAAATAGCACTCGCTTTGAACTTTTAAATAATGCTTTTAAGATCGTAGACACAAATGACAGGCTACACGTAAGGCCAACAACAATTAAAGCATCATGTGCGGGACTTGTGTCTGTAATGTGCTTAAACGAATGTCAGAATTATTTATCAGTAAGAATAAATCAGCATGAAAGGCCCATTTATCAGATAAAATATACGTTAAAATATATGTAGTATTATTTAAAACATCACGTAATTCATCCACAAATCACTATAAAATGGCGATTGTGATTATAAACATAGTATTGGTACACTTTAACATGCAACCACTTAATTACAGATTTGTTTGACTTTTAGAAACAATATCATTAACATAGTTGTCTCATAAGCAACACATCTAGACTAATTAAATCATAGTCATTGGATAACGTATGGAACACAAGTAAATCACTTAAGTCCTATTTTCTAGTCTATTTATATTGATTAAGGTACAACCTGGCGTATTATTTACTCTTTGAAAGTGGAACATGTGATTTCAAAATAAATGACTACAACATTAAAAAATGAAAAACAAAAACAAAATAAATAAATAAATAAAGTAAACATAACAACGCAAGGATTTTACGTTGTCCACGTTTTTATCATGTGCTTGCCCACGATTTTATTTGGCGCCAAGTGTTTGCCTATGGTCACGTGGAACTTCGTGCCGGCAGGAATGTAAACCAGCTATGCTGGGCCACAGTTAAATCTCTGCGCGGAGGTTGGTCACCACGAGTTAAAAACTTCCAGATTTGGAAATTAAGGGGAGATTGCTGTGAGATGGTTGAAGATTTTTTTATGTGGAACATTTGTATTATATACTTAATATTGTATAACAGTCCCACAGAAATGTAGCATTATTGGTCCAGTAAATATGTTATGAGTTAAAATGAAAAACAAAAAGAGATAAATAACAAGTATTCATTACAACGCAAGGATTTTACGGTGTCCATGTGTTTTTACTGCCACGATTTTAATTCGCGCCATTTGATCTGACTTTGGTCACGTGGAACTTCATGCCTGCAGGGATTTAAAATCGTAACCAGTAAAATATTTGCGCGGAGATTGTCGAAGAAGATCAGTCTACCGGTGAATAGTGAATTTTGCAAGACCGTGAACACATTAAAGGGACTTGATTACAGATATCTCGTATTAAACAAAAATGTCGTTAAAAGTCTTAACTGCAAAAACAGCAGCATCTGGAATAATCTTAATCAAATATCTTATAAAGAAAAAAAAGTTAATTTAACGTTTAACCCGACTCGAACCCGGGACATTTGAGATCAAAATTGTCTTGCGCTAACCACTCGGCCATTCGGACTTATACATTGGGTTGTGTATTTTTAACGCTATACAAGTGATAAACGTGTTTTCCAAATTACCGATGAAAAGCTTTAGAAACGCTTTATATTGTATCCATTTAGATGATTATCCATAAACGAAACGATATTTCCAATATATTTCTTAGTAATAAGTGTTATTTCGATTGTTTGTATATAATGTACAATTTCTTTCTGGAATCTATGACAAATATGTGGAAAGTGTCAATATACCAATCTGTGAACAGATCCCTTTAAGATATACTGGACAACCTGGGAATTTGCGCATGCGCAGTGCAATGTAAATACTGCCGTGAGAAACTTATGACGGCTTTCGGCTTAATCATCAAGTATTCATTATAATTGTTATTAATTTAAGGTGTTAACTGCAAAATACCGAACAAAATACACTAATAAAACACCTCGGCGATGCGATTAAATGATAATTCTTACACGACACGCGGCTTGTTTTCCGTAGCAGGGGGCAAACACCTCGCAGCGGTTACTTTCCCCTTTGTACTCTTCAGTAACCACTGCCACCACGACAAACTCATCGCAGCGATTTCTTCTCATACCATATTTATCTATCAGATTGCAACCATCTCATAAATGTTTTTCCTAAATGTCACGTGATGTCTGATATGTTTGGCATGTTTCGAGCATTTGTGTCGTGTCAGAATTTGGCGCTGTCGAATGTGGAAGCTTATCGTGCAATAATTAGCATGCATATAAATTAAAACTTAATTTCAAATTACAGCACGCTACTTGTTGCACGATAAGCTTGCATATTAGGCTTCGCCCACCAGTTTCTGTTCTAATATCACATTTATTGAATACCGCAGAACGAAGAAACTCTCTGAAATATGGTATAAGTTGTCGAATAACCCACGGTCAGGAGTAGGCTATAGCACTCGCAATTTTATTCCTAAGCATCTATACTCCTGAACGTAGGTTATTCGACAACACAATATGATAGAACAGTATTATTTCTTAAACAACTTGGTATGACGATTAACATATGGTATCATGAACCAGTGCTAAAATGTAATTTTAAAATGTATTATGCTTTTGTTGTGTCCTTTTACTGCAGCATCAGTATGAAAAATTTGAAGTTGGCAGTAGCAGTAGTTAGCAGTAGAAGTAACAAAAACGTGAAGTTAGCAGAAGCGGTAGCTAGCAGTAGCAGTAGCAAAAACATGAAGTTTTGTTAGTGGTTTCTTTATTATGACTAGTGGTTTCTTTATTATGACGTATGACTTCTTTATTATGATGTGTGCTTTTTTTATTATCGCTAGTGGTTTCTTTATTAAGTTGTGCGCCTTCTTTATTATGTCTTGTTGTTTCTTTATTGTGATGTGTGCTTTCTTCATTATGAATTGTGAATTCTTTATTATTACGTGTGGTTCCTTTATTACGATGTGTGCATTCTTTGTTATGACTTGTGGTTTCTTTGTCGTGACGTGTGTCTTCTTTATTATGACTAGTGGTTTCTGTATTATGGTGAGTGCTTCCTTTATTATGACGAGCGTGTTCTCTACTATGATGTGTGATATCTTTATCCTGCTCGTGCTTTCTTTATTTGGATGAGTGGTTTATTTATTACGATGAGTAGTTTATTTATAACGATGAGGTCATATTATGTTCTTTCTTGAGGTGTCGTTTCATCATTGTGACGTGAATATATGATTATAATAAGGGGTTAATGATAAGTTGATGCTCGCCATTATGCACATATCAATATTTTCCTCTAGGGCGAAAGCGGTGGGTATGTACGGGACTTTAGACTGAAAGCGATTCTCGACAGGCGGGAAATTGACACGCCGAATGACTTCGGGTCCCGGGGAAAATAGACTTTGGTCGGATTTTAGATCCCGGTAATATTGGCCCCTGGGCTATTTGATACCCCTGTAGCATCTCCCACTGAGAAGATTTAGACAAAAATGCTTGGCTCTAGTTGGGGAATAAGACCCCCAAACATATAATTAGTCAAATTCTTCTGGGTCAGTCCACGGATCCCCCCCCCCCCCCACATGGGGGCAAAATATTGAAAGGTGCAGTATGCGAGAATCACCTACGGCCCTCAGGCCAGTATGGACATAAAGGCGAGCAGCAACTAATCATTAACGTCTTTTTAAAATATTTGTTAAAAAACGAAAAGAACTATCTTGTTTTGTAAAACGCTTCAATGATACGAACAAAAAACAATATCGCAAGATACACAATTTTCATAAATCGCAAAAATTTGACACTTGGTTCTACGTGCACATTTATGACGTCATTTAATAGTTCTCATCCGACAAATTAAAGCGACGTTTATAGCAAAAAAATGTGTTTCTTCACTAGCGGTTTAACTTAAGTTTCTGTGCAACCCGTAGACCAATTTGAATTGAATTTTCAACATATTATCCAAAATGTCAAAGCGCATATAACTATGATATATGTTTCTTTTTTATTTAATGGGATATACGAATTTATTAGGAATTAATCTACCTGTTGTTCTAGCGAAAATCTGCTGTTTAATTAACAACTTCGGCCACACCAACTTAAATACTTAATAATGTATTTTTTTTTCGAAAAACTGTGGAGCGAGCGAGCGCAAAATATTGTTTATATCAATTTTGATTATTTTGGTGGGAGCGCATACATTTCGCGAATTTATAGAAATAAAAATAAGTATTTTTGCTTTGAACATGAGAATTTTGAGTAATAAATGTATAAAATAATGAATTATGAGAAAAAACGACCTAACATAAGATATCGATCTCCTAATACCGAAAGTGTTTAAAGTTTAAAACATATCAATGAACAATTAATTCATGTGTTTATGTAGGAACTTGTTCAGAATTTAAATGAAACATGAAAGTATTGTGTCAAATTGTCATGTTTTGGATAAGAGAAAATAAACCATTTTGAAACGTAAAATATATTCAAGATAAAAAAAATGAACAAAAACAATATGACATTTTATTGTTAGAAGTCTTGTTTGGTTGCGATTGGTTTACCCTTAGGATATAATAATCGTGAACATTTGCCGTAGGTTTTTGTTTATATTCCTACAATTTGGAAAACGTGTTATTTTAATGCAGATCATGACGAGAAAGTAGTTTAACATATTCGCCCTTATATCTATTACTGTGAAATGTCCATATACTAGGCATGTTTAATTTAATAGTGAAATAAAATCATATACTAGACTGCGTAAATTTAATACATTTATTAGTATACATATCGATTTTGATGATTTGTATTTTAAAACAAATAAACGGCATGGATATTAAACAAAAATTTACACACTGAATTATCAGTGTTCAACATTTTCAAAAACAACAGGTATTATGTAAATAACCAACATTTTTTTTAAAAATTAGTATGATGCTCAACACTTTCAATAAAGTGTGTATAGTATACTGCCAGTATACTAATAGTATACTTTCAATTGTAAGCGTACTAAGCGTAAATTATGTATTACCCGACCCAGAATGTTGTAGGCAGGTAGATGTGTAGGGATTGTATTTTTTTAATACACTAATTGCGTACATTCAGGGGTTTTCATGAAAAAAAAAGACTCCTGAAAGGCCGAAAATAAAGTTGAGTAGCTGGGATTTTCGTGAGTAGGTCTGGTAACTCCAAACAAAAACCGTTAATCGGTCAGCCTAACCAGTGTGTAAAATGCGAATCTTATAAAAAGAGTATAATATAATATTAAATAATGATATTTATTGCCAGTCATTCAAATTGCTTGCATATTAATCACATAATATCTGTTTATCAAATACAGCTTGAAACAAAACTAAGTAAGACTTCATTTTTGTTTTATGTACAAACTTAAATTAAAATACATTATGCAAATAATTAAATAAATATAATAAAAACATAGATAACAATAAGTGATTTTTTTATAGGGCCCCATTCACAAAGCAAAAATTACCCTTTTTTCATTTTTTTTAAAAATCCAAAATTCACAATTGATACCAAGTTTGCGTTTAACATTTTGTCTGCTTTATTTTTATTCCATGCAAAGGTTTTCTACTAGATTGATTAAGAAATTGACATCAAAAGCCATATATAATATGTTGACATTAAATTAAAATTGTGTAATTTAGCCATTACAAAATAATTTCATACGCAAAGGGTTGAAATGTTATTTTCACAAAATATGGTATTACGGCGCTTATTTGCACAATTCAAAGGGCCAAACAAGCACTGAACAATATCAAAGTGTAATAGATCTATCCAATTAACACATTATACATGTACATATGCAAAATATACGAGTGATCTCGCGCACGTACAGCTACTACACGTCATTCCGTGGTCAGCTACCGGTGGCTTACAAGATGGCGCCGGAGAGACTTCTCGAGTCGCTATCAAAACGTCTGTTAGATTTAGACGCTAATATTAATGCTAACACAACTAAAAATGAAGCGTCTACAATAAGTAGTAACCTCTAAATCCATGTATGTCTAATGATGAATTTATTCTCAAGAACATAATGACTAAAAAATTCACAGCTTGAATGTTCTTAAAAATGTTTATCAACTGTCCATCCAGACATCCTTCCACGTCCCACCTTCCAATAATGTTCATTTCTATACATTTTTTTTATTTTCTATTCAAATATTAAATACAGTCATTTAAGTAATATCAGTATTACAGTTGATCAATGTAAGCAAGATATAGTATATGTGTATATTATATGTATTTAAAAGCTGTCAGAATGTTTAACATTGTCTTTTTAATAGAAGCAGGGACTGGGAGTTCCATATATTTAAATGTTGTTTATACTCTTTTATGCAATGATCTATAGTGTCCTTCACATACTAGTCTAGGATACCATTCAGCTTTATGTTGACATTTGACATTGTCATATTATCATTTTGTTGCACTGTGCATGTTTTTCAGTGTTGGTATTACTTTTATCATTAGAACGGCGCTACCGAAGTATCTGAAATTTTTCTATCATTATGCGCTGTGTTACTCTTACATTCTTAGGTTGTTAATTTTATCTATATGCTTTATGATTATTATCAAATTGTTGATCTGGTTGTTACTGGTGATAAATATATGTTTAGAATCTATGTACAATTACCATACTGCGTACGTAAATACACTTTGGATTGTTTATCGCGTTTCGGTCAATTTACTGATTTTATTTATTTTATGGATTTTTTTTTTACTTTTAGCTGGTATTTTTTTATATTAAATTTACCAGTCAAAAGCATTGGCAAACGTTGATCAATTATAAAATAGCTTTATTATAGTAGACTAACATCTGAATGGCCGTGGAATCTATATGTCTTTGAACGTTTCATATATTGACCCACATCCTAACATAAACTATGATCTGAAATATAAATACAATGACAAACGTGGGAAAATCTTCCACATGTCCTTACTATTATATTGTGATTATGTGTTGTCCGGTTCAAAAAATGAATATCAGTCTTAACTAGAAAGAAGTGGATCGTAGACTGAGTTCAGCAAATGTGTTCTAGGTCCAGCAAAATTAGTATGTTAACTGGACCGTTGGTCCATTAATTTAAAGTCCCTCGGTTATTATGAAAACCGATGCCCTTAAAAAAAAAAAAAAGTATTTTTCAGCTATTGATCCACCATTGGTATTTACTTTGCATCTTTAGAACAAAATTATTTTCAATTTACTGAGATAATAAAAGTCTAAAAACCATGATTGTTTGTAATTAATGGATATAACAGAAACAACAGAGTGAAAGAAAATCTACAAACTATGGTCCACTAAATTGTTGTCTGGTCTAGTATGTTTAGCTGCCCTGGTGGACCATCGGTCCACTGATTTTAAAATTTATATGTGAAGACTGGAATATATATTCCTTGTGGTGCCCCTAAAACGACAGGACTCGCTTGTTTTTTTATTTCGTAATTACGAAATGTATTTCGTAAAAACGTAATACTTTTTCGTAATTACGCAATGTTATTGCGTATTAATGTAATAATAGTTCGTTTAAACATAATATAATTTCGTAATTACGAATGTATTTCGTACAAACGTAATATTATTTCGTAATTACGAAATAATATAAGTTTATTGCGTTTTAACGAGATACAATTCGTATTAACAAAATAACATTACGTTTAAACCAAATAATGTTGCGTTTTAAGTAAATAATTTTACGTTTTTACGAACAAATATTACGTTTAAACAAATGATATTACGTTTTTACCAAATTTTTACGAAAAACATAGATTTCGTAATTACGTAACAAGCAAATATTGATATGTTCATAAATAAAAGTGTATATTGTCCCTTTTGGGGCACCGTAGATTCTATATTTCAATAAAATATATAGTTTTAAACATTATTTGATAGTTTGTTATACAAATCGTGATGCTTTTACCCATGTTTTACCGCTAAGGCATAACTACAAAAACGGACATTATTTGCCCATCTGGAGTTCAATATCTTTAAGTAATTAACGTGTTTTCAATAGCTATAATGAAACAAAACCAAAAGCAGTGTCAATTGTTCCATCGTTTTGTGTGACAAACGCTTTATTATTGTATCCACCATTTAACAGGCGATTACTCATTAAAGAAACGGAATTTACAGTATGATTCTTTGACAATAGTTTTACTCATTTATTTACACTACTCTTTTATTTTTTGGAATCAGTCAATTCGTCAATCTGTGAACAGGTCCCTTTAAAAAATCCCTGTAATTTCGCATTGTTCGTGTCAATTGTTTTGTTAATAATAAGTGAGATATATTGTTCAATCCTTCTATTATTTATACCTTAGCTAAAATAAAATCAACAGAAAGAATTGTTCAACTAATAATAAGCACAAACGCATCTTAAAATACAAACATACATCACAAGTAAATTATTGTAACATTCTGGTAGTATTACTTTAGTTGTTTGACCATTTTAAAATCACTTTGATACTTGTAAAAACGTACACCTTTAGAAGCAAAGAACTTGAAGTCCCATTAAATGAAATATATATTACCTAATGCAATGTGTAAGTATGCTCTTTACCAATACTTGTCCAATCGCGGCTGGTGTGAAATAAAGAATTTTATTTATTTTGATGTTTTAGCAAAAATAGTTATAGTGTGTTAAATATATAGATGACGTATGAACACATTTGTGGTAAAACGACATCACATAGGGATGCATGCTTTTGATTAAAATACATGATTAAAACTAAGCATATGATTGTTTGATTATTTTCAAAACACGTCGATGCCAGAAACTGATATGTTGATCACTGCATAAGTGAGCTTTAATGTCGTTGTTGTTGAAACAATCCCGATAACTGTGCTTTTATTGAAAGTGCAAATTGTTATTGGTACTTGATATTGAGCGGCACTTTAAGACTATATTCCATGGCCCTGTTTTGCGACTGCGTTGTCCGACTGCATCCGTCAGCTTTACGGATGAAAACATAGAACAAGGGACTATTCCATGTAGCCGACTGCGCTGTCTGTCATTGTGATGTACGCTAAATATCAAAACATGTGGCGAGTTATGGCGGACATTGGGACCAGCGAATGACAAATAACAGAATAATGAATTTACATGATGGAGACAAGTAATCAATTATATAAGAAAATGTCTTGCCAAAAAAAAAGAAAAAATAACACAAACAACAATAAACAACAACACTACAGTGGCACTGAAATGACAATTATTCTTGGCTCGGCATTCTTGAGGATCTCGGTTAAAAATAGAAATTTGTTTGATAATGTAATTACAGATTTGTTCAAGCATTTAATTGTTGGCTATAAATTGTATCAATTTATTTTAGTGATATTGGAATTAAATGATATTGTTTGTGCCTTTGTAAACGTTTTACATGTATGTGCACTCACCAAAATTGAAATGTTGAACATTGAGACCCACGTGTGAGCATCCTAGTAAGACCAACATGGCTGTTTGTGTTTTCTTAACACAAATATACACAATTATTGTATAGTAGTGAAAATAAGTATGTCATCATCATCGCCAGGTGAATTTATATTAAACGCGATATTGGATCTACCTGGATTCTAGATATCGATACAGGAAACTAACTATAAATGACTGTAGGCACCTTTCCAGACGATTTTGTTGTAAATGATGCATCATTAAGAAAATACAATGATACGTTTATTGAACACACACATAACTTACAATAAAATGTCAATTAAAATACGATCGCCAGTAGGAATCGGATAAATATAATAGTGTTTATATATATTTGTCTAATATTGCAATTTTCCTTGGTAATGATCTGGAGTAATGAATACACTATATCAACTATATCACACATCTTTTCAGATATGGCCTCCTTTCCATCGGTGTGTTGCACCTTCGTGATGATCCTTTTAGAGTTATACTTGCTGCCCAACAATATACACGCTGAAAGCGAAGTCGGAAACAAGTCAACGGAAATGACGACTAATCGAGATGTTTTACCAACAATGCATCTGTTGCTAACGTTAAATCAAAGTATGTGTAATTGTTTAGAAACACATTATACAGAAACACACTGTAAGGAGATATGTTTAAAGACGAATATAACACAAGAAGACATATTCAATTATATTTTAAACATTTTTTAAATGTAGGTGTACATGTCTGTAGTAAGAAACTATTACTTTTATATTACCAATATACCTGGTTTTATAACAAATCCGATGACAATCTTCGTGAGTGTGCAATTAAAACCTTTCCAAACAACTACTGTACATTGTGATACTTAGCGTTAACGATTTACTGGTTAATACTTTCCGGTTTACGTTTCAATATCTCGATAGCAAAGGACAATCATGGTAATACATACGGATGTAGTTTATTCCAATATATGGTTAGTTTGACACAGGTTTACTCAAATTATATTCTTGTATGTTGGACTATCGAAAGATTATGCGCAGTGTGCTATCCACTCCAATCGCATGTGTGGTTTACAATGAATAGGGTAAAAGAGTTTCTTATTATTTTATTAGCTCTCTGCTTAATCTTAAATGTCCCTTATTTAACAGAGATATCAGCTATTCCGTCTATGTTTTCCTCTAGGGCAGTGTGTAATATATCACATTTCATGTCTACGGGTTGGTTTTATAGTGAAATAGTATATTACATTATACTACCAATTCTCGTTGTTGTAATATGTAACATTACAATAATCGTGCGTTTATCAAAACAGACACGGACACGAATACGAATGGCGTCAACGCAAGAAACCATTGATAAGAAAAAAAAACGATCAAACAAAACTTTCCAATACACTAATAGCTGTTTCCATGGTATTTATTTTTCTTCATATACATTACACCTTAGCGTTAATTTGGTTTGCTGTATATCCTAATACAGAGATAATTCTTGCACACAGTCCTAAGGACTATGCTAATTTGTATCTATACACAGCTTTAGCTTTAGCTTTAACTGAAATTCAAAACGGGATAAACTTTTTTGTTTACAAACTTACCGTGGAGCTCTCTTAAATATGTTTTGCAAATGCCGTGTTAATACAACAAAACATATTCCGTCACAACAATCTAGAACAAATGAAACTGAATTGAACTAGCACAAACAACAAATGAATGTGTGATGTATATAAACGCTCACGAACAATCTATTTTATGCATGTTTCGTGTGACATGGCCACAACTATGGATAGACAACGACAACCAGATATTTTCAGTAACTGTTTAAGCAGAAATGTATTAATTATACACGTTAATGAGGGCTCTCCTGTACTGAACATGGGCTGGAGGTTAACTGGCTTAAAAATATACGTCATAGAAAGCTCCAACTAGTAGAGTTCTTCTGTGATTATGATTATTGGGTAAAGATAAAATACGGTATCGACCAATCAGCAGTCCTTGAAGATTTTATCGTAAAAAAGCTATGCTAAGAAACAGAATGAAATGCTTTATATTAATCATTAATCGATTTACTTTTTGTCAAATTATAAAAAAAACACGTACTAAGTAAGTTTGTACAAAACCAGTTTAGTCCTAATTTAACACTGTGTTCATTGCCATGTCGTTAGCGTTATGATTTTTTCTAAATTTAGATAAAGATAAAATACGGTATCGACCAATCAGCAGTCCTTGAAGATTTTAACGTAAAAAAGCTATGCTAAGAAACAGAATGAAATGCTTTATATTAATCATTAATCGATTTACTTTTTGTCAAATTATAAAAAAACACGTACTAAGTAAGTTTGTACAAAACCAGTTTAGTCCTAATTTAACACTGTGTTCATTGCCATGTCGTTAGCGTTATGATTTTTTCTAAATTTAATGATTCATCTCATAGGAATAATATATGGTTGTTAGACAAACGTAAAGAATTTTGATGAAACAATAACACAGACAATCATATCAGCAAACGACTATTTTAAATATAAGTATCGAATAAAAATAAACTATATTAGTGGATAATTCCTTTTCTGTCTATGACAGTCGTCCAACACATAAGGCGAACATTCCTTTATTTGAGGACATCACACACATTGAGATAATGTTGAATAATCCTGAATCTTGTACCAATGTCATGCATAATAGAACTGACATAAGCTGGTCCAGACAATGGTTAGTCTCATTTAAGTTCCCGACAAAGGGTTGTCTCATATATGGCCTATACAAATTATAGTCTTATTTAAGACCCCGAAAATGGTTAATATCATTTAAGATATTGACAATAGTTAGTCTAATTTTAAGGTCCCAGCAGAGGGTAGTCTCATTTAAGGTCCCACAATAGTTAGTATCATTTAAGGTCCCGGTAGAGGGTAGTCGCATTTAAGGTTCCACAATAGTAAGTATCGTTTAAGATCCCGACAAAGGGTACTCTCATTAAAGATCCCGACAAATGGTAGTCTCATTTAAGTTCCCGACAATAGTTAGTCTTCTTTAAGGTCCCGACAACGGTTAGTCTACTTTAATATCCCGACAATAGTTAATCTACTTTTAGGTCCCGACAACGGTTAGTCTACTTAAAAGTCCCGACAGAAAGTAGTCTCATTTAAGGTCCCGACAGACAGTATTCTCATTTAAAGTGCCGACACTGGTTAGTCTTATTTAAGGTCCCGACAATAGTTAGTCTACTTGAAGGTCCCGGCAATAGTTAGTTTCATTAAAGTTTCCGACATATGGTAGTCTCATATATGGCCCCGACTAGGGGTAGTCTCATTTATTGTCCCGTCAATGATCAGTCTCATTTAAGATATTGCCCATAGTTAGTCTTATTAACGCTCTCGCTTTTTTACTAAAATAAATTGTTCTATTAATAAAGCCCAAAGTCAATCAACTTTGACTCTGTCGGATGTCACTAAGTGGTCAAGCCGCATACAACATACAGTCAACAAAGCATCAATAGTTGTACATGTATAATGCTGCAGAACTTTGTTGCACCGGGTACTAATCGAGCTTCTTCGTGATGGACTTTTCAAAAAGATTCAAAAAGATAATTATCATAATTTAAATGTCCGTTACCATTTTAAAGCGAAAACTGATTTTTCGGGTAAAAAAACGCAACAAATGAATGGAGACTCATTTTTTGCATATCATAGCACCTCGACTAACACAATTGTTCACGTTTTATACATTGCTTATGTCTATTGCATTAAAGTAAATGGAAATGTAGTGGTATTTCGACTGAATAATATGAATGTGGTACCCACTTTGGCTCACGCTTCCCGTTGTACCAAAGCCCTAAAAAAGCAAGCCGGGTGGCTTATCATTTGCCATTTTTAAATGCGCCATTGGAGCATTTCTACTTTTGGGATCGGTCTGAAATTGTGCAGTCATAGTACATATAGGTCAAAGTGATGTAGAAATAGTTTTCTCATGATATCGAAATGTTGCGTTTTTTTTATGGCTAAATACCAGTAAATAGTGGGGAATCCCACGTCGGTCCACTCGAAAGAAGGCCGAATATCAAATAGTTATTTTTATTTCTGCTGTCAACAGAGACATTTCGCATAACAACAACTGGTTTAAATGGTTATTTCCTGAAAAAGACGTTTTCTTAGCATTTTGATTCATCATGACACCCACTTACTTGAAATTCGAATGTTCAGCAGTTTATGTATATACAGCATGTGTCTTTGTCGAAATGTGCGAGTGTATTCTGAGTTTTTTACGGGTGACTAAAATCAAGTGAGATGAATTTTTTTTAAAGAAGAATTACATATATTTTTTATTTTAAATTTGAAAGCAGATACAACCATCGTTTAAAAGAGGCCAGACTCGCAATATTTGAATTAAAAAAAAGTGGCGAACGACGCCATAAGATTTTGTTGTTTTACAATGACCCTAAGGGATTTTTATTTTATGGTCTCTAACATCCAGCTCGCATCTTGTATGTTAATATAGATATATGTGATACAAATAATAATTATATAATTATTTAAAGATAATATAAAAAGTATTATCATTTAAGCTAGTGTCTTAAGTACAAAAACTACTTAACTTGCTAATAGTATGGTAGTTATAATAATAATAATAATGATAATAATAATAATAATAATACATTAACTATAATAATAATAATAATAATAATAATAATAATAATAATAATAATAATAATTATTATTATTATTATTATTATTATTATTATTATTATTATTATTATTATTATTATTATTATCTATAATTATTATTATTAGGTTTTATTATTTATTTTTTTATTATTATTTTTCCGAGCTTTCTTCGTGTCTATAGACATTTCGTTTGAACATGTAGCGAACATTTGGTGCAAAGCTATACTTTCGCAGTTGAAAATCTGACGAAAACCAGCCTGATAATAATCTTCCTATTCTTGTTGGAACATCTAGCGAACACTTGGTGCATAGCTATACTTTGCCGTGGAAATTCCAACGAAAACCAGAATGATAATAATTTACGCATTCTTGCTTAAACATCTGACGAAAACTTGGTGTATAGCTGTATTTAAGCAATTGAAGATATAGCAACAATCTGATGCATATTTATATATCTAGTCTTAACATCTGACGAACACCTAGTGAATAGCTGCACTTTTGCAGTTGTAGATTTGGCAAACACCTGAAGCATATATTCACATTTTACTTTAAACATCTGACGAACACCTAGTGTACAGCTGCGCTAAGGGATTCGAACATTTGGCGAAAACCTTAGGTAGTTGTATTCATTGTGTTTTGAACCCCAGGCGAACACCTCATGCATAACTGTAATTTCACAACTGAACTTCTGGCGAAAACCTGAACGCATAGCACTATTTATGCTTTTTAACATCTGACAAACATATTGTACTTTTGCAATTTACATCCAAACCAGAGGACTACTGAGCAGGGTCTTTTCTTTTAATCCCACTACTTTACGTGTGCCCTATCCCCATCGGTAGTTTTATTAGGTCGGTTCAGTAGGAATCTCGTTAAATCACTCATGCCCGTTACTAAGTTTGAACATCGAGCAAATTCCTGATGCGTTGCTATCAACATCTGTGGTGTACACCTTTGCCTTTAAACATCTGACGAACACAATGTACGCAGTTATGCATTTGCATATACACATCTGTAGAACAGCTAGTGCATAGCTGTAATTCCGCTTTTTAAGCCCTGGCGAAAACCTAATGCTAGTTCAAACAGCGGATGAACATTTGGATTATAATTATACCTTAGCATTTGAACACATATCTGTGCATTCTGTTTAGAACATCTGACGAACAGATGGTGTATATCTATACTTTCGCATTTAACATCCAACCAAGAGTCATGAGTCATTCTGAAAGGGGTATTCGTGTAGTTCACGCGGGCCAGATTTGTGTCGGCGGTTTCATTGAATAGTAACTAGGACTTGTTTTGGAATCTCTCTAAATATTCCTGCCTGTCATTAATGTTAAACATATGTTTAATACCTGGTGCGTAGCTGTACTGTCACAGGTTAACATCTTGCGAAAAGATCGTGTATAGCTATACATTCTGGTTTGCACTTCTAGGGCACACTTGGTGCATTGCTATACATATGCAGCATGTTTTAAACATTTAAAGAACACCTTGTGGATAGCTGTATTTCCGTAATTGAACATTTGGCTAAAACCTGGTGCATTGTTAATCCATCTGCTTGGAACTTGTAGTATACACCCGGTGTATAGTTTTTGCCTTTGAACATCTGACGAACACTGAGTGCATATATGAAAAAATACTTCATATAAGCCATGCATTATGCGAATAAATAATATTCGCTGAAAAACTGGCTATATAGAAAGTCTACCACAACAAAAAAGCAGTGACGTTCTAAATAGTTGACTTGCAATCAGATTTGAGATACTATAGTTAAACATCTTTGCATTTTGTACCAAAATAATAATTAAACAAATACACGAAACGTTCAAAATATATCAATGTCTGACCACTATAGCAACTGTAAGTGTACACCCTTGGTCAACATAAACAGTGCATACTTTTAAATACTACATATGTTTATTACACTATAGAGAGTAGTTTTCACAAAAAAGGCATGACATAAAATGTGAAAACTATTTGCTAGGTATGACTTGTCGTAAATAAAACATAAATACATTTCTGAATGATTCTTAAAAAAATGTAATATGCAGTGAATAAAATATTGGATACAAATACCCAATACATAATTATCCTTTTTAAGTGTTAGAACAAATCATTCGCTTGCTAGATAAACAACTGTTTTTTAGTAAAATTATTTTACTTTTTCAACATGTTCAATTGTATGATTACATTTAAATTGTGTATCTCTGTTTTATTTGTATAGAATAGTGAAATTTGCAAAATCTTATAATGGTGTATATGTTGTATATACCTATCTGCAGGATAAAATGCAAATGATTCCCCCCATACTATACTCTTATATTTATACAAGTTCAAAACAAAAGTATTTCAGAACAATCTTGAGTGCAAGTTATGAAAGCGAAAATACCCAAGATTATTTGAAATACTTAATGCTAGTTATTTAACTTGTATAAACACATGATAGGATACTTAATTACAAAAGGGGTTTAATCTGTTTTGTATATTTTGGTTAGTATATATCTAATGTACTCGACTAAAAAATGTATCGCGAGTTACACAATGCTTGAACAATGTTGTTAGAAGTAAAAGTCAATCTCCTTGTACATATATCTAACACAATTAGATCAAACACATAAAACAAACATTGTGTTAATGTATATTCTTTAAATGTAAGATAGCACATATGACTAATAACTAAGTATTAACCCCTTTTTAAATCGATTACATACAACAGTCATGAAGTTATATCTTACTAGTACATGTTACATATGTATTGTACAAATATTTTACAGTAAAATCGGCTTCCATGTATTCAAAAGAATTATGATTTTTAATGCAGACATGCTTTTCTGCTTTATCAAATAAAACACAGACAATGTCATACTGTAAATAATGTAAATCATTGTGTCTATATTATTGCTTATAGTATATTCACTTTAGTCTATAGAAATATTGCACTTTATAGCTACACCGTACAATTTATTTTGAACGTACACTACTTGAATAGCCTTTCTGCATATATGAGCATGTTTTAATCATAGGTGCTGTTATCTAATTTTATCAAAAAAATAATGCGCATCTTTTTTGTTCAGTGAATAATTTAAATTACAGCAAAACCCCTCTGGTTTAGCTATTCGCTAATGTCACGTCCCAATATTTGCGAATAATAGTTACCAAATAGCAATGACTTCAACAAATGTGTCATGCTTTATAAAATTTATTCAGTAAAAATTAAGCTTTAAAGTACAGTACTTATGAAGGTACACATAACGGTTAATTTGTTATAACACTGTCTAAATCTAGTTGTTGGTTTCATAGTGTTCAAAAACAAAAAGGAGTACAACAGGATATTATACAGACACGCAAACAACACCAACTTTTATTCAAAGGAAGTATATTTTTTATGAAATCAAACAACATTTATTTATGTACTTATTTATTTATTTATTTTAAAATGAGTGTTTACTTGATCTTTAACGCATTACAATTGTCCCATGTAGTTATAGCCACGGCAAGTCAATCCATGCTTGATAATCTTCATACCAAACTGCTTGAATCTTTCCAGCTTTGTCTTTATATGGAATAGTGCCGTTAACCGATCAAGCGTCTTGCACTTCGTAACTCATTTTCTTTTTGACACACACGAGGACGTGAAAATTCAGGCGAGTTAAATCTTCATTGATAAATACCCCTGTAAATATGTCTAGTGTTCATAACTTCTTCTCATTTTGTGGAATTTCAAAATTTGGAAAATCCTGATATTCTGCATTTCCTTCTTGTACATGTTATGTCACATAGCGTAGCTTAAATTACTGTACTGTGCTTAAATTATTTATTCTGAGTAGTTTCATTCAATTTCCAGTCATAATGATTAAACAATCCAGAGGCTAAATTTTATACCCTGAAGAGTGAATACCACACTTGAGTTTTACAACTATAGAAAAGGTTTTCACAAGGAAATGAATACATAAATCCTTGCTAATTTATCAACAAGAATACTTCCAGGTGCCAGATGAACCACTTGGCTGCACGGTGTGAAATTTCTAATATAACACGTAACTATCTAGCAATTAACTGGACTGACTCATTATGGGAATCATACAAGTGGTCATACTATTGGCTTGGAGCAACTTCAACTGCAATCATAATACTATCAATTGGGTAGTCCCGGGTCACTAACGGCAAAGCCACTCTCTTCATTTTAAATGTACTTTAAATCACGTAGACCAAAATATACTTTGGAGGACAGATATCTCAGCTTCAATATGCGTGTGTGAAACATTTGGTAACATTATGTATTAATGTTAACAATTTTGTTGAACTGTATGCACTGATTGCGGGGGTTCCGAATCAATTACGTGTGTTCCGAGTCACTTGACACTTCTGCTATAGTTTCCTTTAATATTAGTTTTAAAAGCAGTTTCTAACTGCCATTCTGACTTAGTAGTTGTCGAACAACACCACTAGGAAGATATATTCATTTCTGGAAACCGAACAACAAATAATCACAACGATTGTCCCACGTGTATTTATATTTCATGTATGATGTGGGTCAATATATGAACAGGTACACAGCCATATAGCTTACATTGTTATTCAGATGTTAGACTGCAACAATACAATCATCTTATAATTTATCAACGTTTGTCAATGCCTTTGACTGTAAACATTATACATAAAAATACCAGCTCAAATAATTAAAATAATCAACGAAATAAATGAAATCTGTACATAAACCGGAATGCGATAAACAATCGAAAATGCATTCACGCACGCAATGTGTTAATTATACACAGTTTCTATACTTACATGTATCACCAGTAACAACCAGATCAACAATTGATAGCACTTATAAGCATATTGATAAAATTAACAACCTAAGAATGTAAGAGTAACACAACACATAATGATAGCATAAGATATACCGGTAGCGCCATTTCAATGGTAACTTTAACACTCTGAAACACATACATACTATAGCAAAATGATGATATGTCATATGTAAACATAAAGCTGAACGGTACTGTCGACTATTATATGGATGACAGTATAGGTCATTGTATATAAAAGTATAAAACAGTCTCTCTTCTACTAAAAAGATAGTATTTAACAATCTGACATCTTTTGGATACATACAATACATATAACATATAACATACACGTATACTTTACTTGCTTACATGGATCAACTGTAATAATAATATTAATGAGATAAACTATCTGAATACATTAAAACCTTGAATGGTCTTCTTTCTTCGCCCAATGGCTAGCACCAGTCTTCAGTTTTAAATACCACGAAAAGCTATTATGTTATTTATTACTAATTGAAGGGTAAATCAAACCTATGAGAAGCATACCTATACTAGATACCCTTACTTGTGTAACAAATAATTAATAGTGGTCAATAAATAATTGTCTTCAATGGTGCATGAGTATACTAACCCATGGAGATATTCCATAAACCATATACATAAGAAATTGCTTGACATATCCCCCATAAACAATGATGTGCGTTCAGGCGACCCGAAACACCCCAAAACACATGTGTTGATATAACCGTTGTGTTCTGCAAATTTGGAAAGCAGGTGTTTTCTTATGTATACATTACACGGAATATACATTTATTTACCAATTGATACCATAAATATGCCCATTTACCGGGCATTTTCGATCTTTTATTGCGATGAATAAACCGTAGCCTAGTTTCCTGAACCGGTGTTCAGGTAGATTTTTCAACATGTATTACTCATAAAACCTCGTTTCGGTTTATTGATAAGCATGCAGAGTTGAAACTTTGGTGATTTACTGCAAATGTATTACTGTTCAAACACCAGTTAATAAAAATCGAAATGGGAGGTTTGCAATTATTATCAGAACCATTGATCTTAAAGTGATCCGGCACTACCAGCGACTCGGAATTCCTTCAATGACTGTTATAAACAAAGTTGTGGCAAATAGCATTTTTTCAAATGTATGGATATAAAACAGCAGTTTATCACTGCATTGAAGTGTTCGCAGTCGGTGTGTTTGAAAGAATTTACTGAGCGTATTAATTAAACGTTCACAAAATATTCTTGTTTAGAGACTTTGAATTATAATGAAATCCTATATTATAATAGTATGATTCAAAACAACAAATATTCTGTATTATTATCCCTCACTTCGTGTTCACATTGTAAAATCCCATATACTCATCACTGCATAATTTTAATATGTCATGGCGGGGTATAATTTTTTTTATATACCACGCGCGTGACTAAAATACACCCCGAACGTGGCCTAAAAATAGCTTTTCCTAGAAATTCGTATTAGCTAATTATCAGTAGGCGCTTATTAAAATGTATTTAAAAAATAATGCCGATGAGCGCTTCATTTTTCAACTATAAACTTTAGTTTACAATGTATGATTAGTTTGTTTGTTCAATTACAATATTTTTGTTCGGTATAATCAAATAAATATCACAGGCATGTTGAAGGGTAGGATTAATATTCCCCCTCCCCATTGAAGAGTAATGTCAACCTCGCCCTTCGGCCTCGGTTAACATCACTCTCCCGGGGTACAATATTTACTATACCCCTCAAATGCCAGTGATATTTATATATCATCCGACTAGTCCTGCTCTCTTGCTGCAACATGTGTCTCTGTTTACAAACTGACTTCTCTTATCACCCATCACTGTCTAATAAGCCCAGCCCAAATGTAAGTTAATAGCTTTACCACCGCTAAATCAGAGAAGTGGACACCGGCGTTTAAACCAAATTTTCGTTCGCAATAAAAAAAAAGAAAACTACAACACAATACTATATACATTATTGGTATTTTTAAATATTATTATTATTATTAGCAGTAGTAGTATCATTATTGTTATTTGTATTATGCCCGCCTTCGAAGAAGTGGGGGTATATTGATTTGCACATGTCTGTTTGTCGGTCGGTAGGTCGGTCGGTCGGTCTGATGATCGGTCTGTCCGTAGACCATTTCGTTTCCGCACGATATATAGAGAACACTTTGACCTACGATCATTTCATTTGGTATGCTGGTTACTTGGGAGGAAAGGAAGACGCCTATTGATTTTGAGGTCAACAGGTCAAAGGTCAAGGTCGACGTTGCTAAAAATAGAAAAAAAGATCCGCTCAATGACCTGAGAACGCATCGAGATATTTTAATGAAAATTCATACATAGATACCTTATATTGAGACCTCGCTTGCGATTGCACATAAGGTAGTTGGGGTCAAGGTCAATGTCACTTTTACTAAAAACAGAAAAGCGGTTTCCGCTCAATTACTTTAGAACGCATCGAGATATTTTAATGGAACTTCATACATAAATATAATTATATTGAGTCCTCGCTTGAAATTGCATATGAGGTGGGTGGGGTCAAGGTCAAGTTCACCGTTACTAAAAATAGAAAAACGGTCTCCGCTCAATAACTTGAGAAAGCATCGAGATATTTTAATGAAACTTCATACATTGATACCTTATATTAAGACTTCGCTTGGGATTGCATATGGGGTGGGTGGAGTCATGGTCAAGGTCACTGTTGCCAAAAATAGAAAAAATGGTTTCCGCTTAATAACTTGAGAAAGTATCGAGATATTTTATGAAACTTCATACATATATACCTTATATCGAGACAGCGCTTGAAATTGCATATCAGGTGGGTGGGGTCAAGGTCAAAGTCACCGTTAGTAAAAATAGAAAAACGGTCTCCGCTCAATAACTTGAGAAAGTATCGAGATATTTTAATGAAACTTCATACATTTATACCTTATATTGAGACTTTGCTTGGGATTGCATATGGGGTGGGTGGAGTCAAGGTCAAGGTCACTGTTACTAAAAATGGTTTCCGCTCAATAACTTGAGAACGCATCGAGATCTTTTGATAAAACTTCATAAATATATACGTTATATCGAGACCGCTTGGGATTGCATATGGGGTTGGTGGAGTCACAGTCAACGTTACTAAAAATAGAAAAACACTTTCCGCTCAATAACTTTAGAATCCATAAAGATATTTTAATGAAACTTCATACGTAGATACCATATATCGTGACCTCGCTTGGGATTGCATATGGGCTGGGTGTGGTCAAGGTCATGGTGACAGTTATTAAAAATAGAAAATGGTTTCCGCTTAATAACTTGAGAACGAATCAATATATTTTTATGAAACTTCATATATAGATATCTTATATTGAGACCTCTCTTGGTATTGCATATATGGTGGGTGGGGTAAAGGTCAAGGTCACCTTTACTAAAAATAGAAAAACGGTTGGCCTATTTGATGTTAAAATCAATCAGAAAACAGGTATCCTTGTATAATAGACTGTACAAATAAATCCATAATTATACTTTATCGTTCTTTCAGCTTTATATTTACTTTCTAAAGCATCAACTTTAATTTCCTCCCCATGTGTTAATGTGCACATACAATATTAAAATAAAATTCTTAACAATTGCACATATCCTAGACTTGGCTGCATGTCGGGGGGCATACATGTTTTACAAACATCTCTTGTTATTATTTATTAATAACACATTCCTTCGTATTTCAAGAATAAAATTATAAACTGTTATAATGTAACATGCATTACTGTAAAATATATGTTCCTTTGTTGTATGTATAAACGACTCTGTTAATGGTTAAAATTATATGTCTTGGTGACATATATCTTTGTGAAAAATATGTGATTTTTGATATTATGGCAACAAAATAACTTAATAAACTAAAACAATCAACTACTCGTTTGGTTGCCTTTGATTTCTGTCACAAATTGGCCTGTTCTGCATTGGTGTACATGAAGGATAGGCATCGATACCCGTATTTGAAACCAGCGTATTCTACGGCTGAGAAGTTTTATCAGTACGGGAACCCGGATGTACGTGTAGTATAAAATCTGTACAGAAATGACACCATGTAACAGTGACTGTTCGGCAAATGCATGCGTTTCTTATACAATACACAAAACAAGCTAATCGATATGACTGTTCGATAACGATTCAGATAATTGTTTTAATGCACTTTCTTTCAAATCAAAGCACTTTACAGATATGTCCGACTTTTAGATATAATTATTGAAGCCATTATTAAAGTTCATTCAAAAGGCAACATATAAATAGCACGGTGCTTGCAACGTGCCGTGAACTTGTCGTATTTTTGTTAAGAGGTTTAATTGTATACCTGACCTGCTAGTGTATATCAGAACATGATATGAACATTAAATGTATTTTGAACATCAGA